>VZSV01000021.1:2668673-2752570 GCA_013398735.1 Nothocercus julius
TGCTGTAGGTGACCCTGCGTGTGCAGGGGGGTTGGACTAGATGATCTCGAGAGGTCCCTTCCAACCTTAAGCATTCTATGATTCTATGATTTATACAGGTAAATACACACATATAAATATACAGGTAAAATAATGAGGGCATCTCATCCAATTACATTGTTACACCTATCAATGCACGTAATGTTTACATCACTAACAAGAGTGACTTCAGAAGTAACAATTGGGTTCCATACTCCACACTCATTGTGTCTTAATGGTTTGCCTTTCAGTAAATAAAATGCTATTAAACATATGGCCCATTCACAAAACCAACCTATAATGAAAAAGATATAAACGCCTGTTGAGAAGTATTTGTTGGAAGAAAAGGCTGCCATCTCTTTGCCATTTACAAATGAGCAAGAAACTACATCTAGAAAGCAGTGGCCACTTCTTTCCTCACTAAGACTGATGGCACTGAAGGCTGTCTCCGGACAACAAACTGTCCTAAAAAGGCAGGTCTAATTCAGTCATCCTCAATAGTGCTACCACTATCTTTTCAGCTAGCCACACTCTCAGTTACCATCGTTGTGCATTTTAGAGCCTGGCATGCAAGCATATACCTAGTTCTGTACCTAGCACATGCTTCCTCTTTCCTTTCCTAAAAAGCATTTAGATCAAGCTATGAGAGAAGAGGATGCTGTGGAAATTCATGGGAATCCCTGTGGGACAAAGAGAGAGTTAACTCACACTGCCCCTGGGGATAACTCAGGAGGAGATTAACAGAGCAATCACTGCTGAAGTACCCAATTATGCTGTATCCAGACTAAAAGATTTACACCCTCTCAGAATGCATAATTGGAACTGGAAATGGACCTCTTAGAAAGACACTATCAGCTTGTTTAGTGTTCCAAAACATATTATATGCTTTGCCAAAGGAACTGGCCTTTTATAAAGTAAAATAGCAGAAGGGAATTCTCCTGCTCTGTCTCTCCCAAAATAATAGTCAAATCTCCTAAGCAGCTTTTGCAGCTCCTTTTCATTTTTTAAAAATTAATTTTGCTTCAAAAAACCCACCAAACTATTTTCTATTTTGCCACTCTCACAGTTTTCTCTTTAAAATCACAGGCAGCTGAGCAGTGAGGATAGCATTGATGCTATCTTCTGTATCGAACATCCATCATGTACTGTTTGATCTACGTACTGAAAGTGTACACATATATCTTAAAATACAGGCAAATTTTAGTCTTGTGAAGAGCCCCTTTTCCCATCTGCTGCTCCTCTCCACATTTCCTAAAGGAGCCAACCCTGCTCTAGGAACAGATGTAGAACTGAATACAAGGGGCCTCTCAGCAGAGAAAGCTTCAGCAAGGCAATCCTGATGGGAATTATGTCTCTGCTGCAGAGCTCCAGCACAAATACATTTTAACATATTCACAGAAAGATAGAGATCTAAGGTTAAGACTAGTTTAGGGGGGAGGTTGGTTTTTTTTTTTTTAACCAGGATGTCTAAATTAGATCCCGAAATGAAAAGATTCCTGGATTTCAAAATCTACATAATCCCAGAATCTTGTGAATGTACTGGTGACTTCACTAATATGACCTTCCTTGTGTATGATCCATAGAAAAGAGGAATGAAACCATACATAAGTTTGGTGCTGAAAATCATGTCCTATCTCTCAATTGCTGGATTTCTGAATTGCTGGAGGTGCATTCATCCAAAATTATTTTGGTTCTCCAGGACTCTTAGGCAGTGGGGCCCCACATGGAGAAATAACTCATGTGTTCTGAGCCAGCTGAGCCATTCAAATGGTGTGGAGCAACCTGAGTGAGGCCACGTGTTTATCTAGCAAAAAAGGTCCATGAGAAACTACCAAGTGTGAGACCACTTTTGCCTGAAAAGTCATACATATTCTGGCATCTTCATGGAGTAGCTGCCTCTTCACACCAGATTCTTAATGCCAGTATTTCTCTGTGCCATACCACCAAGAAATAATGCTCCTATGTACTCCTGGCTAGAGGACACAGATCAGAAGAGGACAAATAAACACGGCCTTCTTTGACAAACATCCTTTGGGCACACAGTAGGTGCTCTACTCCAACAGCACTTCTAACAGCCTATAGGAAATGCAGCTGTTATGTATGTACCCAGGGGAGTACAACGGGTGCTCTACTAAAGAGGTAGAAACTAACTTGTAGGGTCTAAGGCTGTTCTCCAATTAAAATAGTGACATTCAGCTATTTCTTTTGCAAGACAGGATGAAGTAAAGTACCCTGCAATAAAACCAGGCAAAGATGCTGGAGTGAAGAAATGAAATGGAGGATAAATTTTTTATCTTAAGGGCTCTGTGAGTGGGGTTGGGAAAGGGGAATTTCAGGAAAGAAAAGGTAAAGAAAACCAGACAGCATGTGAATACCAGGATCTTCTGGTTTACTTCAAGATGAGAATTTACACTGATGGCTTCCAGGATGGCAGAGGAAAAGGTTACAGAGGATACAGACAATCCTTCACGTATCCCTCATGGTGGGAGGCTTGGAGTTAACTCATCAGAATTTGACACAGCAGTTTTAACCCTGATATTAGCTCTTGGGAACTATCTGGTGAAGGGTAAACAACGAGCATTTCTCTTAATGAGCAGCTGAATAACAATTTAAAGTAACCTTAGATTCCTGTGGAAGGTTTGCGGCTTAATGCATGTATGCTGTGCCTCGGGGGCATTGCGGAAGATCTGAGTATGTTTCACTGAACAGAAGGAAGCAGGAGGTTTTAGTAAACTATAACATTACTTATATAAGTTTAGCATAATCAGATAAGCTTTCTAACCAATCATATGCTCTTAATGATTTTTCTGCTTAGTCAAAACTGAATCTCTGTGTTCCAGGTCCCAGCCTCAACAGTAAATGGATACTATCTTTCTGCTACACAAATAATCATTTTCATTTTATATGTATCAAAATAAATTTTCCAGTAGAAATTAGAATACTCTAGTGATTTTGTAAACAGATATTTATTTCGTTTAAGAAAGACTCTCAAATATAAATGCTATTTATCCTATAACTGCTATAAATGAGTAAGAACATCCTAAAGACATTTATTCCTCACTTTCTCCAAAACAGATTTTAAAATGACATTATTGATACAGGAGATTCAATATTGGATTTGATACCAGATTCACACCCAATAAATACATTAAAACATTATTCTCAATCTACCAGCATTTCTACCAATAAAACATAAACTACATGGCAAATGATTGAACCAAATTGAATCCTTTCCATAGGAAATACAGAGGTGTACTTTGACTTTGCCAAATGACTGTTAGCTGCAGAAGAGCTGTAGCTGTGCAGGTTGTTCTCTCAGGGAAATAGAAACTCCAGGTCTTGCCTAATGAGATGACTTGCCTAAGACTTGTACATGAGTGAGAAATGAGAGACCTTGTTTATCTCCCTTTCCTCATGGATATAGTGACCCTTCAGCTGACACCTTCTGGTTATGGGCTCACATCATTATGTGGTCTCTACTTGTTTCATTTGGACAGCAGTGGTCCCAAGAGCTGGCAAGCACATACACCCTCTAAGTGTTCTGAGTGTATTATTAACACAAGATTTTAAATCAGAATTTGACAGGATTTTCTTTTAAAACATGAAGCATAGAATAGCCACTAAATAGCTTAAGCCAGATGGGCTATTTTATTTTTCACCAGGCAATATTAATAGTAGAATTGCAACTCATTTCAAGAAGATGAAATTCATCAAGGATATATTGAAAGTTACCAGAAACCTGCATTTACAGACCACATCACTCAGATTAATCTCTTCCTGCCTTTGGTAGGAAAGAAGAGGGAAAAGATGAGCAACTGCAAGACATCTCTCTCATTTGAATTGCCCTGAAAGGAAACCATGAAGACTGACCACTAAATACCTTTTGCAGGCTTTTAATAAGTAGAGTTAAGAAATAGAAAGAAAATTAAAGCAGAGAAGGAGGCATATGAAGCAAAGTTTAGCACCTTTAGCATTGTTTTGTTTAGCAGTGAGTGTTAAGTGATGCTTCAGACTGAGGTCACAGTTGAGTAGACAGAAGAGAAAAATATCATTTTGTCTGTGAAGTTCTCAGCAAGATGAACCTGACAGGAGGTAGAGAAATAGGTCACATGAAAGTTAATGGAAAGTAATGAATGGAATACATTGTGCCACAATGCTTCATCTCAATTAAAAGTTCACATGCGGAATGTGAAAAAAGTTCACATGCCATTTAAAGTGACAGAAACCTAGCTCTTATCGGCCTGCTTATTTATACTCTTTGCATTTATAGAGGCTGTTGTTGACTCCACTGGGTAGTTTCTGAAATCCTTATTGCATTTATTAGTCAAAAATCATTAAAATGTAAAGCAGTGAAATGCCAAGATACACAGGAAAATGTTTCATGGGAGGATATTTCTCTAATATAGATGTTTAGGTGCTCCAGAGTAAACAGATCTTAGAAAAAAAGACTGGACTTTTCCTTCTAGTAGCGTCAAGCACGAGACTGATGTTACCTGACCATTGCTTTTTGACTATAACAATGTTATCCCTTCAAGAGGCAACTCCAAACCCCTTTCTTAGATGTTCAAGGGACAAAGGCATGGTCTGGAAGTCAATATAAGGGACATACTGTACCCGCATGTGATGCTTGATTCCAGCTTCCCAAACAGATGTGGAATGGAAACGACTAATTTGACAAATGGGCTATTAAAATAGCTCATACAAAGGAGATTTGTAGCTTTTATCTGGGGATGATGACTTAAAGTTGAAGGTGAGACACAGAAGGATGCCACAGGCACTACAGTTCCTAAATCAGGAACATAGCAGCAGCATACAGTGGGAAATAAGTTAGGCCTGAGGTGGGTGCACCTTTTACGGGTGTATCTGAACTCAAGCTCAGGTCTCTGACTCAGATCTTCATACTAAGCACTTTCCCTTTTCTAAGACTCCACAAAGCTCACCTGCCTCAGGATGACAGTGTGGGGCATCTTCTACAAAATTGCTTACTAGTCCTCAAACTTGTCCAGGACATAGGAGCCCTCATCTGGAGCCTTCTTCCAGGACAGGGAGCTCAACCACACTTCCTCCAACACCCCAGCAGGTATCTGCATCTTCCCTTCACTGCCCATGATAGGGCTGTGCCACAGCAGAGCTGAGACGAGTGCTAATTGCTTCCTTGTCCAGGTCGGGACACTAGCAGGTATCAAGCATTCTCATTGCCAAAGTCTTAAACCATTATGCATCATTTTAGGCAAGGATGTTGCTTGGATGAATTAAATTGCTCTAGCTCCTTTTCTCAGGATTTTAATCACAGCCCCTAAAGAGTAGTGTCTCTGGACTAGGACTGGGTCAAATCTCCAAGCGTGCAGGTATTTCATGCTTGGTGAGAGACTAGAATACAAAGGAGACAATGAGTATAGACTTACCTGGGCGGACACAGTGCTTCTCTGTTGCTAAAAGCAAAACAAAAAACATGGGATTTATTAGAGAAAGGAAAACAAGCTCATAGTGTTACTGCTCTGGTTTACAGGAGATCCAAGATCTGTACTGGTCTGACAGGCAGGAAGGCAAATATTGAAGCCAGGAACAGGGGAACCCTCTTACAAACTGTGATGATTGTATGTAGACATTATTTCAGATAGGTAAAAAAAAAAAAACAAAAGGAAAAGACTGCTCATCCTTAGCTTACGAACATGTGAATGTTCAATAGTACTGTGCAAATGAAAACACCTATGTTCATGGTTTGAAAAAATTCATGCCTGGTTTCTGCTTCTATTTAGCTCTTTCAAGGTGTGTATGTTCTAAGGACCTGATATTTTCTTTGCTCTGATTTCATCCTGACTCTTACTTGTTCACTGTAGCTGAGGAATTGGGCCCTGTGAGTGTTTGTAGCCCTCTATTCAACCAAACCCCTAAGCTTATTTCTGCTTGCAAAAGAATGTATCAAAGTGTCATCTTTAAAATGCTTTTAAATGGAATTTGTAGTCAGTTAACATTTAAGCACTGTCTACAGTGTACATAATGAAATGGCAGCACGCTTAGGAAAACCCTGATTGAGTGTGTGTATCAGCTAGTGCTCTGCTAGCCTAATGCAATTTGATTTTGATGTAATGTAATCACAGTGATGAAAAACAGCAATTCTAATAAAGGCTGCTCTTCTCACAGCTTACCTCATTTTTGACCACGGAAGCAGGCACTTCTCTACTCCCTTTTCTTTCAGAGCACATTATCTCAAAATAATTACCCAGTAAGACTTTTCTTTGTGCCATAATTAAATGAAGCCTAAATAACTGACTGCTACTTTTCTATTGCCAAATCGTAAGGCCAAATTTTCAACTCTTATATACTGGCAACACAGACATTAGCTGAAATACACTGAATACTCCAAGGAGAAAGAACCTGCAGCAAAAACCAACAACTGCCTCACAGCAAAGCAGTGGACTAATAAAACCAGACTGTCCTGCAGGTATCAGTAGAGAACTGGCTGCATTTCATGAGGTTTCAGTCTTCTGAGCCTCTTCAGCATCTAGGTGTATCACACTGCAGTGTGATTTGTCTAAGGTGCACTAATGTTAAGGAGAAAATTGTATGAAGCCACCAAATTCATTTCTGCATGATTCCCTTTTTGAATACAGGTTTCTAGGGTGAAAGGCTAATGCACTAGCTCATTGTGTCAAGCACATCTCATTATGCAAAGTGAATGTTAATACACTCACTTTCTTTCATTTTTAAGGATCTGATGCCTTCAGGGACTTTCTCCCCCCCTCCCTTATGCTAATCGTACTATCTGCATCTTTCACCTAATTTAACATGTAGTTTTTGTCAAAGAACATCTTTGAAGGAAACAAAAACCAGGTTTTAATGAAACCACAGATCATCTAGGAAGCAAGGAAAGTCAGCATGGCAGAATAGAAGAGGATGCTATTCTTAGTCCCAGCGGGCAGCAAATCTGGGCAAATGAGTTACCTGCTGAACTGAGTCACTCTTGAAAAAAAAAGGCCTTTTCACCTTAGAAGTGAGTGCAATTATCCTCTTCCTCTCCAAGTGCACACAAACCCTTCTGGAACTAATTTTGGCCTTTATAGGATGCATTTAAGTCACTGGGGAGGGGCATGGTGTGGGGAGGGGGAGCGTACAGGCCCTGAACAAGCATTCCTGGCACAAAAGCTAAACTACCAGCCTGCAGAATAGTCTGTGACACTCTGTCCTCAAAGATTTTAAGAGATGCATCCAAGGCTATGACTGAATTGTTGTCCTGCATTGCCTTCTATCCCTGTCATGCACAGGGAGGTGTGATGAAGTATAGGGAACCTTGATGAAGTCGATTGCTGACATTTAAATAAATTAATGATGTACTCTGTATACAAACATGGAAAGCTGATGTTTCAGCAGCGATGGGTCTGATTAGTTTTTAATGATGATGAAGCCAGCACTTTAGTGGTTTGTGTTGAGCTTTTTAAGCCAAATTTTCAGTGGGGTTGATCGTGTGGAAACATAATGATTTTATTAGTATATTCAGCTATGTGAAGGCACATAGATACTAATTCATGCAGCAAACACATGCTCTTGATTGTCCCCATTGCAGCAAATGTCACTCCTTGCAGGCCAACCTGCTTCCTTCCCAAGCAAGCCACAGAGCTAAAGGTGGAGAAGGAGCAGTGTCCATCTGGGACTCTCACTAATATGTCAGGTAAAGATGGGCAGTTTTGTACATGGTAATTGAGAAGTGCCTCTGGGTCACTTCATTTAGCTACATCCACTCATTCTTTTCCTGTCTGCTGTACTTCCCATGGAGGCTTCATGTCCTTTTGCTATGGTAGCTATGAGGCAGCTGTTATTTTATGAAGGCAAATGATACAACATGCTAAAAGAATGATTTTAAGATGGATGTTTTACAGCTATTCTTTATCTGTTGCTTCTCTAGAGGTAAATATTGTCAGTCTGTAAAAGCATTTTTTTCCTGTGTATAGAAAACATTTTCTGTGGGAAGGTTCAATTCTGCATGGTTGTTTCACAAAACTCCCTTGAAAGTATTATTTTATGCTTGCAAGCATTATATTGTGCTATGAAGACATAGTATTAGGGAAATACTAAACTTGACTAAGACAGAAAAACAGTTCAAATGCAAATCTCAAGCCTAAAATACTTTTTTAAGATGCTGATAATTTGAATGAGTTGGTGAAGCAACCTCAAGTCTTTGGAGCAGAGATTTTGAGTCAGTTATGATGGGCAGGTATAAGTTGCTGAAAAACTAACAAAATGATGATCTTGTTCTCTTCCTCCCCTCACCACTCGAGTGTTGCCAGGCAGCCCCTCAAAATAGGCATACACACGCAGATAAATTATATCATCCATCACATCATCTGCTCTTATTTTTATAATGGACATAAATGGCAGATGGTAATGTGGGATTTTAGGGTTTTATTTGTGTATTACATCAAATAAAGGCTCCCTAGGATGAAAACTGACGATATAACTTCTTGTCTAGAGACAGCTGCTAAATGTTTTTTTTTCTCCTTCATGAGCAGAAAATCACTAAAATTTTATTTGCTCCAAAAAAGAATGTCTAAAAGTCAAGTTAAAACATTATAATAGAGCAGAGACAAACTACAAGCCCACTGCAATCTGCTTCAGCTAAGGGGATATACCATTTACCCTCTCAACGCACAGGTTTTCCTAAGCACAACATCTCTTAATGATGACATAAGCTAAGGATAATCACTGTCATTCACTGAGCCCTGTTTCACAGGGGGGTCTTGGTTAGAGGCAGAGATGAAGTGTAGTTTGTATCTTATTTAAAGGCTGTAAATAAAACACACCACCTTTAGAAACAGGAACTTGTTCCGTTTAACTCAAGCAAGGATGGCTGTACTTTACAAAACTGAAAAGCAACAAGAGCGATGGGACCCGGTTTCCTAGGGATGTCCCTTGTAGTTGGATTCACTGGCATCCAATACCACATCAGATCCAGCTGATGACTTTCCCATTTGCAGTGCTCACAAACCTGCTTTCCATATAGATTCCCCTGTGCCTCATAAGGGTAGAACTTGGGCTACCATGGGTAGTCCCTTAATGAGGCTACTAAAGCCGTCTCTTTTTTGCCCACTGGAAATTGTATAGAACATAACACCTTTGAGACAACTACCTCTTCCAAATTTTGGATCATTCGGCCAACTCCTGCTGAAGTCATTAGGTAGAGATCAGAAAGATACACAGAGGGACACTGTATTTAAAATGTAGTATTAATCTGCATTACTTGCATATTACAGCCCATTTAGTACTTGAAGAGAACCCATGCAACCTATGCAAGGAAATCACAGTGGATGTGACAGATATTTTTAAAGAGTATTATGTAACACTATGTTGAAGGTTTTTCTACCAGTGCATTAAAAGAAATCTTACCCTTGAATGGCTGTGAAAATAATTTATCCTGATTTCTTAAAGCAAGATTCAGTCCTCTTAACATAATTCCTGAGCTTTGAACTCACTGAGTCTTCTAACAACGCCCTTAAATGAGAGAAGGAGGTAATTTTCTCTCTCATTGCCTTTAGGGGATCATCAATCATGCATCACTTGTAAGCGTTAGCATTGCACTATGGCTTCCTTTTTTTTTTTAAAGACACCTAATCATGCATGGAGGCAGGACTGTAGAGTAAAAGTTTCCAGTTATAAATTGCACAGTCTCTTTGTATAGAATTGTACCTCCTGTGAGGCAATTTTAGTATAAAGCACGCTATAGTCATTCAGATGTCTTGCAACACTAATTTTTTTTATAACCTTTCCTCCAACCCCTGCCACGACACATTTCTATAACAAGCAAATTCTTTCAATTTTAAGGCCAGATTTATAGATGCTTGTGCTGTGTTAGTGCCAAAGAAGATGTGCTCATTAAGCTGAGGAACGATGCAGGCATTGTGCTATTTGAAAAGCAGCTACTCTTTTATTTAAATCTCAAACAACTTCTTTATTTAAATCCTAAGCAATAGGTATCAAGATATTAAGAACTGTTTTCACAGCACATTTATTCTCAAACATTTGCAAATTCAGTTAATTTCAGTATTACAACTGTCAAGTCTATGAAATTAATATATTAGCCTTTTCCACTTAAAAAGGAGATCAGATAACACAAAACATGATGGTTAGCATCTGAACTCTCTACTGAATTTTCCTACATAAAGAAATAATCTTTCTTCCAAAAAGAACTGAGATTAGCAATAGATGATTAGGAGAATCCGAGTCTTGAATACTAAGTGTACAGAAAGGGGAAAATGTGCATGAAGAAGGGCATGAAATCATCTCTAAAATTTACTGTTTGTTGAAAATAAAAAGTATTTCAGTATTAGATACGCCATTTCTTTTAGGTAAATAAATCAGAGATGGAACAAAGTGTACTTGGAGCATGCCTACTTTTTGTAAAGTTTGCTTTCCCCAATAGACAAATGAACAACAACTGATGAGGTCTCTGCTCACCACTCCATGGTCCCATTTGGCACTGGTACAAAATGCTTGCTTGGCATTGAACTCCCAAGGACTGTTTCTCTGATTCTTTCATCTACTCTTTCCACTTGCTCCTTCCTTCACTCTCACATACTTTCCATCCAAAGAATACCCTGTGACCTTTGTTCACTCATGTAATACGCACTTCTGAGTGGTCACACATGACCCTTACATGCCATGTTCTGACACAGGAGATTTTATTTTTTCAGAGAGATGTTTACTCATTTTTGATAGCTTGTGGAAAATGAACACATACTTTGCCCCTGTGGTTTCACTACACTTCAAGCCAGTCCTTAATGAGGAATATCCACTAGCAGTAGTCAGGAGATACACTTGAGGCTAGCAGTCTTGCAGAAATACTGTACAAATATGATTTACAGCTTTTTCCTCCCTCCAAGGGTCAGATAACTGGCACTATCTCATGCCTGTCAAAAGACTGCTCTGTAAAGCAGTCTTTGTCCATTTTGTCCATTCTGGACAAAAAGAGAAATGTAAGTGAAATGCACATACTTACCAACTGTTTTTTTCACCTTTTGAACTCTGCAACAGCTTTTTAAAGCAATCAGCTACAAGTGCAAATAGTACCCTGATGCCACTCGGGCTGCTTTCCCAGGAAACCCATTTGCAGATTTTTATTTGTTTATTTCTCTCAGGATAGAAATAAGCATTAAACAGAGGAAAGTTAATACACTTCATAATGATAAACCAGGGGTTTAAATGAGCATGAAAATTTGCTGAGGCAAAGCCTTTAAAATGATTTTAAAGGTCTAATAGAATCCCTTGCATGCATTTGAAACACACGTGCACACAAAGCCCTGACCCAGGACATTGTCACTGTGGTCTCTGTTATCATAGGGATTTTGCAGGCTATGCTTTATTAAGGAGCAGCCAGGGGAGGAGCTTACCTGTGCGGGAGCCTCTGCATCTCCTCCGTCGCCGCTTCTTCCAAGTTAAGCATTCTATGAGGAATCACTGCAGCAGGATTCTTGCAGACTCAGCTCCCTTCCTGGGCCCCCCATGGGCACAGTGCAGCTCCCACAGGCCTGGCTTTTCTCACCCCATAGACATGCACAGTGCAAACCTGCAGAGCCTGAACTGGACTGCACTTTCAGGGACACTCTCATTCCCCCCTCAGAGGCAAATGCCACCAGCATCAATTATGCAGGACCCTGCCTGAATCTGCTTTGCAGATTCAGGGCAGCAGTCGGAGAGGTTTCTTGGAAGTCTTGATGTGTCTTGCATGCCTGCTCCTATGCTGGGAACTGATCTACTGCAGTTCACGGACATGATACTTGCCCCTTACTATGGGCACCTTTTAAGATCTGGATCTTTTTTTCATGCAGCTTTCTCAACTCTTCAGATCAAGACTCCTTAACTGACCCTGGCAGCCACCTCTAGTACTTCAGGTTTCTTTCTTTTACCCTCAGGTTTTCTATGGCTCCAAATTCATCAGTCAGGCAAGCACAGAAGAAAAAAATAATGTGAGCTGCTTAGCAGAAGACTATCCATTTAAAGAAAATCTTCAAATAGTTGTTGAAATTCAAGCTTAGCTTTTTTTTTTTTTTTTTTCTGCTGCTTCACAGAAGCAGGCTCAGTGAGACAGTCACTGTGTTGCCTATTCACAGAGCAGATTTTCTCCTTCCTAAAGTTTGTTTCTAATGCCTCTTTCAAGTACCGCATGTAACTAGTGAAAAGTTAAATTTTCTATCTGTTTGAAAGAGCTCCTATCTACTAAAATCCCACATGTTCACTGCTAAGCAGCATTCAGTTTCTAGGCTCCATCCAAACCCTAATATTCTTTGCATTTTCCATTTCACATTCTGGTCTCCACCACACACAATTCCTTCAAATGGTGTACATATACAATGCTAATTAACTACTGACTAATCCTAAACTCATGCATGATTCTAATGCAAAGGTTTTCACTGACCTCACTGATGATTAAAAAAGCCTCAGAATGGTAGAATAACCTGAAGAAAGTCTCTGTTTAAAATTATTTTCCCAAAGCAATTACCTCTGAGTTCAACGAAAAAGAATATGACACCAATAAAAAAGACTTCTAAAAAAATAAAACTCACTTTATTTTAAAGGATTTGCCCGTTCATCAGAAAACATTCTTATAACAACAAAGTAATTTGGGGAGTATCACATGAGATTTTTTTCTCCAAAGACATTGTCCATTCTTTAAATAAATTGTGCCTTTTGAAGGAGATCAATATTGCTAGAATATCTTCCCATGAATACAATAATCACAGAGTCATCACACTAGCCAATTTGGGTGACAGACTCAAAATACGCCAGATGAGAGCTTTACAGCTGTATCTGTTAGCCACTAGCTTAACAATGTGTCAGGTTGGTGGAGGCCACTAATTACTCACTTGCCAATCTATAAAACATTTCTTGTAAGAAAAAGAAACAGATGAAAAAGGCTGATTGCACAGCTAACCAGGGCTTGAAGACACAGACACTTGCAAGAACATGAATATTTAACACGGGAACCTGAACAAAGGAGTGGTGTTACCATCCAGTAATGCGATAGCACTTGGGAAAACTGTTCTGCCTCCAGATAGAGGCTTGTGGCTCTATCAGGAACTATGCTAGGGATTTGTTCTTTTTGCTTTTTGAGTTGGGAAAATTTTGCAAGAACTAAGTTTACTTCCTAGCCTCCTTCTTGGCATGAGTAACTAAGATAGCGGCAGTTCTCAGATGCAAAATGTAAAGTTTTACTCTTGTGATGTTAAAGGATAATCTTCTTACCCGGGAATCAGCAAGATCACCAGTAACTGAAAAATATTCTAATTAATTTCTATTACATTGTACTTATTGTATTACTATACTTACTGTATAAGTTCATGCAGTTTAGAAAAACAAAAAAGAGAAATTCAATAATAAACATTTCCTGAATCTAAACTTTGAATAATTCATGTTGGAGAAAGTGCTACAAATAAGAGATTTTTAGGATAAAAGCCAAATTGAGATCAACCTAGAAGTTGTGCTCATGTAGTAGCTCATTCCATAAAGAACAACAAGCTTTTTTACTTCTAGAAGGAACATGGGACAACTGACCTTTTATGTCTACTTTTGTTTACTGGTAAATGATTGACTGACTGATTCTGCTTGATCTCCTTTATTTCATTATAATTTTAACTACCTATTTTTACAGCTCACTAGTTTTCCACCAGCTGTATCTTTTTAGAAATGTCCATTGAGTAGTACAACTGTTCTGAAAACTTTAGTCCCACAGGTTGTATTTCAGCATCCTATTCTCAGAGCACTGGCATTTACAAATACATACTCCTATGGAAATAATTTACCTGATCCATTCCACATTGCTATGCTAGCAGGAGCTTTCTGTTCGCATTTTTAAATAGAACAAGGCATTCTTTTCAAAAGAAACCACAGCAGTTTGTGCTGAAGTTTCATAAATACAGAGTCAGGTACAAACTTCAATATTTTCAGTCAATTCCTCTACTGCCCTGTAGGAATCAGTCTTCAGAAATATTTTCACTGTCTGCAGTGCCTATCTATCTGCCTTGCTGAAAGGCAGCTATCATAATATGACTTTGTACAGTGTACGGCTACCATGCCAGCTTGCTGGGAAGAACTTTCACCCTGAAAAGTGAAGTGCAAGTGAACAAGTCCATCCTTGCGACGTAGCACCTTCTTCTTCTAGGTGATGCTGTAAGAGATAATAAAGATATCATCTCATCCATGCAGCTGCTCCTTTGGTAGCTGCACCTACGGAGCAGTGTTTCACTGCGAGTGATGGTCACAGTCTGGTATGCGAGGAAGGAAAGGGAACAACTGGAGAGAGGGGCACTGCCTGCAGCACCGGCACTGGCTACGGCCTGGTTATTACTAACCAGCAATTTCACCTTAGGTTCACCATGAATAAGCTGCTAGGTGATGGGTGTCCCCAGGCCAGTAGGTCTTCTAGACATTAAGAAGTTATTTTATCCTGCTGCTTACGTCACAGAAAAGATATCGGAGAGGATAAGCTGTGTGACTTTGTTTCTGGTGATGTGCAACAACTAGACAGGATTCAACATCAAGACTGTAGATGTGTGTAACATCACCCCATAAGCCCCGTAAAATCACTTTTGAATGCCATCTCTTTGACTTCTGCTCTTTTAAAATCTTTATTGCTGTCTTCTACCCTTTTCTTTACAACTCCGTTAATTCCTAAAGTTGTCCTGAGCTCAGCTTTCCACACAGTACAAGGACCAGGCTTGAAACTTTCTCATTCTTACTTTCCAAACCCTTCATGGACTTTCCCTAGCTCATCACATATCTCTCCCCTCCTCCATTTCTCACTTTGCAGTCTTCACCCAGGTTTCTTGCTGTTCCTTCTATTTGCCACTCTTACCATAACCACCTTCTCATCTGCAACCTGCCATCTGAGACAGATTGCCTCTTTCTCTCTGCCTCATCAGTTCACTCTCTTTTCAAGAGAAAAGCTCCACAGCACTCAGTCAGAACCATAGATTTTTGCCCTGGCCTAGATCTTCTATTTTTTTTTCATCTCTGTGTTATTGGCTTTATGCCTGAATGGCTTAATTAACTTATGGTAGAACGTCTTTAAACAACTACTTTCTGTAATTTATAGTCTTATGTATCTGTGAGGGGCATTTCAGAGTGTATTATGTATGACATTTTATATAAAACAGAGCACAAGGTATTTCTGCGGTCTGCCAATAAATCAGTGCTATCTTTTACAATGTCTTGAAAAGCAAAACAGTAGATCACATCCATACAATAAAGTTGATGAATTCAACTGTTTCAACTGCTGAATTCACTTGTACTGTAAAAATTTCAAATAATCTTTGGACAACCTGAAGGGCAGAACTAATTTCAGATAAAGCAAGGTGTTTTGACCAAGCTGAGTGAGCAAACTCCATCAAGTTATTATCAATGCTCTCTACAACTTCTACGAAGTATGGGTGTATATGGTACTGGATATAGCTATCTCCTCCAGCATCTTAAACTTACTGTTGGTGCAACTCCAGTTCCTGCCGGACACTGGAAAACCTCACAAGTGGTCTGAGGTAAGAGGTCTCTTTTGCAGAGACAAAGAAGGACAAAGAGCAAATGGCAATACAAAATTAATGACAGAAGCAAGACACAGATGTTCATTCTCTTCCCTGTCCTCACACGATATGTGGGTAGAATTTTACTTCCCAATTTCTGCATTAATTAATCCTACTTAATTCCTTTCAGAAATCTTAAGAATTACCAAAAAAAAAAAAAAAAAAAAAAGAAAAAGAAAAGAAATCTGCATTTATAGTTTACTGGATTGAAATATTTCAGTAGCATAATAACTAATGAACTAAGTATTATTCTAGGTCATACTCTCCGACATCAATCTTTTGAAATATATTCTCAGGGAGGGAAGCAGGAGAGAGAAGATAAGGAAATCAGTTCATGGGGAAAAGAAATCAGGACACAGCATACTTAATGGGGACAACAAGGTCAGATGGCTGAGAAAAAAAAATGCAGGGGAAAAGAAGATACTAATGTATGTGTCATGTGGAGAAAGAGGATAGGGAGGACAAGAAAACTGAATAAAGTCCCCAAAGAATGCTGTTAATGATTCCCAAAAGTAAATAAATAACTCCTAGCACTTTGCTTTACAGAAAGATAAGTATATTTGTTTTCTAGACTTAGTTTACTGCATGGTCCATTGCTTCAGTTGATGCATGGATGACATGGGTCTGTGAAAAGAAGCATCTTCTTTATTAACATGCGTTTGATAACCCCCAAAATATGAGAAGCCCTGTTTCATGCATACATGCCTACACACCTTTCAAAGGACAATGCTACCTTTCTTACAATGCAAAGATATTAAAAGAACTAAAAAATACAATGTTACCTGGTCACTAACTTGTTAACTTAAAAGCATTTAATACCTTGATGGAGAGGGCATGTCCCGCCATCCAGGGGAGCAGATATAACTGGTGAAGTGTAAAGGACAAAGGCAGCACCGCAGAGCTCTGTAAATGCACTGATTACAACTGAATCAGATGCAGGGATATGAGGTTGTTTGGGAGAACACGCTTACAACCTATGCAACTTAATGACACACTTGCATTGACCACGAAATTGCCAGGGTGCCGTGAGGAGCAGCTGCTCCCTAAGGGCAGGGAGTGAGGGCCTCATCATCCAAGGTCTGTCCCATGGTCCCCAGTGTTGAGGGCAGCCCGGAGTCTGGGTCTTCAGCAGCAATGAGGCAGCCCCGAGGTCAAGCCAAGAAGCTGGGCCGGGCTCAGGGCTGATGAGGGTGAGCAGGGTCAGACGCAGCCCGTGACCCCTGGGCAGGTCCACGGTGACAGCGATGGATGAAGGCCAGTCAGGTGGCAGATCTGCAGGTCCACATGGTGATCGGCAGGGCCTGATACCTGAAGTGTGGACCTAGCACATGGGTAGGGAGTGAGGGGCAGCCCCAGGATACTGGTCTGGGTCACTGAGACCTATTATTGCACACAGGGTTCTGACAGAAAAAAAAAAAAAAACCATTAATGTAATGAAGTAACTATACATCAAAAATTCCTTTAGAATTTTCTCAGGTAAGAGAGAAGCATATATTGTTAGACCGGCTGTCAGACAAATATCATACATCGCAAGCATCAGAATTGTCCTGTGCTGAACATTTATCAGATGGAAAATATCTAAGCCCTGAGCAGTGATGGGTATTACAAACCCCAAAACATACACAGGGCTGATCACAGCAAAAACATTCACAGTTGTGAGCTGACAGCAAATATGGCTATGCCTAGGAGAAGACTCTATTTGCCAATTGAGAGGAGTTTGTCTTAACTTGTTTTGCTCATTTGTAAAGACAATGTTTATTGTCATAGAAACACAGAAGAATCATGTTGCTTCAGTCTGCAAATGAACAGGCCTGAGAGATAGAGAGAGATAAAAGAGTCCAGCTTGCCTGGCACGAGAAATCAGCTCCCCCGTCTCCAGGAACTCACCACAAGCAGATGGAAGTCAGATGCCTCCCCTGGAACTGAAATTGTTCAAGGCAACTGTCTGCTGAGTTAGGAGCCATCTTCCTAGGCTTTTCTCTAAATTTGAGCACATTTTTTTTTCCTAAATACTGCTTTATTCATAAAAAAACAAAACAAAACAACAACAACAAAAAAAATCTGTGCATGGGCATGAATTACTGAACAGCAAAAAGGATTTGGAAAGCCCTATTTGGCAGAAAGTGAAACTCTATGTCTCTCTTATCTCATTGAACATCCCTTCCTCAGGATGCAATCCCATCTCTAAAAGGAATCTGTGGAGACATTTACAAGTTTCCCATCCTCAAGGGAGCTCCCTGACCCATGTTCAGAGCTTCCATGGAATTCCTTGGTCATCATCTCCCTGTGGTGACCTGCAAGGTGCAAACGTTTCTCCCAATATTGCCAGCATGATGAAGGTGTAATACATCGATGTAATCACAGTAATGCTCAGAATACAAAACGGAGCTTATAACATTTGTAACTTCTTACAGCTACACAGAATTCAAAACAACAAAAAGAAATTTACACCTGTAGACAGAAATTACATTGCTTTGCCACAAAACCCTTCTCAAAAATGTAATTAGAACCTAGATCTGGAGATTTCACTTGCTTTTTTAAACTTTCTTTGTCAGGCTCTGCAAAAGCATAAACTGTGCGGAGAAATTGAATCCCACTGAGCCTACAATGCCAAGTGCAGATTTCCCGATCATTCCCACGTTTCAGATAGATACAGAAAAAGAGGGATTATGATTCCACTCACTGCAGCAAACAGATAACAGGAAAAACAGTGCCAGTGCAGCACTCAGAAGCACTCTAGATACAGTTCTGGAGACCTTTTCTTTCTATACAGGAGCAGTGTACATTCTCTGGAAGTATGTTTTCCCCAAAGTGTTTCATTTTATGGAAGACAGAAGAGTGAACAATGCACAGACAAAAGCATTACAATTATCAGAGTTTAACAGGGAATTGTATATATTTGCAGAAATAATTAGATTCAGACCAAGTCTTCTATGTAAAGACATTACCTGAGCCTATCATCATGTCATGTTTCTAGTGCTTGCGCTTGGTTCTAATTTAAAGTTGTCTTAATTCAGTGGCACCATCTACCATATCGAGTGATATAATTTTTTATTTATGTGTCCAAAATAGGAAATTTTTGTTTTTTATGGCTTTGTTTCTAGAATTCAAAACAATTAATTTATTATTGAATTTTCTGTGTGCAACCAGCTATGTATGGTTGACATTTCTGGCTTTTGGAACCTATGCGGATCCAGTGCCTACACTGGTTGAAATCTGATGAGACAATTTCCTCTCATTTTTTTCTCCACCTCTTAGGATAGTTCTAAATACAGTTTTAACTGGAGAAGGCTGTTGTTAATGAAAGCTCTGTTTACATCTTGGGAGATTAGAAGAAAGTGTAAGAATAGGAAAGTATGTGGAAGTATGTGGAAAACAAGTATACAGAAAAAGATGGTAGGGATTTCCAAACAGGAAAACATGCGGTCCAAACATCAGCCCCTGTTCCTCCACATAAATACCTGTTTACGCAAGCAGGAAGTGAAAACAAATGCAAATAATCTAGAAATATTTAGACCAGCAGGTGCTTTAAAAGGTCCAAAAAAGTCCTAGATTTTTCCAATGACTGAGAACTTGCCACTTCAATATTTCTAATCTTACCAGCATTAAGAGTTTGAATGCAGAGCAGGCAGGGAATACCTTTGCTCCCAGGATGGATCCACTAAGCTGCTCTCCTAACAGAATGGGGGGAAAAAAATGATGAAGCAACAGGAAAGGAGAAATAAAAATACCATGGTCCTATTCCTACTGCAATGTACCATACCAAGTACATATATCTATATATGTTATACAATCACAGTTCTCAAAGACTGGAAAACATTACGGATGTTTTAAATGGCTGTTAAGTACTGTTTCCGAATGGTGCAATATCCCTTTGCCATGTTTTTAGCCCAGATCTCTATATCATATACTCTGTGACTACGAATCTCAGCATGACAGCTTCTCAGAAACAGAGGGAGGAGGAGGAGGAAACAGCCTATAGCATGAAAAAGAAATGCGTAAAGTACTACAATTACCAACATAAAGGGATGGAAACATAATCTAAACAAACAATTTGGAAGAGTTTCGAAAGTACGCTCCCATCTGTTCTGGATACACAAAAATGCTACAAAATTGCAGACCATAATTTATAGCATAAATGGTATTTCTGTTAACCTCAGTTTACTAGGGGAAGGAAAACTGTTATACATGTCAAAATCATAGTATCATATATACGATCCACAAAGAGCAGAAAACCAAGACACAGGCAAAAGGCAGCATGAATTATTCCACGAAGAAGCTGGAGCAGGAAGCCAAAGTAAACAGGTATGACTGAGTTACACCGCCAAGCCAGTGCTGAAACATATTTGTGGTAAATAAATACATCAGCTGCCGAATTCTCAAACCTGCTAGAAAAAAAAAAAAAGACCCTTAAGATATCTAATGTACTAACGATAGCGTCAATAATCCACAATCGGTACAGAACAGCTGCTGTGAATTACTGTGTTTCTCACGGACACCCTACAGAGGCACATACGGTTGTTCAAGAGCACTAGGAGAGATGAGTGAGTAGCATAGCATTTATAAAAGCACTTAAATGATCCGGGAGCCCAAGTCCCCTCTCAAAGTCACAGCACAGACAAAAGAGCTTAATCCACCATCAAAGATGCAGGATTCCTTTTCTAAATGGATTGCTGATGAGAGCAGCTCGAGGTAAAGACATCAGAAGGAGCTATTTAGTTCTGCCAGCTGAAAGGAAATAATATTTTCTGCCTTCTCTGCAGAAATATACTTGCTAAAGTCTTTGAAAGAGATAGGTGTTGCCCTTGGGAAACTAGACTGAGTATGGCCGTTTGCCCTGTTTCGTAGAGGGGAGTATTTTCCTGCAGCTTGTCTGGAAGAAAGGGAAGCTTTCATATACCAGTACTATACACTGATTTAATGAATAAAGATTAATATAATACACGAAAAGTAATCCTTTTTTTTTTTTTTTTTTTCTTCACTGTATAATTATTTTCCTTTATCATGCAATTGTTGACTTCTTTCTGTTTCTTTTTTTGTTATTTACTATGGGGTAACTTGCTGAATTTAAGCAGGTTTTCCACAGCACATTCCTTGGGAGCCTACAGCAAAACCTTCGAAAGAGGCAAAGGGCATTGTACAGGGCAGAAATCGGAAACATGTTGCAGCGAAGGCTATACCTGTCATCTACAATAGGTTGAGATTTTCCAGCACTATGGCTCAAGTCTTCTGTTACCCCAAAGCATTTCTGCCCTTACTGGGATACTTCCACAGCAATGGGAGATCTCTGTCATTTATCGCTTGGCAGGAAAGGCTGGTACTACCTTGGTCTCCATAGGCAACTTCCACTCACAGCAGAAGATTCTGATCTTTATTTGACAGTATCACATGCAAGACTTCCCACTCCTAAGTTATATTGGTTTCTATGTTTGCAGTCAGCAGAGAAGTCACTGAAAATATTGGCTTTACCAGGAAATTGGCAACGTGCTTTCAGGACCTTACATTATTTAAACACATGTTGCTTCTAACTTTAATGTTGACAAATAACCACTGCCATAGTTTCATTAGGGTTACTATATTTCATGTTAAATTATGTTTCTTTAGGGAGAGACCTGGCATCCCGATGAACAATAACAGATGTGGTTGTTTTGGCTCGGTACCAATCACCAGATACACATAAATTCACAGAGGATAGCTTTTATATGATGAGCTTTTTACTGTTTAACGCTGTAGACTGTAGATTGTAACACAAACAGATTACCACTGATAGCACACACAAGCGCCCTTTAAATCTTCTGGTATATAGGATACTGCACACACATAGGTGCTGAATGCTAAACAGCTTCACATGTGACATCTAACAGCAGAAAGTAACTCTGTGGAAGTGCTTTTACCACAATATATACACACATATATTGTCTTGAGGATAGGAAGATGCTTGATAATATATGAGATCAAACTCCAAGTTAGACTGAAAAAAGGTATTTGTAAAAGTTTATGGATGTTTTATTCAGTGCTAGAAGGGTAACAGAAGAAAGCTGGGAAGCTGGATAACAAAGGGTCAGATGCAGGGGAAAGCATTAGAAAAGACTAAGATTTGGTGGCGACTAAGGTTTGGACGCCAAGTGACTCCTGCAGTAGGCAGGGAAGGAAGGGAAGATGCCTGGAGTAGCCTCCATGCACACAACAGGTAAAGATGACTGGGAAGAGGAGGCACTAGAGAACATCGTTTCATGCTCCAACACACAGGTCAGCAGAGCTGCCAAAAGCACCCTCTTCTTGTTGTGAGATTTGTAACTACTCACAGCCTTGCAAATGGAAACTGGAACATTCATAAGATGCAAGCGCATCGCTCCTGGACATCATATATTTGTATCGTATATAACGTAGAATTTTTGAAAGGCACGTTTCTATGCTCTAATAGCTTCATCAAATAATTCACACCAGATACTCCTTTAAGAGATGCCATTTCCCGCAGGTGTCTAGACAGTGAGTCATAATCACCTGGCTGTGAAATGGCTAAGACTGTTCCAGTGCTTTCCTATTAGCACTAGGAAGCTCAAACCCTATATTCCCAAATATTGTCTATGCAATTAAAAAGAGCAATACAGGTTTAGATCAATAAAGAGATTTTTAGACCACACTAAATGCAACTGTAACAGTTGTTTTATCACTGACAACAGTAGAAGTAAAATAAAAAGCACATGCAAAGAATATATACCATGCTAATCGTGCACAGTGTTCTATACTGAAATGTTAGCACTGTGGTACAGCATTTCCTGCATATCCTTTATGTTTCTGACAACATAAACCCATCATGATTAGAAGCAGTCCTTAGCTTCAAGACCTCATTCTCTGCTCTGTGAAATCAGTAGTACTTCAGCTGAAGGAAAAATCAAGTCATTTAAAACCTTAATCCAAATTTTCTTGAAAGCTTGCTCTTGGATCCCCTCAAGTGAGCTTTGTTTGCTGAAAATGCAGCAGAAGTATTATTTGGGTTATATGGCAAAGGAATTATGCTGAAGGATCCTGGAAATGTTATTTGAAGATCTTCCTCTCAAAAAAAAAAAAAAAAAAATACTCTAGTTACACACACTGAGAAAAAAATAAACCCAGCATTTTATGCAGAACATGTGGAAGAGGAAACAGGTAAGCTGATGGCTGGAACAAAACAAATTGGGCAGAGAGGAACCTTATGAGGTTCAACAAGGACAAGTGCAAGGTCAATACCTCCTCAACCTGGGGAGGAATAACGTCAGGCACCAGGACAGATTAGGGGTTGACCTGCTGGAAAGCAGCTCCATGGAGAGGCATTTGGGAGTCCTGGTTGACAACAAGTTAACCATGAGGCAGCAATGTGCCCTCGTGGCCAAGAAGGCCAGTGGGATCCTGGTCTGCATCAGGAGGAGCGTCACCAGCAGGTCAAGGGAGGGGATCCTGCCCCTCTGCTCAGCTCTGGTGAGGCCACACCTGGAGTACTGGGTGCAGTTCTGGGCTCCCCAGGACAAGAGGGACGTGGAGCTTCTAGAGACGGTCCAGCGTAGAGCAATGAAGACGATTAAGGGACTGGAGCCTCTATCGTAGGGGGAAGGACTAAGCGAGTTGGGCCTGTTTAGCCTAGAGAAGATCGAGTGGGGATCTGATCAATATGTATAAATACCTAAGCAGAGAATGTAAAGAAGATGGGGCCAAACTCTTCTTAGTGGTGGCCAGTGACAGGACAAGGGGTAATGGGTACAAATTGAAACACAGCAAGTTTAATCTCCATATGAGGAAGAACTTCTTTCCTGTGAGGGTGACGGAGCCCTGGAACAGGCTGCCCAGAGAGGTTGTGGAGTCTCCTTCTCTGGAGATCTTCCAAACCTGCCCGGATGCCACTCTGTGCCACGTGCTCTGGGTGTCCCTGCTTGAGCGGGGAGGTTGGACTAGATGATCTCGACAGGTCCCTTCCAACCTCGACCACTCTGTGATTCTGTGATCTCCTTGTTATCATTACAGCATTATTATAAAAAATATACAGCAATTAAAAATGGAACTGCAAAAAAAATGCAGACCATTTCTTCAGTCAGTGGTGCCTTTTATAAACCACCAAGGCTGTATGCCTTCCCAAATGGGACAGAAAGCAAGGGAGTGGAAAGATAAGATTACGACAGGCTCTCATGATTTAAGCTCCAGCGCAAAGTATTAGTTGTTTCCAATTCTATTTGACCTTACTATAACTGCAGGGAATTATTTTCCTCCATTATTCTGTTGTATTTTGTTGGAGTTATTCTTGACATTGGATAAAGACATTTCTTTGTTATTCTGGAGACCTTTGGGAAGTGCCACTCAGAAGCTGATCCATTTGATGCTTTCGGGCAGCTTTCATGTACCCATGAGGTTGTTCAACTTAATTTCATTTAATGTAGGGATATTTACAGTACAGAGGCTTGTATTGTTCTAGAATTACTTCAAAGGGACTAAAATATATCAGAGAACAGCTGGAGCCCACTCTGATAGCAACAAAGCATTATAAAGGAAAAGAAGTAATAATGGGCAGCACACTGTACTTTAGTTTTTCTTCACTTTTTGCATGCTTTATTTGCCTCTTTTTTTTTGGTGGGAGGAAATTGCTCTGTTGCTCTAGGCATTTCTATTAATGTACTAGAGGTGTCTTAAGAAAAATAGAACCACTGCTTTTGCATTTGCAAGCTTATAAATTCTGAAATGAATTGTCTAATGTCTTCTGATCCTGTTTGAGTGAGAAGGTAACGTGAAAATGCAAAACAGCTACAAATATCTGCATTCATGGTTCTAGTTGCTGTGCTTGCTTGTTGGTTCACATCTAAACTCTGCAAGAGATGATATCTAGAAATAACTGATATTTCTCCCACCTAGTTTAGAACCAGGAACCATGGGGAATAGCCTAGAATTAGAACTGTGTATTAGCAGGGATTGGGAAGTGTCTACATAAGATTTTTTTTTTTTTTTGCTACAATATACTCAAGGCATTTGGTATGAGTGCTCTTCATACATTCTGGTAAGAGGACAAGGTGGGGCTACAGCTGCAATATATTCGGGAGGGGTCCAAATCCCTTCCTACTTTGAACTGTCTTCACTACGCTGATGAATTCAGTTTTCAAGATTCTTACACTGATAGATGTTGCTCTAGCATGATAGTTTTTTTTTTTTCCTGCTGAATAGTATTGTTTTCAATACACTTTGCAGACAGACACTACACAGTATGACGAAAGCACAGACTATTGCATTAACAAAACAAGTGGAAATACTACATATATTTAATTCTTCAGTCCAGACAGGAGGGTCACAGCAGATTTTTAATGCATTGTTTAGACAGCAGGGATGATTTCTTTTTTTCATATTGTATTGATACAAAGATTTTCCAAGATCATTCAGCCAGCAGGATCTACTGTTCTGCAGCACCTTACATTGTAAGAACCCCAGGGAGTCTGAGAACTTCCCGTGCCTGCCCGCAATACTGGCTAATGAAGTTGAAAGAAAAACTCGTGCTGCTGCTATCCTGCACAACTTACACATTTAGAGAATAGCAGAAGACCATGCATCTACAAATAATTTGCAACCTTTATGTGTGATCTCTAAATTTGATTCAGAAAGCAAAAGAGGTTTCATCTCCACTAAGCCCAGGCAATGTGGAAGTGCTGTGTAGTTCTGTACTTCTGTTGGTATGGCCAGAAATTAACAGAGTAAACAAATTGTGAAGAGTTCCATATCTTTGCTCCCAGCACTCTCCAACCTTTTTTTTTTCCTTACAGAAACAAATACAAGTAACACCTATTGCATAATAACATCTCGGTAAAGCAGTCCACTTTGCACTAATGCCATTATCCACTATGAAATGACAACTTAGCCTGCTCCATTGAGTTTTGAGGAAAATATACTTGTATCCTGCAAGAAGACATGCAATAATGTGAAGTTTGACCACTGTAATATGGTCACACTTAATGATACTACAAATATTATTAGTTATGTATTTATGAGATACACTTATTCCTGTCAGCAGGCGGGTACCAGACACTTGGCTTAAAGCTCATTTTTTTAAATAAGTGAACATATATCTCCACTATGCTTTTAACTGTCTTAATTATCCTTAATTAATTCTATTCTTTGTTATGTTGTGCAGATAGTGAGCATTTGGAGAAATTTTACTTTAGACTTATTTTAAGGAGAGACTCTTATTTTAATGAAGACTCTAAAACAAGTTTTTCAGCATAGACAAGTTATCCACTATTATTCTTGTATTTCAGCCAGCTATATTTTAACATTTAATGTTTGACTTTTCTTGATCAGTCTTTGGGCAAAATTCTACCTTAATACAAAAAGACCTAATGATAACTTCAGAGTTAGGTCATTATTACAATTTCACAACGATGGCGAAATGTACATATGTCTCCCTGAACAGCACAAAGCCAAAATTAGAAAGACACAACCCAGCAGGTAGTTTGGCCCTGTATGTGACACTTTCCTGTAGCTTCATTTTTGATGACTCAGCTGGATTGCCTTATATAGAAAATATAGCATCTGGACAGGATTATATGCCAGGTAGCAAATGCTTTCACAAACCCAAAGCAAAACCAGTCTCTTGATTTAAATATACAACTTTTGGTTCCAGTGTTTTTGTCTTCTATGACTGTTGGGATTTGTTTGTGCTTTCCAATTATGATGGGTGAAATAAAATTTAACTTTATCTATAAAATATTAAAGGCACTTAAGCTCTTTAGCCAAGCAAACAGTAATGACTGACATTTTCTTTTTGTAGATTGTGGTATTACTAACACCCTCTGGTCGCTTTGCTCCAAGTCAAGACCACCCCACTAGTATTTACTCACAGCCAGCATTCAAACAGCTGTTTGCATAAACTCTGCCTGCCTCTGGCAAAAAGACGGGAGAAATGCCTTCTCTGAAATCATTAAATGATTTTTTTCCAAAAATAAATTGAGGATTACAGCCATTTTTTTAGTTTCTAAACTAAACGAATCTTTCAACTTATGCATCAGTTAGTTAGGATATTTAAAGAAAACTTGAAAGAAAACAAACAGGATCTTAAATATAGTACTTGTTATTTAAAGGGCATTTGAATGCCCGCATTAAAATAAATAAAAATGTAGGACTGCAACAGTAACAAGAGATAGGTCGAATTCTAATTAAGGTATTCTCTGAGGACTGATAAAGGAAGTAAGTCACCAGAAAATAAACTTGCTGATCATGATATTTCATTTTATTTCTACCTCCAGTAATTCCTTATTGCTAAATGTTCATTTTTCTTAGCCTGATCTCTCATTATAGAAATTATGGCTTTCATTGAGGGAAAGTACAGTAAAAATTACATAAAAACATTCATTTGGTATATATAAATCAATAGAATAGCTTTGAAAAGAAATATGCACCTGTGTTTTTTTTCCCCATGCCTTCCACCTTGTACAGTATTTAAACCTCTAAAAGGTCAATGGTATTTTTCTCTATTTCCTTTTTGGTTTGCCCTTTACTTAATAGTGACTTATTTTTTTTAAATACATGTTCTGGACTAAAATCAAACATTGGATAGCTTCTAGATTATGAGCCAGATTCATATGCTGTAGCCTGCACTGAAAACCTTACATTTTCCTCGTTTACATTAACATAGCTGAGATGAGAATCAGATGCTGTTCTGATTACATCAATCAAATGTATATTCAGGAAGCTAGGAAACTATATAAAACTAATCATCCTGCTAATATTAGTATATAATCAGTTAATACGCCTCTACAGAGGGGAAGTCATTTAAAAAGATTGCAGAGCTAGCTGTATTGCATTTTCCAAACCAACGTCACTTGTGAGAAGGTTGCACCTGACAGTGACTTTTTGACCTGACATTGCACTATCACTTTTCTTTTCTTCCCTACAGGTTTAGCAATTCATTCAGAGACTGCAAAAAGGTAACTTTCAGAGAAAGAAACCACAAGTTCATAGTGTAGACAAAGTCCTTTGTTATCGTGGATACTTTAAAAGAATTTAATGAAGCTGTAACAAGTAGTGAATTTTTTACTTGGTTTAAAAAGAATTTATGTTTTGGGAAGTAGCTCTATTTGATTTCATCATTTCCACAGATGAAGAGATTATGAAACATCTTAGCCTCCTGAATTTCGAAAGCTCTTTGACATGCAGTAGTTTTTTCTGAAAATTTTGACAGAGAGTCAAAGCCAGCTGAGTAGAATCAGTTTATGCAGAAAATGATGCATGGAATGTTAATCTGTAAGAAAATCTGGATAATTTTGCAAAATGCAATGAAATAAAAATGGAATAAAACCATGGAAATCAAGATTTGTATGCTATTCTAAAAGAAATTTATTTTTTCTTGTAGAAAGTAGAAACATCAATTGTCAGTGAACACTTCAGTCTTTGGATGCGGCATTCTATCCCTGGTAATATGGATATTAACAAAACATGATTTAGCTCCATTAGTGTAGCTGTTATTCAGCTGCTGTATTCTGCAAAGGCAGCTGAGAGCATTGATGAGCTTCCACCAAGGGAAATTCTGTTATCTAAAGAATCCTCTTAAATCCCATAAATCTACTAGTTGATAGAATGGCTTTGACAAAGAGACATGTATTAAATGAGAGGCTCTTTAAATGACAAAACAGTCCAGTGTCACTTCCCAAACCATTCAGCTTAACATTTCAAATTGTGTTTCTGCCTTGGACAGACTTCCCCTTACTGCTCCTTGCCAAAAGATGTGTTACGGCTTCTTCTTCCATGGTATGTGAAGCATTTTGCAGTTTCACAGACACTCAGAATCTGATAGGTTAAAGGCTTCAACACCATGTTTGAGAGCAACTATTAATGAAGATCCTGGATAAACAAATGCAGCCTCTAGAGAGAAAGGAATTAAAACCAGGTCACAGTAATCGAAGAAAAAGCTGCACTAGAGATCAATGGCAGGGGAGCAGAGCTAGTTAAAATAAAAGGAATTAATAGAGGTCAACTCCCTAACATACTGTCAATTACAAAATCATCTCTTTTAGTGTATCCACTTACAGCTACAATTCTTCCCCGTGACCACAAATAGTCTGCCGGTGTGAAGCCAGCCACAGGTCATCTCTTTGGTGAGCAGGCCACAGAAGAATGAAAACCTGACCTAACTCAAAGTCCTGCTAAACACACAAGCGAGCAAGCCCGAAACTGCTGAACTTTGCAAAAGGGAATAACTCTGTATCTGCGATTACTCCCTTCCAAAAATGTCAATGTATATATTTTTGATAGAAGAACAAGAAACGGATCATTTCTCACTCACTAGGAACATGCTTGAATTGCTACACTTCTCTGCCTAGAGCTCGGAGACCAGAGCCTTGCTCAGAGCCAGCTAAGGAATTTCTGCCTCACTGTGCTGCGTGGGGCAGATATTTTGCTACTTCAGCACTTCGTTTAAAGTTCTTCTTCCTGACTGTTAGTGTCACTGCCTCTTTGCAACAGAATCCAGCAGGGTATTGTACTGCTAATCCTTCTACTTTGCAAGGCTGAAAAACCCAAAGAATTATTTTCAGCTCTGCTAAATTCTCCCATTGCTCTGTAAGCCTTTCACTTACCTCCTGGGCCCACATAACTCGAAATTCAGCTAACTTGAAATTCAACTAACGCACTAGTGAAATAACACAAACATTTATGTATCTTCAGGGCTTTAGCTATCCATTTTGTTTCCAGAAAAAAAAAAAAAGGCAATAGGTTATAAAATCTTGCAAGAGAAACAGAGTCCCAACTTCCATGCTGGTAGGTTAAAATGGCTTTTTAAAAAATAACATTTTAATCACATTCATTTGAGCTCTTTTTTTCCCTTCTTTTTCTTTTTGCTTTCTTTCTACTGATGTTAAAAGTAGCACCCACTTTAGTGGGTGTAGGCTTTTAAATTTTTATGGCTTCACAATTGCTATAGGGCAGAGCAGAACATTTGTAGCCCAGATTAAACAAATGGATGACATCCATGCCTCTACAAACACTTCAGGTACATCACGTTAAGGGAAAAATTGACTGAAAACCCAAGTGAGAGTAAACTCTATACTAAAAAGCTAGATAGAAAAAATATGTACACCTTGCCAACGTTGCAAAAACATATTCACTGAATTTTGTGAAAGGGAATACTCATAGAGGTAAAGTTGCTTGCCATTGAAAATGTTCAGAGTTTTTAGGACATTTCATTTTATGAAATAGAGGGTGCTAAGCGTATGGTCATGTTTTCTATTTTCCCTTGGTAGTTACTTTACTTTTTTTCTGTGACTCCAACCAAGCAGGGAGAAAGAAATAAATGATATGGAAATTATGAGTCTAAAGGTCAGTATTC
The DNA here is from genome assembly GCA_013398735.1 of Nothocercus julius. NCBI lineage: Eukaryota > Metazoa > Chordata > Aves > Tinamiformes > Tinamidae > Nothocercus > Nothocercus julius. Next base: position 2,698,584 of record VZSV01000021.1, read on the forward strand.
ACAGTGAGAATTGAAGAAAATGTAGCAGTCAAGACTGCATATATGTTTGTGATGCCTGAATTTCAAGTTGACTAACTCTTTATGAAGGTTACTTCTCTACATCTATTGACTGAGATTTTGAGACATTGCTGTAACTGTCTTTAAATTACACTTAATCATGGGTTCAGATAGGATGTCCTATATAAAGAAAAACTAGGTATACATTTAGACAGTCTTCTAATTCCCACATTAAGTCCTTCTTTCTTTCATTTTCAGACCTTCTGATTCCTTAACTGTATTCATTTTTGTCTGAATATTAAAAAAACAAAACAAAGAAAAAAGCAGAGGACGCCTTCCGCACACCAAATAAAAAGTATGGGTGGTATAAACTAAGGTTGACGAAAGATGAAACCTACTTATAGGGTCTTAAATCTTATTATGGAACAACTTCTAAATATCTAGTTCTTAATGTTCACTTCTTAGCCCCAGCTCTCAAGAACTATTTTTTTTCTTCATTTTTTAATGTAATGTGAAAGAGAAAAGCAGTTACACATATATTAAAGTTTTCTGAAGAAAGGTTAGCCAATACAGTTAAAACATTTGCCCTAACTAAGGCATAACTAAGGTTATGTTCTCATAACCTCTCTTACCTGAATGGCCCAACCGTAAGCTTGCATGATCTTACATAGTCGTACTTCTGTGATAGTCCATGGCCCTGTAAGAGGGCTATAAGCATTGCTCTCATGAATAAAAGAGAGCACAGCTCCACAGAATGTATTTGGCAAATGGCTCAAATCGACTCACACCAAAAATACATCATGTTTGTGACTTGTTTTTGGATGGATAGGAAATTCAGTAGCTACTGAAGAGCACTATTAGCTAGTACTGAATGGCACGATAGCACCAGTATCTATTGGTAGCACTATTCTAACACCTTCAAAAGCTTGACTTGGCAATTACACTTCACTGGTCCTTCAATCTTGATCACAAAGCTCCAAAACCAGGAATTTGCTAAAAAGGTCTGGACGAGTTACCAATGTCTAATTGTACACAAGTGCTTTTGTTACCTTTCTGAGGCCCTAGACTACCAATCAAACCTTCAACTGGAGGGATAACTCAAAACTCATTACCATTTACTCAAAAGCTTTCTCTACAGTAAAAGAACCACGACTTGCCAATATCTATTTCTCCAAAGATTCTTCAACACAAACTACAAATTCAATAGTAGATTGGATTTGTCGTTTCGTTATAGTTTCCCAACACTTATTTCTACACTTTTCATATGGAAATAACAGATTAACTTTAGCAAAACCTTTAGACGCTTTTCCTGACCTTCACATGTCTTTTGTTCAAGACTCCCTAGCTTCAAGGAAAAGGCATTTTATTTCTTTCAGTTGTTAAGTGATTAAATCTGAACACTTTTCATGAGTGTTTGCAAAAAGACCACCTAAATTCCTTTTCACAACACTTGATAAGAAAATGATATATTGTACATTGTATGTGGAACTGAATACTTTGGTCTACCTTTTCCTTGGACTGACCTAGATGACAGCTCGATTATACTACTGTTAAGCTGTTTGCTGCTGGCGCATCATTTTTCTCTGGCTGTTTCAGATCCTGCATGCCTCTCCAGCTCATGAATTCTGTGTAAGGCCTGAGAAATCTGCTTTTCTTTTCCAGGGCACTTTCTCTCTACCTTAGTTCTTCCATTTCTGGTCAAGCTTCATTTTTGCTGTTTTTGGATGACATCCAGTCTTTTTGGCCACTTTCCTTCTCAGATTGCTTGGCTTAGTTTCTATTCTTGCCCTGTGGGGATTCTCAAGCGTGTGTAATCAGAGATTAGATCACACTGCAGCCTTTCCCTCTATAGGGCACCAATAGAAAAACAGTAGATTTGCAGGACTGGGCCCACAGATTGCAGACACAGAAATAGAGAAGTTGTTCCAGGTAACCCAGAAAATCTGTTATTAGATTTCAGTACTTTTAATTTTAGAGGCCAAAATTAAAAAAAAAGCAAACAGTAGCTACAATAAAATGCTGTTGAGCATTCCAAACTAATGATTTCATGTCCCATAAACACAATTGCTCCAAAATACAGATGTTTAAAAATAGCAGTCTAGCATCCTAGTGCCATCATCAGAGAATTTCACCCTTTTGGATAAATTAGAAGTACTTGACTATGCTCCTCGCATTACAATAAGCCTATCTTGCTATGCCTTTCTGCCTAATAACTATAAATCTTATTATCACAGATGAATTTGATAAAAAATAATAGGCGTTACAAATTGCAGTTTCCAAAAGAAGAGAGAATTGATTAGTTTTGGATATCAGTGAGAATGTTTCTTCATTCATCCCAATAACTAACAACTTTGTTATTGTTAATATCATTATATTGTAGAGTTTAATGGGAAAGTGAATAATGTAGACCTTTTCAGAGAATTTTCAGTGCAGAAAAATTTCAGCAAACTAGCAATAACCACTCAGATCTCCAACTTTTCTAAACGATGCTCAGTTCAGTGGAGTTATGAAAGTAGAGTGGCTGAACAACAGGCCTGATCTAATATCCATCAACTTTTTAATAAATTGGAGCCTTTCTCATAAATCATTTCATTGTGACTGTGGATAGTAATAGCAGGCTGCAGTTTTAAGTATTGATTAACCAGTAATCATTCTACCTCAAACATCTGTTAGAGATGCTGAAAGCTAAACTTATCGCGTTTCATTTATTCAGTTTAACTGCGACAGCCTAAGTGTCATATAAGCTCTCAAAACTACTTCACAAAAGTAATTGTACCTCACTGGCAGTTCTGATTTTGGCTGTTTTTTTTTTTTTTTTTTCCTCAGTATTTCCATGCTCTTTTTTGAAAGTGTCCTTAGCTTAGCTTAGCTTAGCTAGAAGGTCTAGAATTAATCACCACTTACTTGTCCTCAAACTCCTTTTAAACTACTTTGTCGGTGTTAAACAGGACAAGCAAGATGTTAACCAGGAGAGCAGGATGCTGGGGCAGCCAGAGCACTTGGCCTCTTAGGTGCCATCACTGAAAAGGAGCACTGGACACTATGTCTGTGCCCAGAAAGTGCACAGCCTTTGCCTGCAGTCTCAACTAGGCTGCGATCATCATTTATATAATTTATCATTTATATGGAAACCAATTAGTTGGTTTTAAACCTACAATGCACTGGTTGAGGAAATGAATTTGCAGACGTGGGAACTAGGTTGTGGGTGGGTCCCATTTTTGAAAAGGAGTATCATATAGAGTCTTGCATTTCCAAAGACAAGCAAAACAGACACAGGGAAGCTTCTAAATGTCATTTCTGAGAGATCACCTTGACTATTTCAGCTACAAAAATCCTTGCTATGCCATATGAAGAATAAATTCTTACCTATTCTGCCATAGTATTGAGACTATTAGTATTTTAATACTATAGGAAGGAGAGGAATGAGAAACACACAATTAAACCAGCTTATTCCCATACATCAGAAAGCGTCTGTTACTTCAGCTCCAATCTGCATGTCTCTCTGAAAAGCCTTCACAACAGTGATTGTGCCTTAAACTCTGGTTTGCTTTGGTGACAGCAGTCTTCTTTCAGTAAGCTAAAAAGCATAATTTTCCCATTATCAACCTGCTTCAGTATATTACAGATAACCGCTTCAGCTTATAGATGGATAGATGGTAATTTTGTTTGTGGGTTCGTGTATCCTGTTCCTTAAATCAGATAACAGTTCTGAACTCAGCCAAGTTCTGTGTTATATGAAAAGACAAAAACATAACATTCATTTCTTTAAAAAAAGTGTTGCTATAAATTAAAAAAAAAAGGAATATTAATATTAAACTCCACTCTTTTTCGTGTTTACAAGAGCTGGTTGGAAAATATCTGAGAAAACAGGTACAAATGATAAATGCCAATTTGACAGAATATAACTGTTAGAAGAATGCATTTATTCACTGAAGCTGCTCAGCATGAGCCTTGTTCACCTGTCAGACTGTTCAGGCTGATGAATTTCTGCCAGACAGCTCCCCTGCTCCAGGGGACATGAGGAGGACTTCAGGGTCACTGCAAAAAGGGAGAGCTCTTTCTTAAGTGTGTGAAATGTAGTGCTTGAAATCACTTACCATAAGTGCTTAATGAACAAATAATAATAACATCTTAGATACACAAGGCACTGCAGGTGCAAGCAGGCACAGGAAAAAAGGTGTACTGCCTTGACATTTCTAGTCTGAATGTGATCCTCAATATGAGTAGAGTCAAGAAAAAGGGAACAATTTGCCCTACGCCTACACATCTGTGGAGGAGACCATACACCACCTATGCTTTCAAGCTCATGCAACTTTTAAAATCCATAGAGAGAGACGTGGTTATACATATCATTTGTATATTTTCCCATTCAACATAACGTTTATAAACTTAGGGTGACTTTGCAACATAGAGGCAGATGCAAGCAAGTCCTTAATATTATATGCACCGACAGTGCTATTACAAACAGCAGCTTGTAATTCTCTTTATTGCCTCATTCAGTAAAAATAATTTCTTAGTTGCACCTGCTGGGTGCAGGATATTCAAACAAATAAAAACAAGACATTTTATGAAGCCAACATGAATTCAAAGATGGAAGAACAAAGGAGTCTTAAGCTAAACTTTTAAAGCCAGACCTTGAATACATACAGTTGGACTAAACTAAAAAACTTCTGGCTTTGAAGACCCACTTTTGTGAGTGCAAAAATAATGTTTCCAAGCTTTTCTTACCTCCCTCATTCTGCCATAAATGCATTATCAGCACCTATCTTTGCTACTGAAGTAAGGTATGCTTTTAGATGCATCTCAAAGTATTTTCTGCTTCTCAGTTTTAGAGACTCTTTGCTGAAAGCTCTTTAAGGTTCCAGACATTGTGTGATAGAGGTTTGGTCTGAATAGTATTAACCCTGCTCTATCATTCCTGCAAAGTGCAAAGTTTTTCAAGTCCCGCCAAGTGCAAAACTTCCCACCAAAGCTGTCACTATATCTCACAGCAGTACATCATCATCATCAAACAGGTCCAGTACAGCTTTTCCATTCAGGGTACTGAGACATACAGGCCAGAATGACCAAACATAGGGCCTTAAATCTGGCACTAAGGTGCCCTTAATTTTAGATGTGGCAGAACCGCCACATAGCACTTTCACTGACCTCAGAAACAAGTTCCATAACTATAGACATCTAAATATGAGCATTTAGCCCCTCTGCCTCTCTGTTTTTCATCTGAACAATATTCCTTTATCTATACAGTTTACCTTGATAACCATCAATGAAAATTACGTTCTTAACGAAAAGCCTACTTAAAAAATGGCAGACAATACTTTAAAATAAAACTTGCCTATGCAATTCTTAGGTCCACCCTGAAGTTAGCTTAGTAAATTGAAATTGGGAGTACTTTTGAGGAAGTCAAGGTACTTCTGCAGTAGCTGGTAAAGCAACTTTGGATGGTCACAACTGAAAACAAGATTAATTAAACTGACAAAATGCACTATGATAAGAAAGTTTTGCAACACTACAAGAGCTATGATGACTATTTCATTTCATTGGAACTGAATTACACTCAATAAATAAAAGAAAACGTGATGATAAAAAAAACCTCTAAGCTTCTTACTGTATAAGTGGATTATTATCTATGTATAATGGACTAGTAAACTGCACTTATACAAACTGAGGGAAAAGAATTTCATCCTAAACAGTGAAACAGCCTGAAGTTGACAACTGCACAGAGTTAGTAGTCAAATATTAGGCAGCCGGCCAGAAGGGTTCAGCAGAAATTCCCTTAAGCAAGGGGAGCAAACAAAGGGGAGGAGTTAGTGGAAAGGGAAAAAAAAAAAAAAAAAAAGACAATTAAATCCACTCATGGGATGGTATTTGCCACCAAAAGGGACAGAATGACAGATGATTAAGATCTTTTTAAGGAAAAAAACAACTCAAAACAAAACCTGATTTAATGTAAGATGAAGTCAGTGAAATTAGCAGCTTAATACCAAACACAAATCTAGAAACCTCCTACATTCACAGCAAAGGAACAGCCATTTTATTCTGTCAGTCTGCCCTAATTCCCCTCAGAGTTCACTTGGATAATGAGCGATTAATGTCTATGTGTATAAAAGTAAAACTGTGTCCTAATTGGGTTTGGTTGTGCTAATTGCCTCCGATCAATAAAACTGACACACAGTATGCTTGTCATTCAAGAATCTCACTCTGGGCCTCATCCTATTTCCTTCAAACCACGCTTCCGACATACAGGGGAGCCGGATTTGGCCACATTAATAGAAAACTAAAAATAAAACAGAAGAACTTAAATAGATCAGTAAGCACAGGGGAAATGTGCATTTTACTCAACTTAAACCCCCTTGTGCTTCATGATATAGCCCATCTACCTGCAGCACTTTCACGGCATTTTTGTGGTCCTTTCTCTACTGCTTCACTTAAATCTGCACAGAAAAAACAGTAGAGCCGCCTAGTGCAGATGCAGGATATAACAACAGACGGTTTTTCCCTCCTGGAACACCTCCAAAAGACATAAACTCGGCTAAGGGTTCCCCATCACCACCACTTATATGGATAGCTATAGCTACGCCTCACACCAGCACTTTTTGGCATTGCAATGATGAGGAAAAAATAGGATTTTTTCTCCACAAAACCAAATACTCTTTATAGCCTAGCGCAACATATATATGATGTAATAATGCCTGCTCAAGTAAAAATCAAAATAGATGAACAGAAAAATTCTATATGCAGATTGTTCTGCCACTTACTTCTGCTCCACATACTAGTGTCCAGTATTCACTCAGACTTGATACACATTTTTAAATTCCTTGAGAACAGTGTCAAGATCATTTATACAAGCTATGTTGTTTACAGTAATGTGTCGTCTAGATAAGAGGCAAAATCTGCCCAATACAGACAACTGCTCTCTGTAAGACCATCAGGTCTTCCTCCCAAAGACCAGTCAGCACAGCTTCATCTGAAATTAACTGCTACTAACTGCATCCCCTCAGATCATTTCATCTGTAGTGACAGTGGGAACACAAATGAGTCTTTGGAAACAACCAGTATTCTGCTAGGATGGAGGGACACGAGGCCCTTGTCTCTGCTTTTTCTCTGAAAATCCATGGAGTTTTAAGGGTCCTAGGGGAAGGTCACTGCCACTGTCCATAAAAATATCAGAGAAATCTGTAACACAGATATTTCCATTCTGCTCAAGCAGGAGAACGGAGCTTTATGCAAGCAATACTGTGACTATGTCATTTATGAGCTGGCTACTACACGCTGCGCCTGACGCTATTCAAACCAACATGAGTTTTTTTAAGATGAGATGAGATAATCTATGAATTGTGCACTTAATGTGATACCAGTAATATTTTGCTGATTTGATATAAATATACTCCTAGGGAAATGAATACCAGCATGTCTCTGTTTTTTCCACACACAGCTGTGCCCTCTAGTGGAACTGGCTAATTCACATTCTATTTTTTCTCAAAAGCAGCCCACTCGATCTTACACTCAGGGAGATGAAGAGAGGGCAGCAAGAGAGCAGGACCACATCTAATGATGGCTGACTGCAGTTCACTAGATTTAGGGCAACCTGAAATTTCACCATTACTTATCTCTACCACTGCGATGTGCCTTCTCTTTCATAGAAATGGTGAAAATGAAGTAATATATACTCTTATTATTTTGTACTTCAGTTGAGTGTCATTTACCATTTACCAACCTGGGCTCACCAATTTCCAATCCGCTTCTATTTTTTAAATCATTATCTTAGTGTAGGGTACTACAGAACTTAGAAAATATTCCTTAAATTTTCCTTAGGAAAAAAAATAGACATAGAAACAGTCATTACAAAAATTACTAGATGTAGAAATATAAACACATTTTCTTTCATGCTATCCAAAAGATTGTTCATGCAAAGGTTAACACCTACAAACAGATCTCTAAATCTTTATAAACCTGGGAATTAAGACTCATACCTGCTGTTTGTCTAAGGGCTATCCCAGCCAGTGTTGGGGAGAAGATATTAGGCCTGGGAGGTGGTACGGCCAGCATGAGGCTGCATTCATAAGCACGTGTCCTACCAGGATTTTAGGGAACACAGGTTTCGTGTTAGGCTATATATCTTTGGCTGACATAGAGATATCTAGCTTATCCAAAGTCACCTATGAAGAACAGAACTTTACCTCATCCAGTCCTCGAATCTCTCTTGTGCTGCGACCAAACATGTGTGGGCATCTCCAAATACAACTGTTTCACATCCTGTGAAAACAAAATTACCCTTGTAAAGATTTTTCCTACCTAAAACATAGCTGTTTATGTATATAGATAAATACAGCTGTCTCTCACTATTTTTTACCAGTGGAATGTAATACAGAAAAGACACAACTGTATAAAATGAAAATGTCCTCACTCCTTTTTGAAACTGAGACATTGATCAAGAAATGCTGGTCTGCAATTGCCAATGAAAAAAATAAGAACAAAGTGAATTAAGAACATTTTTACTTGTGGGACAGAAATTATTCTTCTAGATCTCATTATGATTGTCAAAGATTATCCCTATCTTCTTTCACTAGTTTCTAAGAAAACAAACAAACAAACAAACCCATTTTTTTTTTGTGATTAAAAAAAAGATATTCAGATAACCTAAATGCTTTATGACAACTGGAGACACTTTACTACATTGCTAAAATGCCAAGAGTTAGGACAGGTAAGAACAGAAATTTGCTCTTATTAGGAAGCTATAAAAGGTTAATTTGCAAAAGGGAGCTCTTAGAAGCTGACAGAAATGGTCATGTGGCCTCAAAATAGACGAGCCGACTACAGACCCTGCTGATGATGTAATGTTTAATTTAAGTTTCCACTCATGTCACATGATCCTGCTGAAGGTTTGGGCACACAGAGCTCCATGAAAACCACTGTCTTTTGTTTTTAGCATGAAGAATTCCCGCAAGAAACAATGAATCAGAGCTTAAAATACAATTTTATTTTAACCTTTTTCAATTAAAATAGTCGTAGGAGAGTATTATAATTAAAGCTTAGTTTGGACGCTTCTAACAATGTCTGAGATTTTTATCTGTACAGAACTAGCAAGGAAAATAAATTATGTATAGACCTGAAGAGCCATACTGTCCACTGTTCAATTTTAATTAAAAATATAAAATTAGAAAAACATTCCCCTGAACTTTAAATTTAAAATTATGGAATTTTCACCCCAAAATTCATAATGAAATTGTTAAAGTGTACTTTTAGAATTCTCATATTTTTCATTTTCCTCACCTATCCCAATGCATGTGTGACAATGATGTGTTACAAGATTAAAGCAAGTACTGCATCCTTTGGCATGAGGTTCTTTCAAGTGAGTCTCATTCAGAAAATTAACTCTTATTAGGAAGCTATAAAAGGTTACTAAACTTTACAGATTTTCCCTTGCCCGGTGTAAGGGCCCTGATGGCACTTAATGGCCCCATCAGCCCCACCTAGGGCTTCCACACACACCCATGGGCCCAGGAGTCCCATTTAAGTCAGGCTTCAGTCTCCATCTGAGCTTTGTTGTGCAAGCACCGGTCTCCTGCTGTGCCAGCAGACTGACCTCCTGGCTTCACTACGCATCCATGTTGTCTATATATCCACTATAGACCTGATCACTGTCTGACTGTGGTTACCTTTGCTGAGCCTGATCTTGATCTGCAGATTGACTTCCCAAACTCGAGCTCGGACCATCCTGATGACCATTAACTTGACCAATGATCTGGGCTCTTGGCTGAACCTGGCTGAACCATGTCAGGGCCTCCCCTTCACCCCTTGCTTGGGTACTGCAGCACTGGGCCCTGCCTTGCTGGCTAAGTGCTGGTGGTGCTTGGCTCGCCGTCCCTAAGGGAGCAGCTGACCCCTCACTGTTCCCTGACCACTTCAAGCACTGAGAGTTGTGTGCAAAGCATTCAAAGACTTACAAGAGAAAGAAGGAAGTCTGTTTTATTTATCTGTTTGTCCTTAGACATTTACTCCTCCTGAAGCATACACCAGGAGGACTTCCAGTTCTTGGACAGGCAGCACATCCCAAGCACTGGGGGACAGTGTCCAAAGCATGGCATGTGCTTTTAGAGGTCTCTGCCAATCTGTATTTCTAGAATTATTTTGGTTAATAGCATTATTTCAAGCCATTTCTCCTCCTAGACTCTACGCAGAGATGGCAATGAAATCAAACAAGATAGCAGATTTTGAATAGAGTGTTTTGAACTGCAAAAGAAGCTATGGACTGGAAGTTCATTATTATTCACTGTGAGCTATGGGAGCTGCTGTTGAAAAAACACCCACAACAAAACTGAAAATGCACACCAGGAGAAATTCAGATGTCTTTCTCTCAAAAGAAAGATGAAAATAAAAAGTTAAAACCCTTGCCTTGTTCTCTGAAAACTTAAATTCCCACAACTTATGTGCTGCCTGAGGCCATTCTGCAGAGCCTTTGCCATCAATTGCACTGCTCGGGCAAAATTATTGATTCAAGTCTTTCCCCTTTTAGTCTGGACAGCTACCCAGGGAAGTCTGTGCCTTCATATGTTGCTAGCCCAAACAAGAGAAAAATACTGTCTAAATGTCACAAGCTTTTGTACCGATCTTCATGAACACTCTGCCACAAGAACAGTCTTTCTGACCTCAAGACCAGCTACACGAATTTCAATCGACCCAGTTATTCATCTTTTAGCAAGCTGTTAAGGCCATGAAGCAACACTGGTTTTCCCCGGCTGCATTAGAAATCTCCTACAGATCCTGCTGTATTCCTCCATGTGCACTAGGGAGCGCGTGAACGGGATCATTACAGGGGTCATCTTCCAGTTCCTGGATGTGCACTAGAACCACTCTAAGTGTGTCTTACACAATATCTAAAGGCATCCCAACAGCCCGCCTGTGCATATATTCTCCCCGGGAAACAAAACACTCCAGCGCTCCCCACAATTCCTAAAAACACTTGGAACTTTCGCAACCAAAACGAGAGGATTAGCGACTCCGGCCGGAAGGCGAGGGGCGGCGCTTCCGCTGGCAGTTGAGCGGGGCGATTGAGCGGGGCGCTAACGGCCGCTAACGGCCGCCAGCTACGGCCGCGCGCGGGGCGCTCCGCCCTCGCTCCTCCCCTCGCCCTCCCTCCGTCCCGCCGCTCCTCCTGCGGCCGCCCGGGCGGGAGCAGGGCTGGGATCGGGGCGATGCTGGAGACGCTGCGGGAGCGGCTGCTGAGCGTGCAGCAAGACCTCACCTCGGGGTGGGTAGCGCCCCCTTCTCGCCCCGCCGCCGCGGCAGGAAAGCGCGAAGGGGCCGCGCACGGACGAGGCGGCAGCTGGGGGTGGGGGGAGGGGGGGGAGAAGCAGGTGACCGGGGGCCCTGGTGGGGCGAGGAGGGAGGAAGAGGAGGAGATTTGGAGGAGGAGGAGGAGGAGGAGGAGGAAGGGGTGTGTGTGTGTGGGGGGGGTGGTGTCCTTATGGCCCGGCCTTCTCTCCGGCCGCGTCGGCAGCTGTCCGCGGGGGAGCGCGCCCGAGGTTCCCCGGCGGTGCTGTAACTTTTTATGGGATCACTGATATAAGTGACCTTCCGGGGCGTATGATGGACTAGCTTGCAGAGCAACGCCGCGCTCCGTTCCGCTCTTCCCTTGGGAGAAGCGAGCTGTGATCATCCGAGAGAAAGAAGTAGGAGTAGCCTCTTAGTGCCTTAAAAACCGAAGAAAAAAAAATCATTCTTTAATTGCTCCATAGGCTTCTTTTACGATGCTCACTGTGTCAACACTTTTTTAAATTTTTTTTTTCATTTTTAGTTAAAGCAGGTCATCTAAGTGAGCATGCTAAAAGTGGATAGTCAAGTGATCAAGTCATTGCCCATGCTGCAAATGCCTGCCTTTTGGTTTGCTTTATGGTTGGATGCATGATCTTGAAGGTCTTTTCCAACCATAATGATTCTATGATTCTTTGTAGTAAACTGCAGAAGGGCATTTTAAGTAGTTGCTTTCAAAGACTGTGTTGTCTTTCTTGACCTGTTGAGGCAGTCTTGTGATACCAGAGTCATAAATAAATGTGTGTGTGCTTGTGTATTTATAGTAATGAATGTCAGTGATTTCTCAGCAGCTTAAAATACGTAGTTTGCAATGACTTATTTGTGTTGGTATACAAAGTTCCGGAAAAAATGGTAGAATAATCAACCAATCAAACAGATAATTTACTGTTACCTGTTTCAGCAAACAACAAATGAATATTAAAAAGTCCTGAGAGAAGAAACTGAAGTATTACTTCAAGAAATGCGTGGCTAATATTTTTATTACTGCATAAAGGCATAAATTTTACTTCTGTTTTGTCGTCATTTTTGAAATCCTTCACTGCCTGAGGTGCCCCCGTGCAGGGTAAGGTTCTTTGGGAAAACACACTTTTCACATATTGAAGCAGGGTTACAGAGAGGCCATACCATGCTGATCCATGTTAAATGATCCAGAATTTATATTCCACCTGAATATCTTGCTGCAGTGGAATTGTTGCATCCTTATACTTTGGCATGTCTTGTTTTGCTTTGAGAATACTTTGTGATTTCATGATTTCCATGTCTGTTGCATCAGCAGCTGCACTAATTTGCCTTCTTGGGGTACTCCTGCCATTTTCATCTGCAGAGTCCTCAATGTTACTACTGAGAACATGTGTCCCACAGCTCAGGTAGCAAAGGCTGTGGGGAGCATTGCTTTTCTCCCTGATTGTGCCCTTGCAGTCAGGCCAGAACTCAGGTTTTATTTCTCCCTCTGTCTCTCCTTGGGGTAATGCAACCTCAATGCCACTTGTTCAGATTGCACTCCCCTTGACCCTACCAAAATAATAATAATAGGAAAAAAAAAATGCTGTTAAGACTTTGTTTACCTTCTATTTTATTTACTTCTATATATCATGTGAATGAAGTAGCTAGACTTGACCCATTTACCTGCAAGCAGTATTTTGAAGGAGAAATAGAGAACAGTGAATTATCTTTGTGCTGAGGCAGTAATTTGTGTGCTTCTGCCAGCTTGAGTGGTGTGGCTCATACTACTACCTCTTTTCACACAGAACGTTCCTGAAAAGAAGCCATTATCTTACAGCATAGTGATAAATCGTTTAACCTTTATTCCTGAAATCCTTTCTTTCCTGTAAGAAAGGCTTTTGTATAGAGGCTTGAGGCTGCTTCTTAGGGTTCTTGGAAGTTGTGGATGGTCAAGGTAGGGGAGTAGATGAGCTCATCCAAGAAGTGGCGTGAATATCTTTGTATCAGGGGTGTTTCTCTAAGTCAGTGGATGATTCAGGACTTTAGTACACCTGTGACATGGTGGAGATCTTTGGAGCTTGTAGCTTATTTCAGTCCTGTTGTATCTGTGTTATCTGTTCCTAACGCGTGTTGTTCTGGAGAACTGGTACTGCAAATGGCACATAAGCTGAGGGTATCCATTATCTTGGTATTCGGAGAATGAGTGGGACATTATAGTTTTCACTCTGCCATGCCAGGTGAACTAGCACATATAAGTTGACCAGAAAAGATGAGTATGCATGTGCATGCGTTTGTGTGTGTGGTTGTTTGGTTGTTTCAAAGGAGCAGGGTACCAATAAGTTTGAAATAGGTTTCACCTATGGCCAATCTCAGATTTGCCAGCAGTGCACAGTGGTGAGCCTGTTGGTGGGAGAAAATGTTACCCCACATAGAACCAGCTTTTTAACGTATTGGCAGTTTTTGTTGCAATCTAAATAGGAACATTTAGAAGTGTAACTGAAGGTGACTATTGAGAAGCCTTTGCTATTTTAGAGCAGGCCTATGTCTCTCTAAAAGTGATCAAGTCCATTTTTCAGAAAATACTCACTTTCCCCCCCTAATTCTGAATTTAGGCAGAAAGTTTGCATTAAGCAAGTATGTCATTGTGCTTGTATGCTTTTCCTTAGCATATGTGTTTTCTCATAAACAGTATGCTCCAGGACTGTTTCTATGTAGGCATTTATACCTTTATAATAAAAAAACAGTATTGAGAGCTGCATGACTTGGGAATTTTAGTCCACAGCTGCTAGATACAAATGTAAAAATCTCATACTTCAGAAGCAGCGTATGTGAAAATAATTTTATGTGACAGTTTTCATAAAATTGAGTGAAATTTGATTCCTTCCTGAAATAAATTTAACTATAATCAACTAGAATTAAAACATCAGAGTAGATGGTCATTGAACAAGCTGTTCCCTGGTTTTTGTGTTGAAAGTGTCTGATTGTTCTGTGTTTTGATTTATAGGTTAAAGACTTCGGGTGACAAATCAAGAGCAGCAAAAAAAAGCTTCTGATTGTTCTGTGATTGTTCTAATTGTTCTGTGTTTTTATTTATAGGTTAAAGACTTTGGGTGACAAATCAAGAGAAGCAAAAAAAAGCAGACAAAGGTACTTCTGTACATCTTAATGTATACTGTTGATCTAGGATCTTGTTTAAAGAAAAACTTAGGGCTGGCTCGTATGTTCCAGTTACATAAATATTTGCATAGAATCTTACAGAATGGGCTTTAGATAACAGGAAAGGCTGTCCTGTTGATGAAATATTGACTTGCTAGAACTTTTATACACTGATGAAATATTTGGCTTACTAGAACTTTGATATACTGAAGTGATTTTTTTTTGGTAGTCATAAATTAGTTTATAAAGGACTATTTAAATTGGACAAATATTCAACTTTATTGTAGTACACTGTACAAGATGCAGTTTTAAGTATCCTGAAACTGAAGTTTTTAAAAATCTTTGAATCTCAAGTATCTAAAATTATTTGTAATTCAATTCTCTTCAATGCAAGAACAGAAATAAGAGCCTTTTTATTGTGGAAATATATGTTTAATGGTGTATGAAGGATAATCTGTTTTCATCTGTATTGTAACAGCATTTAAGAATTTTGATATTTTTCCTATACTCTGCATTCAAGCATATTACTTATCTATCAACCTATGTCTACTCTTGTCTATAAATGGTGTCTGTATATGTTACTTCAAATAACCTCAGACATTTGTTAGTGTAAAGCATGTTCTTCTTAAAATGTGGTGTGAAGACACAGATTAGTTACTTATTTAGAATTTCTTTTAAAATTATCTGAAATAAACTGTACTAAGTTCTCAAAGCCTGACGTTCTGGAGAATGTAAAGGTTTTTATAAATGAAAATTGGATACACAACACACTAAATCTAACTAAAAATATGCAAAGGTTTGAATAAAACTATTGTAGGCAACCATCTCTGTATGTTTCCAGTCTGTTTGGTTCATCTGATGTACTGTGAATATCAAAGAGTTTTTCAAAAATGCTCCGAGTGAACTAGTTGGATCATCACTAATAGGTGAACTCCAGGGTGACTCATGACTCTGCTTCTGGTTTGCTAGTAGAGCCCTGGGGCAAGTAGAGCTTAACTTGATGTTAAGCTCTCTCTTGATGCCTCCTGTGAGAGGCAGCCCCATGGAGCCAGGAATCTTGGAGAAGCTAGCAGGACTTCAAGGATAACATCCTCCAAGCACAAGAATGATCCATCCCAATACTTGGGAAGGCAATAAATGTATGATGAGATGGGCTTGGCTAGGCATGGAACTCATGATGGAGCTTCACTGTGAAAAAGCAGCCTACAGGGCATGAAAGTAAGAATAGGCTACAAAGAGGAATTCAGAAATACTGCCTGGGTACGCAGAGAAGTGTCAGGAAAGCCAGAGCTGACCTGGAATTGATACTCACAGGGGATATCAAGGGCAAACAAAGAACGTCTACCCCTATGTTAGGAATAAAATGCTGAATAAAGAAAATATGCTACTGAAGGGGGGTGAGTGATTTAGTGACAGCAAATGCAAATAAAGCTGAGATGCTTTCTCAGCATCTCAGAGGCTGAGCAGAGGCTTTTTGACTCTTTGAAAATAAGGTCTGAAAGAGATCTATTCGTAGTGAAAGGGTTCAAGGAAGAGACCCGGTGGTAGTGGATGAGTGTTAAGTTAGGGAACTTGCTCCATACCAATGTATGGAGCCAACAGGAATCTCCAGAAATGCCAAAGGTACAAATCTGAAACCCTTCCCCTGGGAAAAGAGAAACCCCAGCAACAATATTGCTGTGCAGCAGCTTTTCTGAAAGACCCTGGGGATATGGCAGATGGGCAGCTGACCGTGAGCTATCACGGTGCTCTGGCAGTAAGCAAGGCCAAGAGCATCTTGGGTTGTGTGGATAGGACCACAGTCAGCTGACTGGGAGAAAGTGATTATTTTCCCTCTGCTCTGCCCTCCTTAAACAACATCTAGATTACAGTGACCAGTATTGGGCCCCTAATAGAGAAGAGATTGTTTGGATGATGCTCTAAACCTGTTTTGATAGTCTTGTAAGAGACTAATACAGTATGTCATCGACATCACTGTGTAATAAGTACATCCTTAAAAATGCTATATGTTAATTTAACTTATGGTGCCTTAACTTCATATTTTGGGTTACTATTAATGGAAATGTGTGTGTCAAATAGGAAGTAATTAGGATGTTAGACTGACAAAGATTCTTTAGTTTAGTATTTATTTAAAATTAGAATGCATTAAGTGTGGAATCCCAAGGAGGGATATAAGGAGTTTGTTTTGCAACTATTCTTTTAGAGTGGTCCTGTTCCCTATTTTAAGGAAAGCAATGTTTACTTTGAATGTTTATTAACTATACTAAGAGATTATAAAAGTTGTTTCTAATGGACATCAGGCAAAAAGAACAGCATAATATAAAATAACGAGGAAAAAAAGCTTGGGTTTGTAACATTCTTCTATGTATATATACATAATGGGTAACAACTTTCTATTTATTAATAACACCTGTGTCTTTACATTTTGTTTACAGAACTGGTCAGTACTTGCCAGAGTTTTCTGCTGGACTAGAATTACTGAGCAGGTATTCCTTTCTTTGTTAATGTCTGTTTTGTGTGTTTTCAGAAATAATGTATTAGAAAGGATAAGAAAAGCAGATGAAAATGAAAGTGTTTGTATTGTATTGTAACAATTTTTTTGAATGTTATGAAGTTACTAAATGCTATGAATGTTTAAAGCTTGACCAGTCCTTAAGCGCTGTTTGTCTTATGCTGATGAAGCAAAAGTTATGTAGGGAAAAGTGGCAATGAGAGATAAGTTTAGTTTGGTGTCTAATGCATAGTGATGAGAGAGAGCAACACTGAGGCCTAGGCTTGAGTTTTAGTTTGCATTTTTATAATTTTTACATGTTTTATTCTATTTAATTTTGTTATAATTGGACTATAGGCAGTGTGCCTGTCATTGCCACAAAAGAAAATGTTTTCTGGTTTTATCTGATCACTTTTTTTCTGAGCAATAGAAGCTTCAGATTTTACACTATTATTTCTGGTAGTCCATATGCAAATAAACACATTGGCATCCTTGAAATCCTCTTTGTTTATGTGGGGAACACTGTAAAAATGTTTTGATCTTTCTTTTCCTCAGGTATGAAGATGCTTGGGCTGCCCTTCACAGAGGAGCTACAGATTGTGCAAAAGCTGGAGAGGTAATAAAAAAAATAGAGCTATTACTTTTAAAATATTAAATGTACAAAAATTTTTAAAATAAAATTCTTTATACCGGTATTATGAAAAGTTAATGTTTTATGTCGTGGCAGAGAAAAATGTCAAGTTGCAGTGTTCTCTACTCTGCTTTGTACATGATTCTTGACAGCTAGCTGACAGAATGGTTGAGAATGTCCGGTTCTTCACATAACTCCTCAAGATTTCTTGTTGCTCAGTCTACAATTAATCTTCCTACAATACAATATACACACACATGTATATGTGAAATATATATGTATATAAATATAAATATATATATATATATATATAGTAGTAATAGCAATTCTCTGAGGTCATATTTCTCACAAACTGTCGTTTAACCAGAATCAAGTTCTCGCTCATGTTTACTTCAAGCAAGCCTCGAGTACGGTAATTTCCTAGTACCTTTAAAGTATCACTTGCTAAATGATACATTGGTATCCAGAATTTCTTTTGCCTTCTCCTGTGTGTTTACACAGTTGCAATTGCTGTTTGTGTTTAAGCAAAAAGCATCTTAATTATATGAACTTATGGATTTTCTGTCACATGTTAGGTCAGAGAAGGATATTATACCATCACTTGATCATACATATTTGATAAACAAGGCTTTCCTGTAGATGGTCTGTTTTTCCATGTTTTTGTTAATTGACATGTTTTAAGTTAGCTGGTAATATTATTTGGAGATTTTTGAGACACCTACAGCAGTAAGAATGTAAAGCAAGCATAGATCTTACAGAGCAGATTGCACAAATGATGTTGCATGTTACCACTGTAGCTATACTAGGGGGGCAAATCATAGTGGAGGAGTGGGATTGAGGCAAGTAGCTGGTATGTTATAAGGGAAAGACTGTCACACTGACACCCTAGGTGTGTGCTACTCCCCTTTGCAGTGGCCTGGAAATCACAGAATTCCACTGGTCTGGCTAGAAAGAGTTACAAAGTGTCTGTGCTTTCTCCTGATTCATTTATTTCCCCTTTTGTGGGAACAAATTGGCAAGTTGTGCAGTTTACCTTTTTCTGGTATGATTAGAAAGAAAACTCCAGTAAGTGCTGCTGCTGCAATTAAGAAATTGCTCTGCCATTCTGGTGGTGCCCACCAACCTTTCCATTTCAAGCCCTGTCTAGGGGGCAGACAGTTTAAGCTGGGTAGCCAGGGTGCAGGATGGGACTGGGGTGTGGGGTGCTCTGTCCTAGCCAATACATTCTTGAATATGTCATCGCTTCACCTTCGCTGTATCCTCCCTGACTTCTTCTTTCTTCTGGGCCTTTTTTGATCAGCTTAAAAAATTCACTGTTTAATATATTTTGAGGCAGTACACATAGGGTAAGAAAGATAAAATACTATCTTATGTTCTTTTTATTGTCTGATATTTTATCCACCTTTTCCACCAATTTTAGTGAAAATCTTCGTTTTCTAGAGATGGCAGCTTCGTGTGTTGTAGCACTCATGCTGATTTTTCTTGCGAGACCACTGAAATGAGTTGCTTGCAATTTTGCAGTACTTGTAGTAGCCTGCTTTAAAAAAATGTAATTTTGAAAACAAGTGAGATGTTTCATATATAAAACTGATTTCATCTTAATTTCACGTGTTATAGCTGCTTGGGAAAATTATCATTTTTTAAAGTAGAAAATATAGGCTTCATTGAAATATCAGCTGCAAAAAAAACCCACAAAATTGACTGACTGATCACACTTAAAAAGTCCATATTGCCCAGTACTGTATTTCTGCTCGTGATCAGTACTAGATAAATAAGGCAACATGAGAAGATTATAAAACTTGAGTCTGGATGAGAAAGGAGCATGTAAATTTCAAGCTTTAATTTCTTTCCACAGTCTTACCATTATCAAATTGTAGATGTGACCTACCAGTTCCATCTATAAAATTGTTCTAAGGTTATTACCTTGAGATACTTGTAACTGTAGTACGTTTTAATGAACTTGTCTGAAATATTTCTCTCTGATCTTTGCCTCCTTCTCATTGTATATTTTTTTGCTCATTTGCTTTAATGTTTAACTAATATAAATTTTTTATCTTGTCTCAAGAATATATTTGATACTATTTAATTAAGTGGGATAGCCTTCTGCAATATTTTTTTGCTCACTGTACTTTGGAATAATGTTTCAAAACTTGACAGGTAAAATGTGTTGGCTTTTTGAGAAGGATCAGTTAGAGGGATTTGGGAAATGTTGCAAGTAAATTAAAGAGGCTGTTTTTTTCAGCTGGTGGATAGTGAAGTTGTCATGCTTTCAGCACACTGGGAGAAGAAAAGGAATAGTCTGGTGGAACTACAGGATCAGCTCCAACAAATACCTGGGTTTCTAGCAGATTTGGAATGCCTCACAGCGAGTCTAGGTAAGATTGTCTAGACATAACAAGCATTTGAGTCAGTGCAGAGGATTTGGCCTAAGCTGGACTGTTGTGAACTCTTTGGTAATTAAAATTTAACTTTTCTCCTCAAATATATATGTTGTTGTATAAAAGAGTAATTCTTAAGCAAACTTGCTCCATAAAAGAGCAAAGTTCATAGTGGCCTTTCTCCCAGCAGTTAAAATATGATATGGGATAGTATTCGGGGGGAAAAAAAATGTTTAGCAACTGCATGTCCTATTCTGAACAGTTCATCATCATCATTGTGGAAGCCTTTCCATTTTGAGTTCCTAGAGGTTTGCAAGTAGTTTGACCAGTCATGTACATATTTTCCCTTATTCGATTCAGTCTGTATTACTTTATAAAATAATTTGCTTTAAGCCATCATTTAATTTGGGTGGTTTCGAGTGAAAGCTCATCTGGCTTGGGACACTTTCAAGGCTTGGAACACTCTTTGCAGAGAACAATTGTTGGTTCCAAAACCATATTCCATAGTTTAACTCAGCATGCATTGTTTAATTATTGTTACGATATCCAGCTTTTTCATCAGTAAGAGTAATAAGTCTACACATTAAGGCTGTCAAATACCTTGTATCTGTTAGAGGTTCTAATTTTTATAACTTTGCTGAATGTTAACTTGTTCGTTTGAAACTTCATTAGAGGAATGCTTAAGCGGGCTACTTCTGGAAAACCCCCATACAAAACAGTTGAACTACTGCTGAAAATTAAATTAGGAAAAAAATGTTCTGGTCTCTTAGTTTCTGAAAAGCCCTTGTGTTCCCTTGTCTTGAAACAAGGACTCAACATTTGACAAATAGCTAGTCTTCCTATCAACAGTAGGGCGTCTTGCTGTCTCCATGAAAATCTGCTCAGGTTACAACAAATTAAAATCTTGAAAAACTGTTTGGATTTCAGACTATCAAGGACTTTGTGAAATTTGAACCAAGTCTTCTGGCCTCACTGCTTATCAGATTTCAGATAATTCAGGGGAGATTTAGTTGCTTCTCTTGGCTGCTATGGATTTTGGGGATTGTTTATTCTGATAAATTCTATAGAGAGGGATTTAAAGCCTTTCATTTGAAGAGAAAATACTTTATTTTGGTATAAATTATACTTTTAAACCTCTACAGCCCTGGAAGTGATTTAACAGAAGTTAGCTGTGATGCTGTGCTCACTAGTTTTAGTTTTTGTTACTTTAAACTGTCTGCTTTTTCTAAATGTAAGCTTAATTGTCTTTTGGAAAAGCCAAAAAAAAAAATAAATTAATATATAATTGTAAATTTTGAGTGCAATGAATGAAACCTTTTGTAAAAGAATGTAGATATAGATGTGAATTGTTATGTCCTGAGTTGTATGTGCGAGGTGTAGTTTTGCTCATCTTTATTGCTTCAGTAAGGTAATGTTTTGTGTGGTAACATGAGATACCTTCATGCTGCCATTTTAAAAGTAGATACAGAACTCTGGCTGCTTTTTGTAAAAGAAATTTCAGAATATGAAAACAAGCCTTTCTAGTGACATACTAAAATTTACATGTCACCTACAGATTCTTTAGCTTTTATTCGTATAATGAGAAGAATTTTCACTAACACTAAACAAATAAAAGTCCTATAATTTAATTAATCACATACCAGACTTCCCTCACTTCCAAGTAAAAAGCCTATTTTCATTTGTTTCATAAGTTTATTGTATTTTATGTCTTGAAAATGTCATAAAAAGCCTTCTAGAAAAAAAGATTACACTAGTGTCAATGAAAAGGGCAGTTGATGCCTTTCAGAGCTCAGCATTTGAATGATCATTTAGGATTGTTTCTATTAGAGATGTTATAGAGGATATCTGCCATCATAATATAAATTATAACTCCATATCTGAATATATTAAAAAGTATATGCCATAAGGGAATATTATCATTTTTTAATTTTTTGGTTGAAGAAAATGCCAGTGATTTTTTCCAGTTTGAATAATGCATACTTCCAGCAACACTTTGTATTCTGAAATTTGGGAATTTGGCTTTGGTTCCTTGTAACAGCTTGTACATCGTTTCTAAAATGATATTTTTAGGAGGAACAGGGATCATGAATGACAGCCCATTGACTGTATCTTTGAGAAACACACAAGAGTGTTTAAGGAAGGGAAGTCATCGGTTTACTGTCATCTCTATTTGTTATTTTTGCTTATGTCAGCATTTAGCTATTACCACATATCAGTTAAGTAAATTTAAGACAAAAACATACATGGTGTTATCCAGTCAACACAAAATTTGAAAATTAAAAAAAAGTAATACTGTTGTTATATCTGTGATAGTATAAGAAATAATTATACCAGTTACCTAATATAATTATAAAGATGTAGTTGAAAGTACAAGTCTCTTTTTTTCAGCTAAATACATTATTTCTACCTGCCACGTTTTACTATATAGTAAAAATAATTAATCTACAGCTACAATGCATGCCTCCTCTAAAACTTGGAAAGGAATTGTATATTTGTTTGTTTGTTTGTTTTTTCTAACATATGGTTTTGGGGTTTCTGGAAGTAACCGATACCTGTTAAAATACATAGTGTTTTCTGCAGTTCCCGCTAGAGGCTGCTCAAATGCTAGTACTAGGGCTCTATTGTACTCCAGAATTCACTCTTGCTCCTCCTGTTTTTGTTTGCCTGTTCTTTGTTGTCATTCTTTTTAATGCAGTTTCAGTATTGACTACAGCAATTTTTTTCAGTGGGCATACAGTAGTTAGTATGCCCACACTTACTAAATTATCTTGCATCCTGCTGCGACTGTGAATTTTGCAAATTAGTAAGTGAGCAATCACTCTGAAAAGCAAGTTAGAGTAATATAGACATGTGAATTTTAATGCACTCAGAAAAGTCCATGCCTGAGGCAAAAGAGGACCACCAGCCTAATTGCAGTCGTGCCATATCTTTTTTTGTACCTCAGGATTTTGTGAGCGAGGTAGCTGAGAATTTAGTAGACAACTCATATTCATATTCCACCATAATCTCTAAACCTAAAAATCATTTTTCCCCTAAAATTCTTTCCACATTAATTGCAACAACTTTATTATGAAATCACGTTCATGTGATTATGCATATATATATACATTATATATATAAATATATAAGGTTTGACAGTGGCGCCCTCACATACTTGTTGTTTCCTTCTTCTGATCCATTCTCCCTCTCTCTTCCCCCTCTNAAAAAAAGGAGAGAAATGTGGTCTTGAAATCACTTTTTCTGTCTTAAACTTACTCATCTTTGTCTGGGTTGGTAAAGATTCTCATTTGGTGGCAGGCAAAGGTGAGATATTTGTCAAAACTCAAGAGATGCTTTAGTTTTTCTGCCATTTCATTCCGTCTTCTTTGTAGTCCTTTGTATTAACACTCAGTTTACAGGCTATGACAAATTAGTGTATCTGTCTCTGAGGTGCAAACTCCTTTCTGTTCTGTGGTCTCTGCTTCCATTGCAAGCACATCGTTCCTCCTGCAATTTACCTTCCCCTTGGGACAGAAGAAGTTCTGACATGTTCAAATGGTGAATAGCGGTTCTGTATTCCCCCAGGGCCACCTTAGATTGACAAGCGATTTAGAGTTTTGGAAAATTAGTTTTTCCACTTCCAGATCCTGAAGAGGGATATTGAGTTGATCATTAGTCACCTGTAGGGAAGATGATCCTTTTCTGTGATTCATACAAGATTCAGATAGGATAATTCAGTTTGGAAGGGACCTGTGAGAGGGTGAGCTATGAAATCAGACCATGTCACTCAGGGTTTTTTATAGGAAAGAACTATAAATTGAGATGTTGAACTGTTATGGCTAAAGAAAAGACAAGGATCACAAGGTTTTGCATCTATTTTTGCATGTGTGTAGATATCTAAAACTAGAGATTAGAGGTTTGTCTGTTGGTAAAGGGTCTGCCCCTAAAATAATCTTTCAAGGTCTATTTCTTTTGTATTGCCATGAGATGAAGTAGGTTAAACTTCTCCCAGAATGCCTTATTAGAGCGTCATTTGAAAAAAATATAGATTTGTAATGACCTTGGTTAGTGGGGTGACCCTTCCTCACATTGATACCAGGCAGCAAGGGGTAACTGATGGTGTGCCTGAGAAGCCAAGGTAAATTGTGTGTTCTATAAGACCAAGGTACAGGAGCAAGGTTCAGCGTCTTACTGCAAAGGGAACCTCAGCTAGGTCTTCCCTTCACTATGTTTTATGGACTGAAGTTTATTTATCTTTCTGGTCTATGTATGTATGTATAATTATTTCTGTGGTAATTATTTACCTTTATGAAATTTTATTACTATGTTAATTATTTACCTTTATGAAATTCTGCTTCTGGTGGGATATGTTGTCTATCCGTTGATACAATTTGATATTCATGTAAGTTTTTTCTTACAGCCCAGCTAGAGGCAAGCTTTGAGGAAATGGAGAACCATCTATTGTGTCTTGAGGACCTATGTGAACAGTGTGAGTTTGAAAGACACAAGTATATGCAGACATTACAGCTGGAAAACTACAAGAAAACAAAAAGGTAAATAAAACAACAATCGATATGAATATAAGTTAGCATAAAATGTAAACTTTTTGTGAATTTCTCCTCATAGAATATTATCCCTTTTGTTTTAATCTATTAAAGAAACTGTACTCTCTGTCAGGAGGTTGCAAATTTATGGTAGATTCAGTACCGAGTGCTGGCCTAACTCTTGGAGATGGACAAAGAGTATGAATTTGGAAAATTATCACCACATTGCTGTTAAGATGAAGCTATGTTTATTATTTTCTACAAACTGTTGAAGTAAGGGTTGTTATTAATAAGCATTCATAAATTGTTCATATTTTAATCCCTTGCCCGGTTTATTTTATTTTTCCTTTTTTTTTCCCTATATATTTATCATGTAAGATTAGAAGCTATTTTTTCCTCTATCATCTTTTCAATGATAGACAATGAAAGACAATGAGTTCAAGTCCCTCGCAGAACTCCCAAAGCTTGTACTTTATGTTAACATAGAAAATAAAGTAGCTGGAGAGAAAGGTTAATAACCTGTAAAATGTCAATTGTTGGGTTTTGATACTTTTGTTACTGGCAGTGCCAGAAAATTTTGAAGGAGATAGGAAAAATCAGTTCTCTTTCAGTTGTATAAAAGAGAAAAGAAGCAATTTGACAAATTCTCTAGTACACCTGTGTTAGGAAGCGGTGGATAGATGCCAACAGCGACAGGTCTGGAACATGCACTGACTTAGAGCTATCAGGTTTCTTCATCCATCTATCAGATGTTTTCCTGTTAGGCAGGGAAAGCAGCTCCTTCTCACCTCTTTGGACCATAGAAGCAAGTCTGACTCATGGTGTGTTTAGAACACCAGGTTTGGTTTATTTTTCTGCTTAGGCTGTGAGTGATCCAAGAGCAGGGCTGCCTGACAGGTCCCTCAGACAGCAGTCATCATGATTTGAATACCCTGTCCCTTCCTCTGATCCTGGACCATCCTTTCCATAACTCTTGTACCTCTCTTAGTCTATTCCAGTCTCCTCCAAATAAACAATATGCCCTTATTTACTTTTTCCTCATTAGTCACAGATTTGTAATGTCTGCATGCAAATTTGGTATTTTTGATACTGTCATCTAGGAAATCTTGGCCCTCTATGGTCTTCCAGATATAGTTAACTATAAGTACTCCTGGCGTTGACAGTTCTGCGTCTCAAAAGGTCCTCAGTATTCCCCTTGAATTGTCTGTGAGGTTTGGCTGTTTCTTGTACAACATCCCTTTAAACAGCTGTGAAATCTAGCCATTTCTCATGGTGCTAACTATAACTTTTGTCAACTTCTTAAAATGCTACAGGCCAACAGTTGCTCATGGCCTGTCCTGTCACTTTTCCATATGCTGCTCTGTTACCTTAACCTTAGGCCTGGGCTTAGTCAGTGGGCTTAGAAGAATCCAGGTTCCAGGGAAATTATTTTTCAAGCCATAGCAACAAAATTTGCCCCCTCAATAAGAAGCAGTAGTTATCAGTAAGGAGGCTGGGTGTTCAATAATTCCAGCTTAAATGGTTAAATATATAATAGTAGTATCTTCAACATTTTAAATAAGTATTAATTTTCCATGCAAATTTAAAATGTGAGTAAAGCACCAGATTTATAGCCAAAAAACTATAGTAATCTTTCTGAAGTTTTTGAGAAGTTTGTTTCTTCTCTGTCTTTCTCTCTTTTCATCCCCCAAGGTCTGCTTTCAACATTAAAACAAAGTGTTAACTCTACTTACTCTTCTTGCAGTCTAATCGGTTTTATAAATGGCATGCTAAGTGAGGTACTTAACATAATTGTAAGCTGATTACTCTTGGTCAGATCTAGACAAAGCAGGAAAAATGCAGGTGATTTCTGGTTGATCATTACCACAGTACTTATTTAGGTAAGAAATGAACTGCTAGAAAGATGCTTGCCAATGTGGATATTGGAAGAATGAATAGCCAGCTAACTTAATGTAAGTGTGATGTGTTATATGTATGTTTGCAGTTTACATTCTGTCTTCCTCTCTTCAGTGCTTGGTGTCTCTTACTGTGATACCAACTACTGAAGGAATCAAGCCAGGAGTTCATGAATCGTTCTCTCTTAAATAGAAAATTATTTTCAGAGAACGGGTGGTTTTGCTTAAGAAGGTGTTTTGTTTGTATTCACAGTATGGGGATAAAAACTGGGATGAACGCAGGTGTATGAACTATGGTTATTGTAAGGAAGTAACAAAAAGCAATTTTATGATAGAGTTACTACAGATGCTTAGGCTAGAAGTGCACGTATATAAGTCTTCTGAACAATATTACTTCATGAAAGATTTAGAAATAGTGCTTTAGATCACTATTCAAACCTTTGAAATGCAGCTTATGGTAGCTATGGGAACTGACTTGCAGAAATAGGTCTCCTTATTAAATCGAGCAACTTTATTTCAGGTCAAACAGATCAATTTTCCCTCAGTCGTCATTGTGTTGAGTACTAACTTAAACTATATATTGATCAACCCAAGATGTTTCTGACAATATATTTTACAGCCTGGGTGTGTGGATTGTGTCTCTGAATTTTTGGTATTTTCTCTCTCTCTCTCTCTATTTTTTTTTTCTTTTTGCGTTTAATCCACAGATTAGGGTACTGCTATTGCTGTATGAAGTTTATGTGTCACCTTTGTTTTCTCTGCTTAGTCTCACTGTAATTGTTTGCATGTATGTTAGCATTAACCCATTCTGTTTTGTTTCCTCTTCTTTCCTCAAGCCCTTTTCTGCTTCCCTTCCATTAATCCTCCTAGTGAGGCTGTACAGCTTCTGTTTCCAGCAACCTTTTTGGATGCTTCCAGCCTTTTATGGCACTTCTTGCATTCCCAAGTCTGCGCCCTGAGTCATTTAGGGAGCGTTGTCAGAAGTTCGTTTCTGTGCTAATTATGTTCAATGAATTGCAGCTCTATGGTGTAAGACAAATAATACTGCCCTGAAACTATACTTGCTCTGAAGCTCATAGTAATATTTGAATCTAGTTCAGGAAGATCACTGCTTTTTGAAAAATAGCAACTCCTGGTTATTTTGTCAATTAAAAGAAGCTGACAGACAGTAACATCTAATAGGAACACATTCCACATAGCAATTCCCTGTCACTGAAGTTGAGTGAATAGATTTTATTGTGCGTCATTTGACTTCAAACTTAATTGTCTGGATTTTAAGCTTATGGAATTCCTTGTTTAGGAATCCTTTCTGTTTTTTTTCAGTTCTTGTCTGCTTTGAGAACAGACTTAGAATAAGGAAAATGAAAGATTTCTTAAGTCCCGGATCTCTTGCTGTTTGGTTATATTTCAACAGATAAATATTTAGCAATACTTCAAACCTCCATGGGAATGTCTTCTTCCCGCCTGGCAACATTTAAAGAAATACTTTAACTAAGGGCAAAATAAATTCTTAAAATGTAAATTTATTTCTAATTTTTCTTATCAAGTAATTTGTAATTTTCTGCCTCGGTAAGTAGCACACTGATTCAGGAGTTTGACAGGCAGTAGTGATTCTTGCTAGGATGCACTTCTGTGCTGATGAAATAAGATTTTGTGGTACTGTAAGAGAAGATTGTTTTGTTCACTTTTCAATTCAGAAGGGAATAAAGTGTACAGTAATTGCATTTGACAGAGATATGTATGTGAGAAAAGGTCTTCATCAGTTATAAATTTATTTCTTGTGTATGTTCTTGTGTTGTTTTTATCCCCCTTTTAACTGCTTTGGGCACATAAGGGGTAGTAAGGAATGTTGTAATTGTTAGGCCTGGCCAACATAAACTTGCAAACTTTAAATACAAAAAGCTTCTGTAGACAACTCAGATTAATATGCTTTTGGAGAATTTTTGAAAAAACATAAAAAAATAAAAAAAAATAAAACAAATTTAAAAAAAGATATTTTGTATTACTATTTTTATGCTGTATGTTGCTTTCAGAAATTGCTTTCTGCAGTATCACTGAAAAATATCTGCTCTTCTTTTCCCCAAATTTCCCAAAGTAGTAAGCTAGAAGCAATACTCTGTCTTCAGTGATGACTCCCTCCTATCTGGCAGCAATAAATTTAAATAGTAGCTTTACAATACTTCTAAGTTTTACATATTAATTGGTCAAATTAAATTCTTGATAGGTAACTAAGTATTTTAATGGTTGCAAGCATTTCAGATAAGCACATTTTTTCTTCCCTTCAAACGTACATGCACTGGGAAGTGTTTCTAAGACTCTAAGTCATTGTTCTCATCAAAATTGTCAAAAAAGTAAGATTTTGGGCTGTTTTCTGCTTGATCAATCTTCTGGCTGCTATTTTAACGTTTCAGCTCTTACAACTCTGTGTACCTAGGTCTATAATTAAAGGTTTGAGAGGGATGGATATGAAAACTATATTATCTTCAGGACAGCTTTCATGGTAGACATGCAATGAATGATCGGATTTGCATTTTCATTATGTGTTAATTGTCCAGCTGTAACTTTCTATATGCAAAACAAGGAGTTCACTTTGCAGAGATCCTACTGCTTACTTGACTTTTCACAGTGATAGCTAGCTGGAATTAATTTTATGACCCTCACCATTCATGGATATCAGTTATTACAATTCTGTGGACAGACATGTGGAATGAGAATTGCTGTTGATTCTGAAAAACTGGATTTGTATAAGTGTTAGAAAATTTCCCTTGGTAATTACGCTTCCTTTTGCATAATATC
Organism: Nothocercus julius; assembly: GCA_013398735.1. NCBI lineage: Eukaryota > Metazoa > Chordata > Aves > Tinamiformes > Tinamidae > Nothocercus > Nothocercus julius. The sequence goes on from VZSV01000021.1 coordinate 2,727,707, forward strand.
AGAGCTCTAAACTCTTGTTTTGTCTGCAGCAACGTTCTGAGTGCCTGTTTTTTGTGCAACAAACACAACGGGGCAGGCTGCTTTTATAGTTAGTGAATTTGTTCATGTGAGTGCTCCAAATATCTGAAAATATTGGGTGAGATTGTTGAATGCATAGCAGATCATAAGATTTCAGACTGTTTGCATTATTTGCAAATTGGGAATGGTTTGTACCAGTCTAATAAGAATGAGTAAAATGCTTGGTTGCTTTAAATGATTCCAGTGATTTCATTTCCACCATTCTTCTGTTTTTAATGAATTAGCCCCATTTTTTCTCTTTTATTCCGTGATAGGCCCTGAAGGTGATCCCTGGTGTTCTTCATCATGATGAAAATGTTTCATTTTTGAAACCTCCAAAAAGAAAAGCTTTTTGTGTATCTTAAAACTGCTCACTGATTATGTTAGAGTAATATTTGTTTCCAGTAGTGCCTATTAGTTTGATTGTCAGTTGACATTTTTAGTAGTACTTTCTTTTATTAATTTTTGTTGCTTAAGTGTATTCAGTCTCAAGGTTAATTGACCTAAATCATCAAGCAATATGCAAGCAAATGGGGAGGAGACACAAAAATCATTTTTGTCAGGAGTCTAACCTTAAAATACATAGGAAGTTATTTCTGTGCACCATAGAAGTTGCACAGGTGTATAACTTGTTTGTTTGTTTGCTTTTTACTTCTATTTTTGACTCCATGGGGAGCAATGACTCCTCATTGCTTTTTAGCTAACTGAAGCTTCAATCAGCTTTGCATCTCTGAACTAAAGCTTTGCATCATTTTGGTAACTAATTATACCAGATACAACAGATAAATGCAGTATCATTAAGGTTTTGTTTTAGATCTGGTTAGGTGGCAGAAATATTTTAAAATGCAGTTTGCAATAATTTCCAAATTAAAGCTTCTTTAAATGCTATTTTTATTATAAATGTATACATAAGTAGCATTTACATCTCAATATTTCTAAGCATGCTTCTTCCTAGAATTTTTTAAATTTAATACTTACTTTTTACCCTCTATATGCTGTCTTGATACTATAATTTATTTTCACATGAATCCAATAGTCTGAATTTATTCACTCTGTCTACTTTCAGAGTTAGTGTTACAGACTCATTCCTGACACTCATTTGTGGCTGTTCCTTTCTTATCAGCTTATGCCTTCCTTGAAAATAAAATAGGGGAGTCTCAATTCTGCCTGCTGGTGGGCATTGTTCTAAAGAACTTCATGTTTCTGGTCTGGCTAGTTATTTAACTGAATTCCCTAGTATTTTGTTATGTTTGGAAAATTGATCTTAGTGCTATAGCTCTTTGTAAGATACACTAGAACATGAGAATATTGACCTACTTTTTTGAATGAAGGGAATTCTCATTGATTTAAGTAACTTAAAGCAGGGTGTGTTTGCACTGGATGTGTGTGTGTATAAATATTTAATTTAAGTTTTTATTTGACTAGGTATTTTTCAGTGTTTCTGTGGGTTAAGATTACTCAGGTGATATTTTCAATTTCCTGAGGATGTTTATTATATTAAGATGATCAGAGAATAGTTTGACTCCTTTGAAAGTCATTGTTTAAAGAAATAAAATCACAAGAATTTGTAATGAACTGAGCAGCCAGGGAATCACTGATAATTCTTTATCCTCTTATAGGTGAAAGATAACAGGGTGATGCTGCACTTTCAGAAGTGCTCACAAAACTCCGAGTTGTTTGCATTTAAAGTGCTACATCTGTAAGAGTTTTCCTTATGGTACCTTCTTAAAGCGGTGTGTGCATGCTATGTAATCTCACAGCAGGATGTGTAGTTTTGCAATTACATTCTATTCCTCACCTTGCTTGCACTGAATTTATAAGGCTATTAGATGATAAGTAAGCTCATAAGCAAAAATTTGAGATCTCATCTTTCCTTTCTGTTTATGTCCTATAAAATAACAAACAAACAAATTTTGGGGGAATCTGCCACTACAGGCGTATATTAAATTCTGGTAACGTTTGCTGCAGCATTGTGTCCTGAGTTCCAGGATTAGGAAAGATTTCCTTTTCTTTAATAAAAAAAGTCTGTGGGTTTGTAAAAAAAAAAAAAAAAAAAAAAAAAAAAAAAAAAAAAAAAAAAAAAAAAAAAAGTGAATTGATTAAGAAGTGATAGAAACATCTTCGAGTTTGCAAGCACTCCAGAATTTGAAATGTGATTTCAAGTACATGAATTGCTACATGAGCTGTTTTAATTGCTCATGAGTACATGAGCTATTTTCATTTCTGAAATGTAAAAGAGACAGGAGGAGACAATACAGACATTTCCATGCCAGATGCTTTAGCAGAAACACGCAGTTAAGGTAGTCATAAACCGAGCTGTCATCTACTGGCTGCCTTATTTTGTTGCTTCATAGCGCTCTTTTGGTGTGCGAAAAGTGTTGGCTTATAGGAAATCAGAAATTTGCTAATGCTAATTTGAATGCTTGAAGTGACTGGATTTGGCTCCAGGTAAGATATCCCCTTTCAGTGCAAGATGGAATTTTCTTGAAGTAATACACTAAGATGTGTTACATGATTTGTAAATCTTTCTGGATCATCTAGATGGTCAGATAAATGGATATCAGAGGAGTGATATGATACCTGCATTACATGAATTTCAAGTCCTGAAGGACTTTAAGCATTATCTGCACCTTTACAGGAAGGTCTGGTTTGCAAGGCTGGCAACTTCCTGCAAGCACTTTATCTTCAGTCTTTACTTCCTTCTTGCTCTTGCTTTTCCTTCTTCTCCCATATCTGGATTTATTTTCTGGATTTATTTTTGTTTCTCAGTGATATCCAGATGCTTCTCCTGGCATCCATCTTTTATCCTCAGTGAAAAAGGCAGGACTAACCTAATACTGCAGTGAAAAGTCAAAGGGGAAAGGGAAGGTGTAATTGGAAATTTATATTTGCCTTCTAACTATTCATGTAAACTGTGGTTGTATGAGTTACTCTGTGGGGCCAGTTATATAGACAATTTACTTTACCTGTGATCTCCAGAAGCATATATTTCCACCAAAAACGCTGAAGCTTAAATGTTCTGTAAATGAAGAAATTGATACCACAGACAAATTGGTCACCTGAACATTGCAGAGTAACTTTAATGATTCAAAAGACCTATTGTTTTTCTCAAGAGTACTTTGAGGCAATATGGTTTTAACCTGCTTCAGAAGGCACTGTACATCTCACCAATAAAAAATAGTGACAAAGGAGTACTCCAGANTAAAATATATATCAATATGCCTGTATACATCCTTTTCTTCTGCACCTGGGGCTCAAATCCTACTTTTTACTTGGATATTTTAGATGGGTCCTCACAAAATCTTTGTGTTAACAAGACTTTGATTTCATTGCCTTTCATTGTTGTGAACCATGAAATACAATCACCTATTTCTATTGCACCTTCAGGCATGATTTGAAGAAAGGGGTTTATCTTCATGTTTCTTGTTCAAAAAGGGCCTAGAATCTGATTAGTGTATCCTCGTATGCAGGCATTAAAATAAACCTGAACATCATCTATAGTTGTGACTTAAGTATTATCTTGAGGAACTAGGAAACGAAGTTCATGCAACTCGACCTTATGTGACAATTGTTGTCCTTTATCTGCTTCCATCCTTTTGGCCATTTGCAACTGAATTTGGAATGAGGGGGGAACAAATTTCAGAGAATAATGAAACTGCCACTTGTTTTATGAAAAACAGCAACCGGGAAGGGAGGGGTGAAAAATACTGCCTGCATGTATGAGCAAGCAGCTTGCATGGAGGTAACTCCAAAATAGATGAGTTCCCCTCTACACAGAACAACATTGCTTCTCTTATGCCTCCTTGCCTTCATATGGGGTTGCTTCCCTGTTATTTTTACCTTTTATTTTTCTTGCTCAGTGGTACTTTATTTATTTTTCACTGAGAGAGAGGAAGTATAAGTATGTGTATTATTAATGTCTTCCTCTTTTCTGAAAGCTGTTAACTGTGCAAAAGGGAAAGCATATTCTTATTTATATAGGGAGCCAAAGTTGTTTTCACTAGCTTAAAATTTAGTAGCTAAAGTAAATTGAGCATATAGTTGGATGCAGAATAATGGGTTATACTGATTATAGATGACCCTCAGTATCAGACTTGCTTTAGTCCTAGGTAGATATTTGGCTGTCTGCGTTGTGAGCTTCAAGAGTCTTCATGTGTTGCATAGCTAGGGGCTATGTATGTGTTGGTTTTGTCTTTTTCTTTTTAAAAGTAACGGGAAGAGCTGTCTCATCGATGAAGTAGTAAAGTGCTTGATTTTTTGTGGACCAAGACTGTAAAATCTGGACACATTTCATGGATAGCACATTTCCTTCTTACGTTCAATATATGTATTTCTGCAGATGATTTTTGGACCCTTGGACTTTTGGGGCTCTTAACTTCGCAGAGCAGGAGGTATCTATGCCTTGTTTTTTTTCTCCTCTGCCAGTTTATGGATAAATAAAAAATATTTATTTCTATACTAGGGACAGAAGAAATAGAATACTTTGTAATGGATTTTTTTTCATCTTTCTCGAACTACTTAACTACACTTCTGGGAAACATACTGATTTCATTTCAAGCAAGCTGTTTTCCGGGTGTCTTTTCAAGACGTAATTTGCTTTCCACTTCAGATTTAATATCTGGTTATTACCAAAACAGATGACATATAAGACTAAGGATCAAAATTTCAGAGTTTAAAAGTTTTTATTTGCATAACTTAATTTAAAAGCATCCTACATGTTGCAGATGCAGAACATATTTAAATAAGCAAGTTTTAAAGAAGTATCTGTTATTGAAGGTGTAATGAGATCCCACAAGTAGTGATGGATGATTCATGTCTAGCATAAAGAAGCATCAGCCTTTGGATATGAATTGGTATGTCAATATTTGGAAATACAGATCCTTAAACTACAGATCTTTGCCGTAATCTAGTACTGTTTAAGATGTTTTAAATTTCTCAGAGCGACATTACCTTAAAGTTGTGTCAGATATTCTTTTCCAATTTCTTTTGTGAATGTCAATTTTGTATAGATGTTGTAGTGACTTAAAGGGTCAATTCAAAGAATTTTTACTGGATTTTGAGTGGGAGAATTCTGTGTTTTTAGACAAAAACAGTGAATATCATTGTCATTTACTGTACTACCATCCTGTTTGTTAATCAGTATGAATACAGTCACAGTAGTTGCTTTTTCTTCTCTTTTGAAGACAGGTGGCATAATACCTCCTAATTTTAGTAGCAATCAATGTAGATTTTTTACCTCTTTCTTTTACAAGGTGTTTCCTCAGTGTAGTTTTAAGTCAGGCTATGGAAAAGATGCATTTCCTGGGATTGTTGTTTTGTCAAATACTATGCCATTATTCAAATATAAGGAATGCTACTTGAGAGAATTTAAGAATTTTGTAATTATGTTTGGAATAACTGGGCAAAGGAAAAATATATTAGGTTATAAATCTACAAATGATAGATATTATGAAGTAACTTTTTCCTCTGGTAAAAAGGGAGAAATTACCTTTGAAGGGGGATGGAGGGAGAAGTAGGTGGGGAAACAAAGATTCACAGGAAGTTAGAACTTCCTGTGAATAAAGTTTTCTAGTGTGAATATACTTCTCTACTGTAAATCACACTATAGTTTATTTCCTGATAAAGCGTGCACAGTTTTTCAGAAACCTGTGTTGGATGAAAAAAGCAGGATATTCACTGAAAATGTGGAGGTAAATGTATTCTCTCATTTCTTTCAGAATACTTTGTCCTGCTTTGAAATGATTGTTTCAGACTTGATACAGTTTTGTCCATTCCTGATTCAAGAAAATATACAGAGGGATATAACCTGTTAGGGAGCAGAAGGAGTTGGTATAGAATATATGCATAGTGAAACAGTGCATATGGTAGGTGACTCGAGCAGAAGACATATTTTGGTCCGCAGATCGTGAGTAAAGTCATTTTTCTGGAGAACTGATAGTTGGGCCATTGCGATGCAGATTTTCCCATGTATATTTTCAGTAACTTTTTTTTTTATGATGAGAAAAATGAAAATTCTTAAGTCTAAACCACAATTCTGTCCTACTCTTGTTTCCCTGCAACTCAAAATATTTAATCAATGCTTGCATTTTTACAGGAACAATATGAACAGTTGAAAATTTGAGTCAATAGATCAGAATACTTTAGAGGCATCAAATTCTTTACACTGATCTTTAGAAATGGTATTTTGAAATGTGCCTGTTGTTATTATATAACTGGGAAAATTATAACGTTGCTGTTGAGAGTTAGCTTCCTAGTATGTTTGCCTAGCAAAGTGGCAAAGTCTTTTAAGACTAAAAAGGCAAGAAACAAAGAAGTATTCAGCTCTCAAACATTGATGATAACAGATGGGATAGAGCCTTGTGAGGGATGTGCTCTGTACTTTCCCTGTGTTTCTTCTAGCTTGCAGATATGTGATCTAAGAAAAAATGCACAAATTTAAACTCTAAATTACAGAAATTGTAATAGCCTGTGTAAGTTAACAATCAGGAATTAAAAAAATAAAACATCTTCATGCAACAGTGCTGCAGGGACCAAAGAAACATAACTGTGCTGTTTAAACTGTGATCTGCTTTCCAGATACCTATCTCAAGAAGATCACAATATAATTAATATATTCTTAGAAGTTTACTACTTTGACTAGTTAAGTTGACAATCTTTGACAAATTATGTTTGCACTATTGCCAAATAATATTTGACCAGTTTAAGAACAGCTCAGATATCACAGAGAAGCATATGTGAAATGATTCCAAAGATAATTCTATAATTAACTTGTTCACCTATCTCTCTCTCTTTCTCATAATAGCTCTTGGCATCTCCTTTCCTGCCCTAGTATGTGTTTATTGACTTTTTGCTTTTTGAAAGTAATTTCTGTATTCTAGCTACCTTCTTTCTAAGGTGTTCTCTGTATTTTTTTTATCCATCACTTTTATCCAAACAGAAAAAAAAAAAAGATCCAGTCTATAGCCATATGAGTACATTTTAATTTTATTTATAATCACTGTTGCACTGAAAATTTGGAGTACAATTAACTAGGCTTGCTATGTATAAGAGACTTAAATTGGTGAACCACAGAGGGAAAGAGTGCTTTGTAAGGAAAAAACTATCATTCTGCCTTATTTAAGCAATTACCCTGATTCTTCTTTAGTCACTAAATTTGTCATAAATCACTACTCTGCAGCCATGGAAAATGGAATATTTATTTTCATTGAGAACAGAGAAAAGGTTTCTCTCACTTTTATTCTCTTTCCATTCAAAACCACTGCACTGCTGCTTGTGGCATGCAGCCTTATTTAATGGAAAAAGGATGCTGTTGATGTTGACTGACCTCTTAACTCTTTGTTAACTGAGTATTGTGGAGTATTTGTTGCTTTCTCTACTCTAAAATCTTCTCTGAGGAATGCCCTGTCTGTCTTTGTTGTCTTTAGCATGTTGTTGAAATTGTCAAATTTTTGTCTTTCAGTGTTGCCCAAAGAGTTTTATGTAGCATCAGTGAAAATAAATCACTAATTATTATTCATTGTGCTATTAATTGGCAAAGTTCTCCTAAGCAACAGATGTTTTTTACCTGAAACCCTAAGAAATCTGTATGGTTTGCAACAGTGTTTCTAGAATTGTGTGGATTGATATAAATACATAATACTTGGATAATTTTATAGATTTATTAATAAATAGTAGCCTATTTTCCAACGAGTTACTTTAAAACACTTTCCTGCAGAGTTATTTTAGAACACTTTTCTCAAGTGCTTGATTTAGATAAGCAATTTTACACAATTATTAGTAGTAGTTTTTAAAACTGATATTCAAATTCTTTGATTTTGATCTTTTAATGTCCATTAAATTATATACAATATCTTCTGCAGTTTTAGATGTAGTATTTCTCATAATTCCTTTTTTTTTCTTTATTCTGTTTTTTTCCAACAGGAAGGAACTTGAGACCTTCAAAGGTAAATTCTATTTTTAATTTTCTACTAGAATATTTAAAAGAGTTATAGTAATTAAGTGAAATTAGTAAGAATCTGTTACAGTTCTACATTTGATAGTGATCATTTTACATCAAACCCAGCAGCCTATTTCTTTGTCAGTTCACCTGTTCTTGCTACTGATTTCTTCAGAAGAGTCGTAAGTGTGGGAAGAACACAGATGGTACCATCATTTCAGATAGGTTTCAGAGAATCTTTATCTAATTTAAGTTGTTCCCTCAGTGTTCATTTTTAGAAGTTAAAAACTTCATGTGTCTGACTAGTTACTCTCTTTTCTAACACGAATGACTTTTGATGTGTGTCACAGACTGTTATTTGTTAGACTTTTGTCTGGCTGTTTCTGGGAAATTTTCACGGTGTTATGTTACATTAGACATGAAATTTTTGAAGCTGAACTTTTTGGATATAGCTTATAAGATGCATATATGTGTGTTTGTGTTTATGTCCTAAATAATATGCAATAGGAATTCTGTTGAGCTTTATTGCTTTGTCACTGTAGTGTGTAGATGGAACACACCTATTACCATTTTCAGTAAATCATGAATTCAGGCTTACTTCACTTACTTATATTTGATCAGCTTGAGGATTGCTGTTATCTTTTGTTTTGAATAGACTTTGCAAGTAGTATTGATTTGAGAGGAAAATCAAATCTATTGACTACTGCCAATTAATTGTTCATTGGAATTGAAAGAAGGTCCGGAAATGTCTATCAGCTGCCTTTTCAGTTCTTTATCTTTTCTCACTCTTATATAATGTTAAAAAGGAAAATAACAAAGTTAATATTAACAGACAAGCAAAACAGATTATGTAAAATGTCACTTTATCTGCAGCTTACCAAAACAGCTCCTTTTCTCATTGTTTTGACAGCTTTCAACACAGACTAACTCCATGGAAAAACAAAAGTAATGCTAAATTCATTCTGTTCCATGGCAAGACAGTAGCTTTGTAATCAAGCACGTGATGCATGTGAAAGCAGTGAACCCCCTGAGTTTTATTTATATTGATTAGGTTTTTTAAGTGATTTTGTGAAAGTCAGGAGGATGATTTCCAAAGTTTTTTCTCTCTTTGTAGATGTTTGCAATATTAGCAAGGCAATTAGTTTAATAGCTGAGGCTATGTTTTTGACTGGAAATTGATACTCAGCTGCATAACTGGCTCTGGGATGGATATAGTTGTATACAGATCTCCAATATGAGTCATAAATGCTTGAATATTTAAAATAGTTTTCAAAAATGTAAGGGAATAATATAAAGCTGTTATGATAGAATAATCACGGCCAAGAGGAGATTTTTAGTATGCTGCAAAGAGGGAAAGATGCAAAGAGATAACAAGAGGAATGTTAAAGTCTTTCCTGAAAAGGTCAACAGCAATTTGTTGCTAATACAGGTATTATGGCAGGGAAAGACTGGGTTAGAGGATATTCTAAGTCTGATTTTAAATTAACTGGTAAGTTACCAGCAAAACACAGTCATTAAAAAGTACATACTTCTGATAGTATATTACCTACTATATTTTAAGGTTGAGGTGAGGAAGTATTAGTACCATTAGGTAAAGCATTTGTAAGATCTTATTGGAAATACTGCGTATGATTCTGGTTTGCTATATTCAAGAAACGTTGGGTCCAGCTGTAATAGGCTAACTAAGGAAAGATGGGGCAGTGGATTGTCTTTTCATTTTATATCGCACATTTTATACACTAAAAATTTGACTAATTCACCCTAGCCTGGACTGGAAAGTTTGTAGTTCATAAAATACCTGAAGTAAAAGCCAGTAAAAGAGAAATGCTTGAAGTAAGGGACAGGAGAGAAGAAAGTGATACCTGGTACAAACTATATATGAGGACATTTAAACTGAATTTTAGAAGAATGATTCCAGTTATAAGAACCTAGAGCTTGAAGGATTTGTGAGAAAGATAACATGAAGTGACTTGCTTCCGTTAGTAAGGGAGTGGATTCCCTGAACATAGATTTCTTTTAGTCCTGTGGGAAAAAAATATATATTTTTTTAAATGATAGAATGGAAAAAAATAGCAATACAACAGAATGTTATGGAAAAGCTGGAAAAAATATATGATAACTGGAATGTAATTCAGTTAAATATCAGAGTCTGCTGAGGCTGAGGTTTTTTTGACACTTGGAAGGAATCTGATGCACTGAGGTTGAAGAGAGAAGGCTAGAGAGTTTTGTTAAACTCTAGTTCCCTTCCCTCATCAAACAAAAAGAATGAACCCGAAAGCAGTTTATATGATTGATGCGAGTCCTGACTGCTCAGATACAATCTGGAAGGAATATTTCTTTTGAGGAGGGTTTTGCTTCTGAACTAAGGTGTAGCAGTCCTAACTTTAAGTAAAATGTTTCTTTTACCCTTATATATACTTGCAATGCAGTTGAACCCCCTGTATGTTGACTTGTGTTTTAGCGAAAAAGAATAGAAATGCCATTTTTTTGATAATAGTAACTTGTTATCTGTAAGTATTAATGTCCATAATACTAAAGGTTTGCTCTTCCAGAGTAAGGATGGTAGGTGTTTTATAGCAAAATATGTATTGCAAATATAAATATATCACCTGCAGCTGCAGAAATTAAAGTATCTATAAAAACTTTCCTTAAATACTTTGTTAGAGTGGCAGAAAGTGAGTTGTATGCATGTTTTTCAGTGTCTAAATTCAAGTTACATGCATCACTGGTATGTTTTTCATACCAATGTTTTTGAGTTTCACTGGAACTTAGAAATTGAATGATATAGTCAGAGGGTCAAAGTAGCACAGCACCAGAAGCCTAAATTTGGTGCGGCATAAATACATACTAGTAGTATATTGGCATAGGCCATGACAATTAAGATCTAGCTCCACAGGGCACATGGACAGTCCCTCAGCTCTGTTTTAAAACTCTACCTCTCTACAGCTATATGTGACTGTGTATAAATATAAACACACATATACATATACATACACACACACACACACACACACACACACACAAACACACACAGATGTAGTCTGGACGGGACCACTGGAAACCCAGGAATCTTCAAATGTAGAGCTTACTAAACAGCTTAAAATGCCCTTGAGATTATAATATTTAATAAAGACTTGATTTAATAATAGTAAAAAATGCATTTTCACATAACCAAGATACAGAATTATTTCTTGTTTCATTCAGATATTATCTTTGGATATTAGAATTTATTTTAGAGGACACTTGTGTAAGCATGTATTTGTTTTTAGTGATTGATGGACTGTTCCTCTTCAGTGAGTTTAAAAGGGTATATATTATTTTCATTTTTACAGATGAGAGATCAGATATTAAACAGCAAATATGTGTTGCCTGTCAGTCGTGGGTTTGGTTTAGAAATGAGTAAAATGGTCCAGCTTCTCTTGTCTTCTCTTGATGCTTGCAAACTAGTGCAGTGATGGCTGTCCCGTGCAGCCAGTCCTATGTTCTAAAAGGACTTATTATTGGTCAGGACACTTCAGATTTTTTCACAAATGGAAACCTTTTATGTGATAGATTTTAAAATTGCTTCTAAATGTTCTTTTTTATTTAAACATTTAGGATGAAATATCTAAAATATGTTTCTGACAAGAAAACTAAAGCAGTATAAGCTTTTCAAAAATCAGCAACATGGAGCACTTTTAGACAATGAAAGGTGACAGAAACTTTTGTCAGGGCAAATAAGCGGGTAGCTTTAGCTCCTGAGTCATGCATATTTCTAAGCTTTAAGAGGATTAGTTTAATTCTTGCTCAGGGAAACTGGTCACATGACCATTTTCAGGACTTCTATTTACACTGCAAAAAAACATGTTTCCACCTATTTTATTCAAAGACTGTTCCCAAACAAGTCCTAGTAATTTTTAAAGCTTTTTTGAAATATTTTTTTTCTTGCTGAAAGAGAGTCTGGTGAAGAAAGAAATTTTATCTCCTTCTTTTTCCTCCTAGGATAGATAAGTCACTGGGCAGCTCTTGAAATACAGATATTTTGGCACTTTTCTTCATAATACTAAAATGCTTCTGTTTAAATTCTAGTTTTCCAGTCCTTCTATGAGTAGCTAAAGCATATTTGTATCTGAACTTTAATTTCCTGGGTTTTACCGTTCCCTTTTCCAAGAGTACACAATATTTGGAGCAGTCTGTTGCCTCAGTCCCTTCTTTATCTTGTTGTGTTCTGATGGCTGCCAAAATTAACAACTTTTTCTCCTTTTATATCATCTTTCAGATGCATGGGAAATGCATTGTAAATGTTTACAGCTCATGACTGACACGACTCTGTCACATTATGAGCACCGACTACGTTTCAATTTCAATGTGAAGAATTTTTATTGACAAAATGAAAGATAAGGAAACTTAAATCAGTTAAAGTCATGATAAATTGTACTTATATTCATATCAGGTAATAATAAGGTTTCTAACTTAATGCTGTGTTTTGTGATTTCGCATTTCAGTTACTCATTTGAAGTCTGTATGTGGGCGGGTCTTTGGTTGTTGGGTGCCTTGTCTAGAATGTGCTGCATCAACTAGGCAATCTCTCTGTCCCTAATGCTGCTTGAGCATTTCTTGATGGTTTGAAAATATAATTAGGTAGTCACTATCAGACATCTCAATATTTTAACCTTGTTGCAGAGATGTAAAAAAGATAACTCTTTTTTTGACATACCAGAAACCATAAACAATTGCTTAATTCTATTACCGAAAAGCTAAAATGGAGTTAAAATTTCAAGGATACCCAGGTTTCAGTTGTTTTTTTTTCCATGACTTACCATAAGTTGAAAATATTCTGGAAGATATCTAGCTAATTCTGCATGTTACCAGCTTCTTTCCCATCCCATGAACTTATGGGAGAACCACCTCACAAACTTGAATGCTTTGTACCTTGTTTTGTCCACTGCAAGAATGGGCCAGGGCTTCTCTTTAGGGGTTGCTGCTCTCCTGACAATGGTGTGATTTGAAACTTGGTCACTTACAGACAACCCTAGGGTGAAAGGCAAATGAGTTTATCTGCTTACTCCTTTCATCAGAGTGTAATAGGATAAGACAGATGGGTAAGAAGAACGATAAAGGATGTCTACAGCTACATGATTTGGGTTTTCATTCCTTGTGGTTTTGCATCATGCATCTGGAGGGCGCTCCTGTAAACTTTCTAGATCAGAATTCTCACTGCTTTTAAGTTCTCCCCTTCTATTTTGCCTTCCTTAAAGTGGGCAGAGACTTCAGCTTGAGTCTTTTCTCAAAAAGGTTCCGTTGGATAGAGGAATTTAAGGAAGGTTCTTGGTCTTTCAGTGATTCCGTCCCGTGTGGTAGAGCCCAGTCCTTACCCAGTGGCCGGGATATCAGCAGCCCTGTGACGTGTGAGCGCATGGGCGGATGCTGCTGTTTGTTGACTTGCGATCTCATTGCCTGAGTAGGTTGCAGCATTTTACATTATGGCTGTCGCATGAAAACTGTGCTGACAAAGAGTTAATATAATTCACAGAATTCTAATGTTCTAGATATTTCAGAAACCTTGCCTTTAAGTTCTTTTTGTTCTAATTCCTCTGGGAGAGGGGGAAGGAGGAGGGGTTAACTTTACTTCATTAATCTGTATTTTTAGAGAATCTTATTTTTTTATATAGCACTGTTGTGCTCATTTGTCCTGTCTAATGCTGCTTTCGTTCTTGGGAGCTAGTTTATTATTCTCTCAAGCAAATGTATCTTTGATTTCCTTTTTTTTTTTTTTTTTTTTTTTTTTTTTTTTTTTTTTTTTTTTTTTTTTCGGTCAATGCATTTATTTGTCTTTCTCTTTATCCTTTCCTCTGACTTTTTATAAGTTTTAGTGTTAAGTCAAAAGCCCTTCTAAGGGGTCAGCTGTATTGCAATAAATTTAAGCTGAAAACTGCAACTGAAATAGGGTGGTTCACATGCAACCCAATTTGGCAGAATTTGGCCCTGTGTTGGAGTTAGCCTTGCAGAATCCTGTTTTTGTAAGGAGCGGAGGAGGCTAATGTAACAATAGAGATTTTCAGTGCCTATTGTCAGGGTGAGGGGCTAACTGTGGAGATAATAGAAACATTTCATGGGAATGTAAGTCCTGTCATACTCAGTTTATGTAGAAAATAAAACATCTAAAGGTGTAATATTTTAATTGTCCACAGTGCTTATATAACTGAATGGAAAACAGTAGTAACTCTTTTGTGTCTGCAACTCTGACTTGAATTCATTCTTTAGTTAATGCAGTCCAAACTGAAGTCAAGATTACCTTTCTTTTTGCTTTTTTTAATCTTTCCCATAAATATTTTTATTGGCAGCCCTGAGGTAAAATTGAGTTTCACAGGTCCATTTATTCCCACTAATTTTTCCTTTGTTGATGATGCTTTGCGAAATATTTGTGTAATTCCATTTTGCATATAATCTGCATTTTGAAATTATCATCAAGAAGCTTCTTAAAATGTGGTATTTTAAATAAAAAGGGAGGCAATTGTTATGGCTGTCGTGTTTTCTGGCAGCACTGGGTATCCTATTCCTTTTAACCAGAAGAAGTAGTGCACACCAGGCTTCCGGATTCTGAGCAGGCTTTTACAATTTTTGAAGTGCAAATGCAATATTGTTTAACTGTAGCATTGCCAAAGACTCAGAGTGATAAGCTGTTTCTGTATATAAAAAATGCATAAGCATTATCTGAAATTTTAATGAAAATGCAGTCTGGTGGCCTGAATATGTGATTAAAAAAAAGATTCAGTTTTCAGTAGGGAAGTCTGCTTTTAATTTAATTAAAAGTCACATTTAACATTTTGAATATTTTATGGGCGAAGCAAGAATAGTATGTAATTTATGGGGTATCTGAGCTAAGCCATTTGAAGAAAAAATGCTCTGAGGGGAGAGCCTTACAGACACTGCCTAATGAGAAGAAAAATTTGGGACCCCTCCTTATGTCTGCCTTGTTTCCAAATGATGTTCTAGGGATTTCATGTCTGTATCAAATAAAAGCATGCTGCAAGTGCTCGGTCCCTCCTTAGAACCCCCTGGAAAGCTTGTCTCCCGTGAGCACCCCTTTATGTCCCTGCAGGTGGTAGCTTCCCCAATCCAAGCGTGCACGGGGGTAGGGCCCCGCGGGCGGCAGCTCGCGCGCAGCCCTTGCCAAGGCAAGTCCCGATGCTCGCGCATCTGCACGCGGGCAGCTCGCTGAGCAGCGCCCGGCGCCGCGCCGCTCCCTCACCAAGGCGGCCTTCCCGCCGCAGCCTTTGTTCTGCAGCGGCCAAGATGCTCGGGGCGCCCTGGTAGCTGCTGCATCCCCCGGGCCGCCCTGCATCTCGTGCTGCTCGCCGCTTGCCTGCTGCCATGTCGTCGCCAGGAGCCACTGACAGCGCTCAGAAGAATTCGCGTAGGTGCAACTTGGTTCTGTTCTTTTGGGCTCCCTTCCTTTGCCCTCCTTACGGAACGTGAAATTAGAGTAGTTAGCTCATTTCTTGAATTGCCGTTGCTGCCTTGTCTGTAAAGGGTGTCCTGAGAATATCAACTCGATTTAGTAAATTAGCAAGAAATAGTGTGACCTGACGTCTAGTTTTGTCAGAGCCATTGTTTGTCGCTTTGCGTTATTGCCAGTGGAATATTAACTGAATTGAGCCTGGGTAAATAGGAGCTAGCAGAAGAGCGTAAATACACAAATAGTTACCTTGCTAGCTAAAATTCAAGTGGACTTTTGAATAGGGATGTGTCGTGTTAGAGGATGAGGGAGAGCAGAATTATTATCTGAGTGCTAAACTGAGTGCTAAAAATGCAGTGAATTCTTTAGGATAGATGCAGTGATGCAAATTCTTAGCTTCCCTCAGCTAAAACATATTTTAAAAATGAAGCAATGTTTAAATTAATAAGAGCACATTGTGTCATACAAAGAAACATTTTAAATAGTGTCATAATATTTTAATACTGTTATTCTGTAAGTGATGCTTAGAATTGCATATTAATTGAAATCAAAATAAGATGTGGATTTCTATTATTCTTTTTATATGTTGCTTTATACAATCACTGAAATAGTTTTTTTTCTTGTTACTCTTCATGTCTGGTGGTTTTTCTTTTTGTTTTTTTCCGCATGATGTCTAGGAATAAAAGATAACCGTACATTGTACTATTATATTATGCTAATCACCTGTTGGAGCATGCTTTTATCAGGACCCTACCTATGAGTTGTAACTGTGTAAACGAAATTTGATATTCATGTTGAATAAATTGTGTTAAGTACTTTATATAAAATACTTTGTTTTAATGAGCCCATCTGGTGTGGGAAAACTCTTTACATTTGTATTGACTACAAACACTTTATCAAAATTGTTGTTTTCCATAAATTTACCCATTTAGTAAGCAGCTGACTGTTTACTTAAAGACTGCAAAATATATTCTCTGTGCTGCTAAATGTAGCGTGACTGCTTTGCACTCAGGAGTGTCCATGTAGGAAAGACTGTATGCTACAGGTATAATCCATTTTTTAATCCTCTTCCTACAGCTTGATAGAAGTTATCTATTTTTTTGTTTGTTTTTGTTGTTTGTTTGTTTATTTTGTTAAATTGTAATGGAAGTATGATGAATTGTTGCAGGCTTGGAGGAGACAGTCTGTAATTTTTATTTATTTAATTTATGTTTTGTAATCAGAGATCCTAGACAGTAGAATAGCATAGAATATATAGAATCATAGAATAGAATATTTTGTGTCTGTCCGGAGAAAAAGCCTGAAACTAAATTATACTTCTGTAAGGATTAAAATACAGGTTTGCGACATGTTTCTGCATTGTCTTAACATATCAACTGCTGAGAAGAGGTAGCAGTAAGTAGGAGCTTCAGGAATCAGCATTAATTTTGGAAAGGTTAACTTCTTTACCTGTGGTAACCAGGGTTATTCTCATGGTATTTTTCTCACATTTTTTTTGAAAAGCCTGGTGGCAGAAAAAGATAATGCAACAGTGAGCATAGCTGGTTATATTTTTATGGTAATCTATTTGTTCCCCAACTACGTAGGCTGAGGTTAATGAGAACTGGAGAAGTATTTGTCCACATACATTTAGAAAAGGGCTTCTCTCTGAAAATTTGAGATGTAAGACTTTTGGGCCACTGAAAGAGAGAGGGTCATAGGTTCTTGTCACCTGTGAATGCATCTTGGTGCAAGTAAATTTTCAAGTAAATTTTCATTTCTATATATTCTGTACTATTTTTATACTGACAGTAATCTTTCTTTTGACTTGCTTGTTCTAGGTTAGTGTGTGTTGGAAATGTTAATACAGGTGCCAAAATCCTGTCCATTTGGTGCATAATCAAATAGAATGTAACTGATTATGTGCTTATTTGTGTAGCGGCACATGGTACCATTTACAGTGTTACAGTAAAAATAATGTTATTCTAGTCCTTACCATGTCTGGAAATTGCAGAGTGGTTTAAAAATTGCAGTAGAAATAATTTATTCCTTCTGTAGAGCAAGGCCTTAAATGAATCCCAGTCCGGCATTTCACAGCACTCTATTAATGAACTCCTTGTTCTGATCAGTTGTTAATTATGCAGATTGGAAGGGCAGAAGGCTGAGGTGTGTTTCTGGAATGCAGAAGAATTCCAAGTGTTTCTCTATTCCTGTTCAGTAAGTAGGGCAAGAATATGGATATTCTGGTAAACAACCCTGGCAGTTTTATTTACATGTGTTACATACGTGTGCAGTCTGCAATGATGAATGATGAAAATCAAGGCATTAGAGCTGAAAATGTACACAAGCATCATTCTTTAATATTGTTTAATGTGACATTCTTTCATTACTTATTTTCTTTTTACTAAACAGGTGAAAGATTATTCTTTAGTAAAATGGTATCAAATAATTAAATCGAACAATATCGAAAACAAAAAAATTAAGCAATGAAATACTTAGTGAGCTATTTAAAAAGTCAGTAAAACTTATTTATATGTATGTAATGTTTCTAAATAGTATATTATTATTAGAGTGGGTAAGTTGAAGCTGGAAGAGGTTAAGAGGCAGTTTTGACTGAATTCATTGTTTCATTTTTAATCACTTGGATTACTCTGTGGATTAAGCCGAAACGAAAATTATGTGGAGGTGTCGCTCAGCCTTGCTTCCTTTCATGTAGGACCCAGATAATGCTATTCTGACACTGCATAAATGAAACTTGATCAAAATGTGTCTCACAGTATGCCTGTGTGTCATTTTAAATAAAATAGAAATGGTGCCATATATATATATTTATATAATATATTACACATACAAGCACACATATATTCTTTTTCTGGCTTAATTAGATGATTATGTAACCATGCCGGACCTAGTGCACAAATTTCCTTGGGCTGGAGAGGGTTTTAGCTTGTATCATAATCTTACTAGAAATTCTCATAGATTTCTCTCTTCTCTGGTTATCAAATATTAACGAAAGGAAAAAACACACTTAATGGAGAAGCCAACCAAAAATACATGAGGTTGTTTTCACGGTGTAGCTTGTGCATTTCTGTAGGGAGAAAATGGCATTGGTAGCACTTGATAAGCTTCTATTTTGTGGCTGTCTAGCCTTTTATGAACTGCAATTCTTAAGACTTAATCTGGATGTTGGAAAATCAGTCTAAGCATGAGCAGAGCATGAGAGTGTTGGACTCTCTCCCCTTATTTTCAAGAGCCCCATCTTGGTGGCTGCTCCCTTGTGCAGCTTCAGGAAGTCGTGGGAAAGCAGCATCCTCATGAAAGATTAGCAGCCTCGGCTTCTTTTTCCAAAAATATACATGGCTGAAGAAAAGCTCTCTGTGCTAGGGCTTGGGTCTTGTGCTTTCCTCATTTGCTTTCTGTTACGCTTTTCGAGGGTTGTGCTGCTAAATGTCTCAGATTGGGTTCTCATCACATCCAAAGTGTTTTGGATGCAAAGCTGCAGGAAAGCTGACAAGATAGGAAGCCAAGTCCCTACTTTCCAGCCCATCTGAGGAACCATGAGACTGATACCAACATTTCCACTAGTCATCAGGTGGGCAGAGGTCTCCTGCTCTCCCTCCCTTGAGTTCCAGCACAGCCTTGTCAGAGAGTCCAAACCACTTTATATGAGGGGAGCTTATTGCTGTTGGTGATTTCTCAGTCTAGTTTGCTTAAGATTCATGAAGCGAAAATGAATTTGGTATTCTGAAGTCCACACTCTGGCATTGTTGTTTTGGGAACTTTTTCTCCAGCATTGCAAATTAAGTCCACAACAGAAGACAAAAACTGAAAGGCTTTTGTCTAACGAAGACAAAAAAGAAAAGGTGGGTTTTTAGTCATGTTTCATAGAATTTGGAAACTTGAACATTACTGGGACAAAAAAAAAAAAAAAAAAAAAAGCAGTAATTTTAGAAGAAAGATTGTAAAATGTCAACATACCAGCCTAAGTCTAAAGGTAATTTTAATGCCTTATTAAAAAAGCCATGAATAAATTTCTGCAAAGTCAGTATTCTGACTTTTCTTCTTCACAGTCCTTGTAAGCTGAAGTATCCAACTGGGAAGATAATTGTACGTGTGAAATGGCATTTCATTTTTATTTTAATAAATTTTATTATGTTTAATTGATGTTTAGGGTGCTATCACAGTCTGAGCATGTTTGAATATGTATATATAACATATACACTGCTGTTCCTTTAATGCCAAGTAGACTGCAGTTATCTTCTGTGAGCATTCTTGCAGAGCGCTTCTTAGGCTTAAATAAGATACGTGTTATGAGTATGGCTCTCCAATAGTAGCCTTTGAGAAGTACTTGCTGATCTGGTTCAGTTTTAACTTGGAAAATTTTGTATCTTGTTTGGGCAGTAGCCCAAATATAAAGGTCGAGTTTTGAGATAGGTGACTCTTAAAGCAGCAGGGAGGAGAGGTGACTCTAAAAGCAGTTAAACTTGCAGGAAAAGAAAAATTAGACTGCTGTGTTGGAAGAGGCATTCTGCTTTGGCTGCTTAGATGGGACTGGTCTTTTCACTACAGGGATAAATATGGAATGTGCTCAGGGAAGAAGAAGGAGAATACTAAAAAGGGACGTACTGGGATACGGAGCGCGGGTTTTAGTACGCCTTTAGCAGTCAGTCTGGGGACTAACCTGATTCAATATTAGTTACATAGGCAGAAATACTAGAAGTATGTTGGTGAAATCGGTTGATGACAAATGAGGTATACTATCAGTGCAGATGAGACTGGTGACCGAGAACTTCAAAAACTTGAAAGTGGAAGTAACAGAATACGAATAAAATGCAAAGTAAATTTTATTTTCAGAAGAATCAGCGAAGCCAAGTTTTCAATGGGTTTATTCTGTGGATCCTCACTTTTCCCCTCCAGGATATTCTTAGTTTCTCCCCACAGTACCCTTGTTTTCATCCAGTGTTCCCTAATTGTGTTTCACCCTCTCCAAAATACCTGAATTTTCTCTTTTAGTCCTGTTGTCTGCATAGCCATCAGTGTATTTAGCAAGTGTTTTTTGGAGTTAAGTATGTGGCAGTTACTGCCTGGGAGCAGCCTAGCGTTAGCTGGGTATGCCTGTGGAATGGAAAAGGTCTTCTCCTTGCCCCTTCCTGATTGGCATCACTAATAAAGGGATGTCCCTTGCTAGCAGTCTTCACAAAATTTGTAGGAATTTGGTACCTTTCCGTCCTCCATCTCCAGTACAATCTGGCTGAAAATGGCTATCAGTGAGAAGGATTGAATAGATCAGCTGCAAAAGGTAACAGAAATCAGCCTAAGAAATCCCAAAAGAAAATTCCTAAGAAAACAAGACTAGATGCAAAATTTTGTACTCTGGTAGTAATAGCAAAGTTACATGTGGTAGATTACGGAGGAGAAAGAAGATTCCTGTGATAAAGCTGCATTCAATAAATGAGCTACTGAGGTTAATTCAGCTGCAGGCAGGGCAAATAACATCCAGGGATGGATCAGCCCTGAGATTGTCGGCAGATAGCTGCAAACGGGAGGAGATGGGAGAGAAGCGATTGAATGATGAGAGGAGAGCTGATTCACGAGGCATGAGGAGAACCTGGCTAGCTTGGCTTGGCCAGGGGCTAGGGCCTTCCATCTGTAAACATATCAAAGGATTTAACATCAGGAAAGAAAGGAAAAAGGCAGGAAGGTCACTGTGGTGCTGGTGGTGGTGTTTTCTCCCAGTAGTTAGTGTGGCTCCAGCTGGTTGTTAATGATGTTAAACTGTTCTTGTATTAACTCTGCAAAGAGACTTTCGTAGATCCCTTAAGCACTGCCAGTGTTGGCTGCCTGTGTTTAGAGACTGTTCACTCTTTCTTATGTAGTGTCAGTTGTCTCATTGTGTGAATTAGGCTAGTCATCAGATTAGTCGCAAGGAAGAACATATGAGTATTTCAACAACTTTTGCTGAAATCTTTTGGGCAGAAAAGATCTTTCTGCGAGTTTCTTGGAAATTTGCTGCTGCTCTTTTATCTGCAGAGGGCAAGAATTAATAGCTCTGTGGTGTAGATTTAGTCACTGATGACTAACCTGAAACTTTATATAAATGTCCATTTTGCTGTATTCTGTTAATTAGATCACTGTCCTGATGATATCCTAACCCATCATTTTCGATTACTACATTGGTATGGAAGGTAATATGGTATCTGACAGCTGTCAAAGGCTACTGTAAGGAGTTCAGTATAAAGGCAGAAGATTGCAAATAACCTTGCTCAAAAGGACAAGGCTGAGCAAAGTGAGGGAGGGCTTTTCAATTTTTATCATGGCCTGAAGACTTGAACTGCATGCCAAGTGTGAAACCCAGATCAATTTGGTTGACTTTGGAGATAACAAAAACTCCAAGTATCATTTACAACCTTTTAAATTGTATAGCCTGTGTCTAGTCTTTTTTGTAGGGTAGATGCATTTTCAGTAAGAAAGTCTGAGCACAGGATTAGGGACAAGATGAAATTTAATTAAAATAATAAAGAGATGTCTTATTCGTTAAAAAGGAAAAAAAAATCCATTTTAAAATATCTTTATTTTCCAGATATGCCTATTTGCCATGGACAGAAATATACTATTTTGTCCTTGGTTTTCAGTGCCACATAATATGTGATGTTTTCTAGGGTTTATTTTTTATTTTGCTTAATGGAAAGTTATAGATAATTTATGTCAACATGAATTTTATGCACATTGTAGTCTTCTTTTTAGAAACATTTTCTTTTTTTCCTTTAACTGCAAGTTGTCATTTCCTTCTGCCCTTGTAAATACAGTATTGGTGGGCATCATTGCGATCTCTTATGTCATGACCTAAAAAGAAATCTAAAAAAGCAGCGTGCCCTTCATGCCAGAATCTTGGGTGGCTGCCAGAACTTTGCATTAAAGCCCACAAGCAGTGGTACTATAAGAGTTTTTGCCTTAAAAGATAGGTGGAGTTATATGCGGATCACCGATCTAGCATCTCTAGCAGGATGGAGACAGATTTGCTCTGACAATATAATGCGCTTTGCAAGCTTCTATTTTAAGAATTCATTGCACTGTGTCTTCTTTAAGACTATATTGGACACGTATTTTGGTTCTCTCAGGAGTGTTACGCTTTTGGAGGTCCAGGTTCATACTGACATTGTTAAATCTTGCAAATCGAAAAGCTTGTGCCCGGGCCTAAAGAAGTCATGAGATTTTCATGGGATTTTTTTTTTGTAGTTATACAGCAACTTTGTATTGCTCTTTTTTCCCCTGTTACCTCTTGAGGTAGGAGCAACACAGTCTGCAAAGCAGCTGAGAAACGGCAAGACTTGCTCATTCACCCAGGTCCTTACAGAAACCGTGGAGTGACGGGAAAACCGGAGCCTTGCGTTTCTTTTCAGGATGGGTGTAGCCTGAGCAGTGAAAGTACAAATGCCACCTCTGCATCTGCCTCACAGATAAGCCTCTGCTCTCAGCCCTGGCTCTGTTTGTCAATAAGAGGGTAGTTACATTTCTGAGCTCTGACAGTTGCTCTTTTTTTATTTTTTTTTTTTATTTTTATTTTATTTTTTGTCTCCTAGCACTGGAAACCATGATATCATTTGCAATGATTGAGTGTTTGTGTAGCTGATGTTCTGGAAAGCAGGGAGAGAATAGTATTAATTTGCCAAATCCAGTTTATTTAACCTAGGCCCCTCAGTGGAGATTTATTATGCTTCCAGTACTAGGCTAGCTCACTGCTTGCTTTCTCTCCAGTGTGCCAAATCTGTTGCTTTTCTCTAGAGATGCTAAGGAGGGAAGGAAGGGAGAAAGCTTTTCAGCTACTTAGGACTTTTGAAAAATACTTGATACTGAACTAAACGGAAAATGCCTTTCTATGCATTAACTGTGATCTGTGCATTAAATTATATCCTTTACATGTGAGCACAGGTCACTCTCCCGATCTTATCACAACAGAGATATTTGCAAATAGAGGGTCTTCGGATACAGCCTATATTGCAGTAGATAGATTCACTCCAAATACTCAGTTTTTCATTTTACCTGTGTTTTTAAGGATGACATTTTTTGTTTTAATTTCTAAATATGTTAATATATATTTAGTATATAGTTATAGTAATTTACAAGCCTAGCATGGATGTAAATCTTTATCAGGTTTTTTCTTCTGGTTCTTTTTCTAGCCTGGGAATAATCCTTAATTTTGCTATTTAGCAAACACTCAACTAGCATTAGAAAGTACAGGCGATCAGTCTTTAATAGCTGCCAATGTAATTACAGTTTTCATTTGAAAATACTTTATTATAGCTATACAAGTATATCATTAGCTGACCTATTTTAAGTAAGTGGAAACTTCTACCTTGTGTACTTATTCAGCAAAAGGTAGTTCATTCTAGCCTTCTCATACCCTTGCACATTGAGTATGATACATTTGGACTTAAGTGCATGTTTGCACATCAATCTTTATGAAGATTGGCTTAGGGTTTGTATATATATATATTATTTCTACCAATGTAATGCTGTAATAAAAAATATCTTGTTAAAAATGAGTATAACAGATTGGCATCTTATAGAGAGTCTGATAGCTGTCTGATAGCATGGATGTTCAAATGCAAAGACAGGAAGTAATTAGTATATAATGAATATTTGTTTTTAATCTTGTGTATATTTTATGTTTGATTGGGAAGAACTTTTTGCTTTTTGAGATAATATACCAAATTTACCAATTTTATTTTGAAAATACCGTTTTTAGGTATTATCAAGTCTTAATCCTACTTTCTTCCTTCTGGACCAAAATTTCATCATTTTGTAGTTGGATTTCTTCCTACATGATGCAGCCACTCTGTGATGTTGATATTGTGTGTGATTACGGCATATATAAACACAGCTATGGTCAAATAAACTTGTTTAATAAGTAAAGAGAGCCTGAAGATAGTTTAAAAGGAATAATGCAGCAAGCATGTTTCAAATTAGGAGGCTTTTTATCAAATGTCTACAGTTTTATAGCGCATAGAATAATAATAATAATGCTACTCTGATTCTGTGTGCACGCTTCAGAACTCAATAGCTTTGGCTAGTCACTATTGCAAACAAATAGATCTGGTATTCTTAGAGAATTACAGTAAGTTGAAGTCCAGCACCTGCTGAATACTTTCTTGGTATATCATTCATTCAAACCTGCAGTGTTTTTTTGTTTTGTTTTGTTTTTCTCCCTCCTGTTTATCTTTTTCCTGCTTCAATCTCTTACGTACAGTGTGTACAGTTTTTGGTATATTTAAGAACTGATAGTGAGCATGGTGCATGTACTAGATCTCTGGTTTGTTTTTCCTGTAGCTGTGATGCTCTTAGTATTTGAAAGGCCTGCTGTTAGTAAATCCTCAGGATAGATCAGGTCATTTCTGTGTTAAATATTGTGAGGATTTTGTTCTTTAACTGGCTTTTACTTGTCCCGTCTTGCTTC
>VZSV01000021.1:2752755-2780325 GCA_013398735.1 Nothocercus julius
TTAAGGCTGAGTATCAAACGTTCAGAATCCATAATGTTGTTTGTAACCAGCTTCCGTAGAATTTAGTCTGCTAATTCAAAAATACGTGGTGGTCTTTATTATTTCCGTATGGAATAAATTTCCCTATGTGAGGTCAGTGGAATCAAATGTGTTATCTCCTGGAGTCCACAGGAGAAGTGTAGCAGTGACTAAGAGATGAGAAGCATTCTACCTCAGTCTCAGCTGAATCTTAAACTTGTTAATTTTACTTCCTCTAGTGTCAACTAAAAATTACTGTTGGATGCCCCAAAAAGTAGGAGAAAAATCTCTCTGCCTGCCAGATTTGGGTCCTTTTGGGGCTGACGAAGCAGATGTGCGGTGACAGGAAGAAAGGGAAGGAAACAGGGCAGATATAATGGTGGCCTCAAGGCCTTGTTTTCCTGCTATGATGTTGAATGTGTTGATAAGGTATAAACAAGTAATTCATATTTAATAAAGGTTATGTTCTGTTCTTAATTATAACCTCCTTTAGAAGTGGTGAGTGTTCAGCTTTTAATTGAGAGGCAACTATGCAAGGTTAGATATGACAGTAAGCAAAAATTGGCTACTGAAAGGATCGATACACCTACTTACAGTCTGTAGGGTTACTTTTTTATCATCTTTTCCACTGTAGACAGTGGAAATACTTAGTGCCTTAAAAAGTTACCACTTCCATTTTCCTTTTCAGAGTCACAGTGCAGTTTTGTAGGGGCTTTCTGAAGGGTACAGGTATGTGTGGCTGTCTCCATTTTACAGCTGTGATTTTAATGCAATGGAATTGAGAAGAACCACAAATCACCTAATACAAGAAGCTGTGTTTAGAGAAATAAAGTAGCTGTTAAGCAACTTTTCCAGAAATCAAGTGCGTATTTGCAGTCTGCAGGAAATGCAAGTACATTTTGTGGATTTTAAGGTATTCCTGAGCAATTACTGCTAAAATATTCTAAAGGATGAAATCTAAAATAGAATTTTTAGAATCTTACGCACATTCAAGAGGTAAGAAAAATATTATAAATTGAGTATTGGGTATGTTGAGTTGGCCTAAAGATGGAGGTTTGAAAACTGCTTACAAACACCCGAAGTTGGTTGCTACAGACGTCAGGGGAATGGATTCTGCGTTTTATTCTATACGGCAGCACAAATGCAAATGCGAGCTTTTTGCTCCGAGGTGTGTCGAGGAAAACATAGGTGGTATTGGAGCAGTGGCTCTCTTTGTGTCGACTGAGAAAGAAGATCTAAAAAGAGCCTGAAGACAGCTCTTAAAGCCAGTATTAAAAAGGCAGCGAATACAGAATAATAGGTTTCACATAGCTGGGTATATTGAAAGGGATGATCTCATAGGAAACGTCTTTTACAGATTTCACAAACCTAATTGCATTGACTTTCCTCTTCAGTCAGCCCCTTTCATTTTTCCCTTCCTTTTTTCCTTTCCTCCCTTTAATGCCTGATCAGCTTCCTTAATTTCTGCCTTTATTCACTCCTGCCTCTTACTTTGATGTCCAAACATCCTTTAGATGTTTGTTGGTGTTGTTGTTTTTACTAAGATACTGTATCCTGGGTGTCATCTGTCAGGTTATTTCTTTTTACTATAGTCATAGGCTTTAAGCATTAGTGATCATCCATTCTGTGCTCAGTCATTTGCACGTGCTCCTACAGCCCCTTGTCTTTTTGTCCAGCGTAGTAGTTTAGTGGTGAGTATTTTTTTGAAATAAAATCAATTTTATTTCACTGGCTATCGGTTCCTCATGATAGGTTTTAATATGGCAAAGCATTTGGGGCCCTTTTGGAAATGCCTTTATTGAACGTTTCTTTCTCCTGACTAGTTCTGTCTTTTCTTCTCTCAACTACCTTAATCTCTAGCAGACCGGAGAAATCCGGAATAGAGGGTCATATTTTATTTATTAGCTCTGTTCAGCAATCTGAGTTGTCAGGGGCCCTTCCCCCCGTCCCCAGCCCCATCTTCGTTTCTGTTATGCCTGTATCTTCATCCCCTTCATCTTCCTCTGTTGTTCCCTGTTCTGCTGATGCATCAGTAACATCACGCATCTGCTCCAGCCTCGCTGTCATTTCTCTTTGCTTATCTTTCTTGTTCGGTTATGTCCACGTTGAGCTGTTGGGCTAAGAAAGAGATGGACCTGGTAAGTCTTAGCCTACTTTACTGCAAGTGATTGCTCCTCCTAAGGAACATGTGTAAAACTATGACACTAAATCATGAAAAAGTCTCCTCTGTTAATTACAGCCGTTCTGTAAGGGAACAGATGACCTAGTTACTTAATTATATTAACCAGGGAAACTTGCACAGCAGTATTTTTCTCAAGCTATTAAAAGCGTTGGCCTTGTGCACATTAGGAAAGACACGCTAGTTTTTGCAAAATGCCTTTAAGCCAGCCACATAAAATATTTGAAAACTACTCTTGTGGAGATACTTTAATGAGTTTAACTCTGATTTGCATAGCTGACTTCATAATTCAGGTTATCTCCTCTTCCAAACTAAACCCATATAAGCATAGGTTAAGCTAAGGCTACTGTTCCATGGGTGATGCTCTTTGATGAGTTAAAGACGAAACTGTGGCAACCAAAATAAGGTGTGTGCTGGCTTTACACCTGATACCGATTTTATGCCCGTTGCAGGAGGACAGGTCTGATCCTCTTAAAGCAAGCAAGTTCTGATGCTCCTGGGTGTTGGAGTGAATGGTAATTCCCATCTTGTGTTGCTAGGGGCATCAAACCAAAGTGTTAGTCACCCCTGGGATTTTGAAAAGTGCTCCTTAGTGTGATTGTTTTGTGACATTAACTTAACACATTTACCTGGACCAGATTTGTGGTCTAATGCTCCTTTTTCTGCTGGTTTTACTCCTTCATTCTTAGAAGTCAACAAGGTGTAGTACAAATGAATACCCATTATTTTGCTTGTATTGGAGAAATTTGCTTGGACAGGAATGAAAGAGGAAATCAACTGAATAAATCCACAAGAAGGAAATAATTGGATACTTCTGTGTCTGCTACTGATATAACTATTGGCTTACAGTAGTATTTTAAAAGTATTGTTGGGCATAACATTTTGGCAGTGTAGATAACCTTAGATTGTATTCTCAGAGGAAGAAAGTGATCTTACTGGAGGCCCTGTAGCCCTGAATATTTGAAACTTTAGGTTTAATTTGTAGATTTTTACCCTGTTACACTTAGTTAAAATAGAGAGAAATTGCAAGCAAAATAAAAACAACAAAAACAACTTTCTCCTGTTTATGTCTTTGTAGTTAATCCCTGGTGCTTTGAAGTAACTGAGTCCTCTCCAAAGAGGCAGCCAGGCAGGCATACTTTTAGCATTAGGACCTCATGAAGTTTCTTGGACACAGAATCTATTTTTGTTGAAATAAGGACTACATTTGTTGCCTGCCTAGATTTCTGAAGTCAGAAATTCGGGCTCTGTGAAATGACAAAGCCTCTGCTAAGTGTGGCCAGGCTCTAAGGTTCTGAAGACTAGAGGAAAACCAAGGCTGATGATAGCCAAGAAATAGATCTTACAGTCTGCAATAACTTGCACACGCTCTGTGAGCTCTTCTTCTTGTGAGCACCTGATTAATAGTAGGGCTTCTTTTCAGGGTGTAGACACTTGTCAAGACGTGGCTGACTACGTGCATTGAAAACCTGTTCCATGTTTGGCTCTTCATTTCAAAAGTTCAGATCAGGGAAATATCTCTATTTGTTATGCAAAAATTGAAGTGATGGAGCTGCCAACTGTTACTTTCCTTAGAGACCTGCCTTCTTCCTACCTAGGGATTATTTCACAGTGGAATTTGAAGGTTGGTCAGGAGAACTTCAGTGAGGAATCTGAGGACAGTGAGGGATGTGTCCCTCTACTAGGCAGCTTCATCAGCTCAAGAATTATTCTGTATATTGGAGAAGATAAATAAATAAAGCATATTTTGGCCTTTCAGTAAGATTTGGTTTCTTTGCAGCATATATATACATTTTTCTTGATTTTTCTGTCAGGTGAAGTCTGGAAGGAATAGCAAAGAGAAGGTAATGATAAGCACTGTAAAGTAAATTTGCTCATCTTTAGGCTTTTGAGGCAAGATTTAGTTAAGCACTGAATGGTATTGATCCCTAGTCTATCTGGAGATGAATTTAGTTGGGTGCAAAATAATTTTACCAAAGCTGGAGTTTGGCTTTCAGTGTTTTTCTTCAAGGATGACTAAAAGTTGATACTTGCCAACTGGTTTGCTGTGCTGAGGAACCCGTAGTTTCACTGTGTGCACAATGTGTGGTGACAGCAACACAGTGGCTCATAACTTATTTATGTGTCTGTGCATGGACATAATTTGATCCAAAAATTGTATGTCTTGGAGCTTTGCACATGTTAATGTTAGCAGTACTTCTTTAATAGCGGAAGCCTGTCTTTGTTTTAGAGCCTTTCCAGCCCAAAACCAAATCTTTTAGAAATGGAAAATACTAATTAAATGATTCAACAGATGGATTTGTGCTCGAATAATGGGACAGTTTCATCCCAGTTGGGATCACTTCACAGACTTTTGCTAACTTGAACAGAATATTGCAATGTTGTGGTTTCTATTTGAAGTAAGTTGATTTGAGATATACTATTGATTCGTTTTTCTGTTTTAAAATGAGTATTTTGAGGTGAGAGAATAAAAGAGTAATTAGAGAATGCATGTATCAAATTTTCAGGACAGCAGAGTAGTGCTGACTCATTTGGATCATTAGCAGGCATGATTTGGATTGTTTCTGTAGTCCTAAGCTATGTTTTAAAGACAGATTTTTTTTTTTCACAAATAAACCTATATGTACTGAAGATAGATGTGACATTGTTAGGTTTATTTATGTTGAAGATAAATACTTTGCAGCTTACTAATGGGGTTATTGGTCTTACAGTTCCATAAATGTTGGATTTCTAGGGAGGCAAGAAAAACGTGGGAGTTTAGATGCTTGCTTGCTTGTTTCTTTTGAAATGACTTTCCCAGTAGGAGGGCTGTAGTTGTTGCTATCCTTCCCTTGTCACCTTCTCTTCCCTGTCAGTTGGTGAAAGAGGGACGGCAAGGTAGAGACCTTCTTAACAGATCCTGGTCTGTTGGACGTTGAGGAAGGTTGGTGGTGCTCACATCCCACTGAAATTGCGTTGCTAACCCTGGCTTCTGGAAAGACAAATATTACACACTGTCACTTACATTTCTGTGACCAAAAGTGAATTCAGACCAGCACACTGCAGAACATTGGAATGTAAATTTCTTAACTCCGAAGTCAAGTATGGACCTGGGAGAGAGAATTTCATCCCTTAAAACTTCAAGGGTGAAACCCTGAAGTGTACCTCAAGCAGGTGAATACACTCCGGCTGCTTTTGTCATTCTTTTTTCCACCTTACTGCACTCTTACTGTTTCCGAACCGCAGTAGCTCTGGTTTTAAGTCAGTAATCCGTCCTGCTGCTTGAGATCACTTTGTAGCAGGATCCTCAGCCTGGTGCATTTTTGCGCTTGCAGAGGATAGAGAAAGGTGAGAGCAATCTAAAGAATGTAACGTGCCATATGGCTGCTATTTCGTTGTAGAATGTTCTGTTCAGTGTATTGCAAAAATGCAGCTGGGCAAGGCAGGATTTGTGCTTTTATATGTAAGATATCTAATTCTGGATACTGTAGATTTGACTGAACTCCCGGATTTCATTACAGAATTTGTCAGCTTCACTACTTGAAAGCAAAACCTACCCCAACCTTTGTGAACCGGGTGCAGTGCCTCAGGTGTGTTCTCCTAGGCAGGAGCCAAGCCCAAGGGAAAGGTCTCCTTGTGTTTTAGCAGGTGTTAAAAAGTAGGCGAGCGCTGAAGACCATTGTGAAAGCACAAGAAACGTAACTGCAGAAACCTTTTGCTTAGCTGTCCTAAAAGGTCATAATGTTGTCAAGCTCTACTGTTCTTTTCATACTGTATGAAGCCTGTAATTATGAACTCTGTGCATTATTTCTACTGTTAAGCTTATTTACATTTTAAAAGCCCAATTCATGCATTTGCTGTCTGGAAAGGCATATTTTTAGTATCTATTCATTATAATGATTTCCTGGTAGTCAGTTAAAGTTTGGAGCTTTGTGGAAACCTTTTCCTTAGTTGCTTTTCCTGTGGTGTTAGTCGGAAGCTGCTTTTTCCTCCAGGTGCTGTTTTAATAACTGGAATCTTGACATACGAAGTCAGTTATTTTCAGAAGTTTATTCTGCTGTTTATTTAGGCTTATTCCATATTTTTGCAAGGATGTCAAGTAAGCAATCTTTTTTTTTCTTTAGAAGAAAATTTCAAGGTAAGCCAAATCACTGAACTTTTACTTATCTGGTAAATTAAGAAATAGTTCCTTTGCACTTTGCTCTCTGTTTTTCCTCTTGACAAGGTTAATTCTGGGCTCCTTAGTGCTTTTGTATTTGTGTGCAGTCTATAAAAACGCTAGTTCCCAAGGAATGCCAAGTCTTTGAAAAATTGATAATTCTGTAATTGCGATTCTTTGTGGAGAATGAAACCTTCCTGAAATGGTTGTCAGAAAACATACGTCATTTGTAGTTTTATGTGTGTGTGTATATATATATATTTCTTTTCCCAATAGAGATGATTCTCTTCCATTTTGCCTATCTTTTTCACTGTCAGATGAATGAGGACTTATTTTTCTGCTTGCAATTATTTGAACAAACATTTGGAAAAAAAGGGTTTTAGTATACAAAAAAGACTGTTATATCAGAGTTTTAAAACAATTAAATTCTGCAGCACCGGCTTTGTTTCCTCTCCTCTTTGGGTCAGAAAGACTGTGTATGACTAATTCATCTAGCTGATTTTTTTTCAAGGTTGCAAATATGCTGCTAGACCCACTTCTCAGCAAAGTGTAATGAAAGAAGGCTCAGATGAACTGCCTTCCTCCTGCTATCAAAGCGCTTTCTAAATTGCAACAAAAATAATTCAAAACATTACTGAGACAAACTGTATTCTCTGAAGCATTTGCTGCCATCTTGTTTTGCTTTCCTGATTTCTACCAAAAGAGGGTAGTTCATGAGGCAGTTGTAAGGATAAATGACTTAAGTTATTTTATATTTAAAAAGTTCTTATTTGTCTTACATCATTCTTTCTTGTTTTCATCATTCTGATTTCTGAAGGCTTTCAAAAATTTAGTGAAGAGCCAGCTTCCTGCCAGGAATATAAGGTTTTGACAGTTTGTTCCAGCCAGGTTTGTATCCAAGTTAGGATGTTGCAGCCCGGATGGGTGCACAGCCACATGGGTCAAAAGCTGCTTGGATGATCAGGATGTAAAAGGGGGAACAGGTTGATACGGGGACAGCTCAAAGGCCCTGCAAGAGCTACATGAAATTTGGCAGGTACGAGAGCAAAGCCCCGCAATTTTTAGCGGTAGCCCCAATCTGCATATCCATTTTATTTTAGTGCGGTTTTTGTTAGGACTTGATTCAGTCTTTTTAATGTAACTTCAGTTTCAGGGTATCCTCAAGTAATCGAGTTGTTCAGTCATTAACTGGTTGCATTCAGTGCCTCTTATAACCACCTACCATATATGAGACATACACACATTAAATCTGCTTGGCAGCGAATCCGTAAGAAGGAATGTGCCCTAACAGGGTGTTATTCACATATCCTTTGCATCACAGTTTACCCAAAAGATTAATTTTGAAGAGAAATTATATACAAATAGAGTGTGAGAACAGTGCTACAAGAAGTATTTCCCACAAGAAGTATTTATTGAATGCTGCCTTAGGGATTCGAGAGGAGGAAGTTTCTTTTTAAGATGAGCTTAAACACGCCAACTTAATTGATTCTAGCACATGAAAGCTATCAAGTAACATACAATTAGTTTAAAGAAGGTAAACTAGCTGGATAAAGACACCAAAAAGTTACCTTGGACGGCTTAAATTATAGAATTGTTACTCAAGATTTGTTTGTTGGATAGAACCATTAGTGACTCGAGCAGAAGTTTTACCTGCAGGAAGTGTCAGTGAATAAGGTAAATGGCACCAGGACATGGTGTCCTTTGCATCTGAAGTGTGGGGCTATAAGCTATTGTTGGCTATATCTTTGAAGTTTGAATTCTTGTTACATGAATTCTAATTCAAACATGAAGATATGACTATTTTTTTTTTAAATAGAGTTCATTTATAAATAAAAATATTTCATAAAGTCATTTAAGAAATAATCTATCCTGAGGTCCTGGCTATAATAAATCAATCCTGCCATCGAAGCACAGCATCTGGTCAGCACATGCTGTGAGTGCCGAAGCCTTTTCAGAAATGTAAACCCAGAGATGGGAACATAGGTGTTGTACAAAGTGCTAACACTGGACTCCTAGCGTTCCCCCGATTTCTCAGTGTGTGGCCACTTGCCACAACTACATGGTGAGTGGTTCCCAGGCAGAAGGCTGGAGGAGTCACCGGAAATGCCCTGGCTGCCCCTTGGAACTTACTTGTTTTGTCTACCTTATTTATGTTCTCTTGAACATCTTTGCTTTAGCATCCTTGGTTTAGCTGCTGTCTGGGTTATTGTGGCAATTCCTGCAGATTTCTACATCTGGCTGTGAGTTAGCATTTTCTTTGTGGACCCTTTATTTTGGGGCACAGAAATACCATTGCAAAATGCAAGCATTTACTGTTCAGTGCTTTATAAAAACTTACATAAAAACTACACTTAGGTTACAAGAAACTGTGTGTTCTGAATAGCTTTGGAGAGAAGTGATGCTCTTTAGCCTTGTTTTCTGCTCCCACGTTCCCCCGTTAGCTTCATGCGCTGACAGCAAACCGAAACAGTGGGTGCAGCACATGGCTTTTGCTGAGCCAAGCAGGTTTTTATTGTCTCTGATAGAGTGCAAAATGACTCAACGAGGTTTTTGGTGTTGATTCCCTGTAACAGAGGTTGAGGGACAGACATCCTGCAACTCTTAGAGTATTTTGAGTTTGATTAGAATATGGTGGCACAGCCTGCGACTGTTGCCATTTAGCTTTGGCCAGTGGCAATTTCAGTAGTTAACAGGACATTTTTAGGCAAAAAACACAGGGGTGAAGTCCTAAGAAGGAAGTCATATAAATTGCATATGTTGCTTGGATAATATTACGTCTCTCTTTTGGTTAAAAATACCCTGAACTACCCATACAGAGTGCAAGGCTGTCAGAAAATATTATGGGAAATGCAGGAAATCACTGCAGTCAGTGAGAGCCGCTGGCTCGTATTATTACAACTGAATGGCATCTCTGCCTCATACGCAGTGTTATTAATAACTGCTTATCTTTCGGTGCCGTAGTAGCGGAGCTGCCCTAGGGCGTACAGAATTGCTGTGTGCCACTGCGTAATTGATAATAATGACGGGTTGGCTGAGAGGAAAATGCTTTCCGTTCTGTAACAGGTGTTTTACTTCTCAAATTTGCTTTAAGAAAAAGGTTCCAGCTTATTTACTGATGGTTTAATGGCTGGATGGTGTATCAGTCCAATTTTGTAGCTGCTTTCAGCAAGTATCGCAGCATGGTTGCTTCTGTTTGTGAACTATGACCGTGGCTGTGACCTTGACGCAGGCTACAGAGTGAAATTTGTGTTCTCTAACGGTCTAGCCTGCTGTAATAAAACATTTTTTGCATTTGGCTAATAATCTCCGTAAGTGGTAAATGCTTTTAATGAAGTCTTTATCTTAAAATACCATTAATGTAGCATTTTCCCCGAAAGACTAATGTGCTCTTCATTCTAGAGAAGCTTCTGTCCTTGCAGCATTTATCTGTATAGGTGCCGTATTCTCGCTGCGCCCGCCTCGTGTGCGGCAGCTTGGACGCTTTTCAGCCCGCAGTGTCTGGAGCCTCCCCTGCTGGGCACAACAGCCCAGCCCAGGCAGCTCTTCCTACCGCCCTCCTCCCTCCCTTTCCCACGAGCTGCTCCACCAGCAAGTTCTGTCTGACTGTGAGCAGAGTGCTCTTGGGACCAGCTTAGAAAAGCAGACAGAGAACAATGTTTCCAATATATATACACTCCTGCTAAAAAGTATTTCTTCCCTAAAACGTATTCCAAGCGGGTTCTGGCTCAGGTCAGTACTTTAGTAGCTACCAGAGCATTTTGTTCCGCTGCTTTGTTGCCAGTATCGTCACCACCTGGCAGAGTCGTTGCTGTTGTAGGCAGAGAAGACCCTCTGTACTGGTATTGGTGGCTCTGCGGTGTTGCCTTTGAGACCAGAACTGTTACCCTGCAAAACATCAGTACATGCTGACTAGGCTGCCTTCACAGCTTATGTGGATACATGGCTGCCCTATATCTAGACTCTTCTTTAAAGTATTGTCCAGTCTCTCTGCAGGGTGAATAAATAACATTTATACACATATGTATATATATAAATGTGGGGTTTTGTGTATACATAGGTACATTATATATAACCCCCCCACAGACACACACACACACACACACACACACACATATGTGTGGGTTTTTTTGTATTACTGATAGAATGTGCTGTAATATTAAGACTATAAATTTTGTGTGTATTATGTCTGCACAATAGCTAAGTGCCATAGATTTATTTTTCTTCCAGCAGACTTCTGAAGCCCTGGTTGATGGTAGGTAGTGCGTTCAGGTGGTTCAGTTTACTCGGTTGAGGAAATCTGCATCTTGCCTCAAGATAGATAGTTATGGCTAACAGTATCTAGTACAATATTCTTACCCTGTCAGTTCTAAGATATATTTGCAAAGTGCAGAAGCCTCCTTTAACAACAACCTGTTTTAACAGCCTGTAGTAACAGTCTGGCGGTATTGAACTTACTCAGTAACATAAAATTCTGAGACTTAGGGGGATGTATACACAACATTTTATGTTTCTGTTTTACACTCAGCTGAGCTAGATGCTGAACATGCCCAGAAAGTTTTGGATATGGAGCACACGCAGCAGATGAAGCTGAAGGAGCGGCAGAAGTTTTTTGAAGAAGCCTTTCAGCAGGACATGGAGCAGTACCTTTCTACAGGATACTTACAGATAGCAGAGAGACGAGGCAAGTTGCAAAATACTATCTCTGTGTAATCCACAAGCATTCCCAGAGCACACTGATCAGGGGCCAGTCAGCAGCAGCTTTAAGTGCTTGCAGCTGAAGTATGGCAATGTCCAAGTATTGTGATTCCTTGGGGGAATTCAAAACTTGGGCTTTTTAAACAACCTCTGGGTCTCAGGGGAGTTAGGGATCTCAGAAAAATCAGCCAGACTCTGTGTTTGCTGTTGGTCTTAAGCACTGACTGGAGCAGCACATGTCTATGCAGCCGAGGAGGTAAAAGGTTTATGGTTGGACTTGATGATCTTAAAGGGCTTTTCCAACCATAATGATTCCATGATCCTCTGTGGAGGGCATCCCTGTCTCTGAAGGTGTGGGTGTATGTGGCTGCTCCTGTCCACTAGCTCATCACCTGGCAAGAAATGCCTCTAAGAAAAAGTTTAAAAGGTGCAGACAAAGCTCAGTATTATCTTTCCTAATAGTTTCCAGGTAGCAGCTTTTGATAATGACTATAATAATACTCAGAGTGTGTGGTTAGAACATGGGAGATGCAGATGATTCAAGACTGGCATTTCCCTAGTGATTACAGGACAAGACTGCTGTAGACTGTAGACACGTCTGTGTGGGAGGCATCCCATCTGTTGGGCCAAAAAGAAGGGATTGTAGGACCAGAAAGCCAGAAAGCAGGAGGTTATGTCACCCACACGTAGGAGGGAAAATTGTGGGGAACTTGCCCATGCTCCAAGACCAGTTCTGCTGCACTTGAAATGTTGGAACACGGAATACAATCCAAGATGCTTATTTCTCTGCATCAGTGCTATAGCCGCTAATCTGCAAGATGCTCTAGCTTTGTTCCTAGGACAATCTTATGGGAAGCAGCATAAGTTGTGAAATCCTTTGCTCTGAGGAAGGAATTGAATTTGAGCCTCCCACTTTCTGTATATACTGTCAGCTTGCACTTAAAAGTGGGCAGTGTCACTGCTGCCACTTTACACATTGCTATGTTAGAGAGCTGGGTACATGATTTTCTAAATTTAGAAGAATAGTGCAGAACCTCCACAGTCCTTTTTTTAACTTTTAGAAAAACTTGAGCCTCCAGTATCTTTAAGAGCTGCAATATATTTGGGGGGGGGGAATAAAATTACAGGGTTTCACCTCAGTTCCAATATGTAGGCTTTTAATAGTGTGATTGTTAAATTTATGCAAACTGCTAATTGTAATATTTGATATTACAATTTTAGCAGCTGGACTTAAATCTGAGTACTTGTGTACCTGCCCTGTGTGTGTGCATATTCGTTCAAGGAAGAAGATGTTCATCCAAATATTTAATGCCCCTGTAAACTATAGGTATTAAACTAAAAATAATAAGTTTGCTTAAGTAGTTAATGATGTGAAATCCCTGTGCTGGGAGAAGATATTGGACATCAGCCTAAGCTTTGCATCCTACTGGCATGTATTAGATAGACGGATTGAACAATGAATGGCTGCTCTCTGTTAATGTTTATGTTCATTTTCTGACTATTCATGACCCTTGTACATTTAGTGAGTATGTGCTTAAGTTTCTTCTCTGCTAAAAAGACTTTTAGTTGAGGAAACTGGAAGAGCATTGCAAAATGCAAAGTTTCTAACTTGGCCCTGGAGCTTATGTTAGAATGTTTCTGATGATACTGCAGTATAAATGTTATTTATACTAAAAATGCCTTGTTTTACAAGAGCAGTGATGGTCATTAGTTTTGTAGAATGAAAAGCTTGCACAGAGGACTCTCAGCTTCGGGCTGAGGTTGCAGCTAAGCAGTTGTCTGATGCGAATATCTTCCTTCCAAAGCTCGTTTAATTATGACTAATAAAATTATTGAAAGCTTCCATAGGTAAGAGCATCGTGTAGCTGGTTGTCACGTGGCTCACTGCGCTGTTTCCACTGCAGAACCCATTGGAAGTATGTCTTCCATGGAAGTGAACGTGGACATGCTGGAACAGATGGACCTAATGGACATGTCTGACCAAGAAGCACTTGACGTCTTCTTAAACTCGGGAGGCGAGGATAACACCGTGCTCTCTCCCATGCTGGGTATGGTACTAGCATGACAGTGTGCTTAGAGACAAAGTGATAGCTAAATAATCAGAATTGCTTTTATTTGCAGTGGATGCTGTTATCTCACAAACCACTATACTATACATAGGTGGAATATTTTTCACTATCAGCTTTCACAAAAGGTTAACATTTAGTTGTAGTACAGAAGAGCTTGCTGCAAAGCTGCTTGGTATTTTTAATGGCCGTGTCTCTCTTCCTATAGTCACTATAGATTCATGCCATTTTTGTCATGATATAGATAGGCAATGGGTTATATATTGATTTCTGGTGTAAGAGAAGAATCTGCTTCTCCAGCTCTTTGATGTAAAGTTGATACAGGATGCCTTAACAAACCAAACATCAATAAAAAGTTTGTTTAGTTGGGTTTGTATATTTTTAAGAAAGCTTTCTTAGATTTTGCCTCGAATTCGGCATTTTTACGTACACCTGGGCCACTTACGTAATTTAAGGTCTTCACTCAGATGTTCAGAAACCTGACTGAACACAGCAGTCCCTAATATCTGAAAACATTCTGGAAGCCTAAAAAAGTGATTCTGATGCTGCAGCTCTTTGTAGCCTTCTTACTGTCACGTTAGGTAACTTGGATTAAATTAGTCTTAATGCAAAGTTTGTTTCATGTGTTGTGATGAACAAGATCAGATTTAGAATTTGGCAAGCTGCAGCATGATAAGGATCTGCTCATGGCAGCCAGTTAGTAATCCAGGATACTCTATGCACCAGAGAAGTGTTCTTTTTTAAATTTAAAACTTATTTTAGTACTGAAATATCTTTTTCCAAAACAGCTAAAATAATGAGTTGTAAAGAAATGGACACTTGAAATTCTATCCTTGATTTTGGCATATGTGAATTTAAAAAAGTAAAGAATATTGCAGAGCAATTTTCTTGTGCCCTATGTGCAGCTGATTGTTACCTGCTGTGAACATGAAAAACTTTATGAAAAGTAGCCAATGCATACAGATTTTTATTGCAAAAACTAAACTCTGATGCCTGGCTTTAGATAGGCATTTCATTCGTGGCTGTTCAAGTTGCTCATGGTGTGCAAGTTACTACAAAATCTAGGACTGTTTTACCTACTTCGGGTTTCTCGCAGATGTTGAACAAAGAGGTTTCGTGTTTCAAAAACAGCATCACTGGAGTATGTAAGGCAGTGTGTTAACTATTAATGCAGTTAACTTTCTGCTTTTTAAAAAAAAAGCTTTTAGAAGAGCTATATTCTTTGGTACTGTAATATAAAAGTATTACAGTGTACATATTTATAGATTTTTGTGTATAGATTTTATACTTTCATACATACGTATGTATGTACACGCTGTAATGTAAGGTACCAGTGCTATATTATTCTTGCACGTTAATCTCTAAGAGGTTGGACAGGCTCACAGCAAGGCCTATTGCTCTACAGTGTTACGGTGTTTCCAGATGATTCATTTCACTCTGGCTTAGAAAGGATTTTTCTGCTTACTGAAAGGACCTTGCAGCCTGGTATGAAGCTAGCTATGCAGTAGCCTTCATTCTCAGGAAGGTGAGCTGAGTCCAGTACAACTCTTTGTTTTGCTGTCATGGGAAACCAGGTTTGTCAAGGAGAGATTTGGTTCATAACTTTACATAAAACCATGCAGTGCAGGTAAGTTATTTGAGTAACAGGTAAAAACAAAAATAAGCTTAGATTTGTTTTACCAGATATTCTGCTGTCTGTAAGTTATCCTGAAGAGCTTGTGTGCCTGTGCCACTCACTCAGAGTGCTTCACTCGCAGTCAAGACTGGCCTATCTTCCAGTTAAATTTTTCAGTTTTTCACTCTGGTTAATTCATGTCCTTCTGCCACACAAAGCTTGTTTGAAAGATTTTTCTCTTGGTGATGGCTCTCAGCACATGCTGAATAGACTATTAGCAAAAGCCAGAGTTAGCCAAAACCAATTCTCCTCCTAACAGGCAAACTAGACACAAGCTCTGAGTCTTGGTAGAATGAGGACTTAGTATTTGTGCAATCTCAGCCTATTTTGAGATCAAGTATTAGAAATACTAGAACGAGAGGGAAGATACAATCAGAATCAGACTAAAGCAACCCTGTGGCCTGACCTGGCCTGTGAAAAGCCAACAGGCAGCTTTGCGTTGTGTTTCGTTTCCTTACGGGATTTTGCAAAAGCAGCCTGAATGCACTTCATAAACCACCTCTGAGCTCACTTAGTGCACTGACTTACCAAATCATTTGTAGAGCTACAGCTTGACTTTTATTTTTAATCTTTTTCCAACTCTTAGGGCCAGACTCCAACTCCTATGTGAACGAGATAAGTCTGCAGGTTCCAAGCCAGTCCGAACTGCGACAGAAACTCTCTTCACTGTCATCCACCTGCACTGATTCTGCCAGCCAAGACGCCAGTGAAGGGGAGTCCCCAGTTATTCAGTCTGATGAAGAGGAAGTTCAAGTGGACACTGCTCTTGCTGCTGTAACTACTGAAAGAAAGGCTGCTTCAGATGTTAGTGATGAAAGTGACTCTCAGACTATCTGAATCCTAACACTATATCCTTTCAGAATGACTTTTGAATGAATGAACAAATGAATGAAGAGCTTGTCTGTGTAAGAGTTTGCTAATCAATCATAACAGCCAGATCTTTTTACTAGTAATACAAGATTTTTACAAGATTGCCAGTCATGCGGAGGTTGGTTTTTAAAAATTGCCTAAAGCACACACACTTTAACAGTAGTCTCGGGGCTCAGGGGAGTAGTACAACTTTTGTATATACTATGTATAAAAGAACTAAAGGGGCAAGGTAAAGTCTCTTTGACCACTAATGTTTAAACAACTGATTGGAACTACCTAGCATTGATGTATAGTACTGAACCCAAATTGTTCCTTGCATGTTTTCAACAGCTGCAATTGAAGATTTAGGCTCCAACCAAAATGAAAAGTTATTTTCTACTCTTTACTATCTACCGTCTGCCTGCTACCTTTGTTTACTAATGCAGCAGTGTCCACTCTCTTGCACTTCTTATTCAGGACCAACTTAGTTATCATAGGTGTTAAGGAAAAAAAAAAAAAAAAAAAAAGAAATTGAAAAGGAGGAGAAATACATATTGAAGTGTTACGCTCCTCGAGGAGCAGGTATCTTAGCACTGTATAAACTTACTCCTCTCTTGAGATGAAATAAAGTATTTCTATCCCAACCATGTCTTCTACTTGATTATCCAAATATTTTCTGCACGACAGTGAACAGAGGAGATTAATTCAGCAATTAGAAAAGCTGATTACTTATTTTGAGCACCAGTGTAATTGACTTCTTCCACAGTAACTTGTTTTTGATGGCACTGATGGCAAGATAGCAATTTAAGGGAAATAAACCAGAGTAACACAGGAATTAAGTGCATACATTTTACAAAATTTGGAACTCATGGTCATCATCTTACCTCCTGTAGTGTTTTGTTTTGTTTTGTTTTTTTTTTCTCCTGCAGTCACTTTCTTGCTTCTAAAATACAGAGGTCTGAACCTAACAGCTGTTTCTTGTCGAGTTTCGCCCTCTATTTGCAGGGAGCTGCTCTGCCTCAAGAAGTCTTCTGGCTCCTGCTCTTCATGCCCTGAGGAAAGGAATGCAGTCAGGAAGAGTGTAAGTAAAAGGATGAGTTGTGATGTAGCTCCTGCTCAGAGCCCAGCCCTGGCACCATTAACAGGTGGGAATGAGGTCCCTCCTGGCTGCCAGCCGGGTGGGAAGTGGCCAGTTCCCTTAAGGATACACTGGATTTCCCGTTACCTGACCAAGTGTTTCCTGACCTCACCCTGGGAAATGAAAGCTAGGAGCCTACCTCCAGTTGTTATTTACTATTTAACAATTCCTTTGTGGAAAGATATCTTTCTTTCTTGAAAGAGTTTACTCACTCGCTTTCCAGAAGACAGACAAAATGTCCAAAAAAGTTTTGTTTTTTTTTATTAAACCTTGTAGTACAAACCTGGAAAGTAAACAAAAAACTGGCAATAAACAACATGAAGTCTTTCCTTACAAGGAAAGAGAGCAGAGCAGCGCTAATAAATTAAATGTCAAACTGTAAGCCATAGTCAGAAGTTTACTGTCAAGAGGGAAAAGTACACAGCAAGGCCATAAAAACCAGACAACCACATTTGAAAACACTTGACTCTGTTTATGTTATTGTTAAATATTCCAAAACAGTTCAGTCTTCTGCAACAACAACCAACAAATTGTATTATAGGACTTTCCTGACAGTCACCACTGGCAAGCTCAGTGCAATATGGGTAGCTACGGTATTGTTGAATTCAATTACGAAACAAAACAGTTTGTGAAAACATTTTCCCTTTTTTATTCCACACATACTGTACACACAACCAGAAAAGGGCAACAGCTACTCCATTATTATTTTTTGTTGTTGTTCAGTGATGTAAGCAGCACTTATAAATGTTACAAGAAAAACCCTGTAAGCATCCAATCCAACCGATGAAGAAAGTGAAACGTAAGGCTTTTCTTCATCTTGTCTCCTCACCGTCCCTCCCCCCACCCCAAGAAAAGGCTCAAGTATTTAAAAAAATTTACAGGCATATGTACAAAAGGTGTGATTTTTTTTTTTTGTTACAACATGAAGAGAAAAATAGACAAGATGAAAGCAAATGCATTTTCACATTCAAAAGAAAAATGCAGACCTGCTAGTGGCTCTAAAAGTGATCATATAATGGAACAAATTCAAAACAAAAATTAATGCTCAACTGGGTAAGGTGTGAAAAACAGCAGTGGAATGGAAATGGAATGTTAAAGATTGCACGTCTATGACAAAGAAGCACTTATGGCTTCAATCACTTTTTTTTTCTTTTTTTTTTTTTTTTTTTTAAAGGATGCTATTGAAGGGTTTTTGATAAAGTAGCCAACAGCACCAAAAAATAACAGAATGGATTTCCTAATGAAATCAGGCACAGTTTTCCCTCACGTGACTCCTCAAGGCAGGCAGTCTTTTTTCCTTTTTTTTTATTTTTTATTTTTTTATTTTTTATTTTTCCCCCTCAAAACAGATGCATAGTGATGTGCTGGTAAAAGAGAACATACTCCAAATCTCCTCCTTTTGCCTACAGTTAGGAAACAAAGTCCAGCTTCAGCTGCCATATCCTCCCAAAGAAAGTGTGTATTCTCCAATTTAAAAAATTACAAAACTCATCTTGCCGTGACAGAATAAAAGACAGCCAAAGTAAAGCAATTTCTTTCAAGTTTTGTCTCCTATCCCTTTTCTCTCTAGAAAAATCTGCTCACATGACTGGAGAACAAATTAGAAAACACATCAAACTTTAACCTATTCAAAAATGGGTTAAAAGCCTTTTTTTTTTTTCACAGTTACCAAAAAGGCTTTTTATTTTTTTAAGCCATAGGGACAATACAAATTAATATTTTATCAGCCCCTTGCCGTTTTTAAAACAGTGAACATACGGCAGTTTAAAAAAATCTGACTGCTGTATCTATCTATCCTAAGTACAAAAAAAAATTCAACAGTTTAATGCTAAAACAAAATTAGTTCTCTAAAACCAGAAGAAAAATCTTCTTTAGAGCTAGTGCAAAGACAGCTTGTATTCTACAGCAAGTACTCCAAACTATGGTATAATAATTACAAAAAATATATATAAATCGACAAAATGAGAGTGTTGGCATCTTCAGGATTAACTTGAAGCACTTTTGGATGAACTGGAGGATGAAAGCCTAGATGATGGCACGTCAACTGTCGCTCTCTTCCGAGGTCCTCTTTTTGGTGTAGGCTTGCTGATATAGTTCTCAATGCTGCCATTTTTACCAGATACTTTTCCACAGATTTGATTGACTAGACTGATTATTTGTTCCTGTTCAAGCAGCAGGAGGAAAAAACAAAACAAAACACAAATCAGCATCTTTTTTTCCGGGTCCCTTCTGGTACACATAGAAGTAGTGCTGTCTTGTGGACTGGAAGTGGCCAGAAAGGGGAAGAAAATCTACTCGTTTGTAAACTACTACTGTTTCATGGCCAAGATTTTGGTAACTGGTACTCTGCGGTATTCTGAATAACTGCTGTGCTGAAGTTTCCCCACTTCCAACTCAACAGACGGTACTCAGCTACAGAATTAGTCTAAATCTCTCTCTCAAATTTAGGGAAAGGATCCCGCCTTTTCTTGGCGGGATTGCTGTCAGTGGCTGCTTTGCTTTGCTGCCTTTTAGCATCTCTGGGTGGCCAAGTGCCCGGGCCTGGTGCACAGCAAGAGCCGTTGCTGCTATTCAAGAAAAGGGCTTCAAGTCCACGGCCCTGTGAGGAGCAGGTGCCAAGAGTCCTCGAGCTGTGCCCCGGTGTCTTGGCTGCAGCTCCGCATTTCAACTGCATTAAGTCATTTACTGAAGCTTGTGATGTGCAAAATTTTTTTTTGAACTGTCTGTACTATCCTGTTAGGAATTTTCACAGGTTATTTTTGTGCAAAGTTGAAACAGTCTTTTAATTAAATGTATCTAACTATATAACAGATAAATATATCTAACAGGTGGCCTTTGACATGCAGGCATACATTCAGTATCTTTCATATGTAGAAACTTAATGCCAGATTTTTCATTCATTAACCAAAAAAAAAAAAAAAAAAAAATCCAGGAATGAAAGAAGAGGGATTTATTTTTGACTTTCTCAAAGCTACCTAAATCATCCACTTGATGCTAGCAGAAAGTAATTACTGTATGTGATTCTGATGAAAAGATTTTTTGAAAACCTCAAAAGAATTAACAGGAATTAGGGGCTGAATTGTCTCAAGAATAAAAGAAACATTA
This sequence comes from Nothocercus julius, assembly GCA_013398735.1. Taxonomy (NCBI): domain Eukaryota; kingdom Metazoa; phylum Chordata; class Aves; order Tinamiformes; family Tinamidae; genus Nothocercus; species Nothocercus julius. Next base: position 2,772,619 of record VZSV01000021.1, read on the forward strand.
GTATTTCTGAGAGGACATCTCCTAAACTCTCCTTTTTTCACATTACAAAGTCCATCTCATCTGTCTGGCCTCCCTAGAGTGTGCCTGGTTGCAGCCTACAGTATCTGATACTAGAACAAAGTCTGCAATTGAAAACAAAAATCACAATAGCCAGACCTTACCCAGGCTTAGTCTGATCTTTTTGTTTTTTCCCTAACTCTGCACTGCTGCTTTGGAAGCTGTGAGATGTCTGCCTCAAAATGTGCCCAGTATCATCACATACTGGCAGTGTCATCAAGTACTGATCATAAAGAGCCACTGTAAATTCTTTCACTGCTTCACTATTCACAGCTGGGCTCACAATAAAAGGCTCCCTCTTCCATCTCCTCATTTACCCCTGTCGCATCCCACGATGGTTTTCCACAGGTCAGGAGCGAAACAGAGACACAGAGCACATTATGGGACTGCACAGCAATCCCGAGTCCCTGCTGGACCGCACACCCGTGCGGGGACAGGCACTGTGCAGGACTGCCCCGGAGGAGCCTTGGGCTGGACTGGAGTATGTCAGAGTGTTGCTGCCTCAGAGGAAGCCACCAGAGCCCATCTTCATGCCATGCAGCATCCCAAAGCACGCAAGGGCTTCTCCGCTTAACGCCTAATCACGCACCTAAGGCTTCAGGTGTCAGCTTTCCATCCTGTTTCCCTCTCCATACTTAAAATATCATAAGAGACCTTCTTCCCACACCAAAAACAAACAAACAAACAAACAAAACCAAAAACAACTGTCTCCTGAGGCCCTGGGCGGCCAAAGGCAGCGCAGCGCCTAGCCCCAAGTTCTCAGAGTCAGAGCTAACGGGCGTCACAAAGCTGTGCTGTACAGACCTCATCATAGCGATACATCATTTTCAGTCCCCGACACGACTTCTGTTTTTCCACATGCCGCAGGGCACACTCCAAGCAGAAGACAACATTTTCATTCTCCTGTACAACCTACCGTAAACAGAAGAAAAAATGTTCAGTGAACTCCAAATTAGAGTTCTAATCCAGTGACAGAATCCAGAAGGGGCCAAGAAACAGAAAGTGCACATCCCTTTGGAAATGCTCATGCTGGCACATAAAGATTAATTAAGAAGAAAAACTCACCACAATGAGGAATAAATCCAGGTAACGATACATGTATAAAGTTTTATGGGTATGTAGCATAGCTAAAGATCTCTTGACAGCAGTTTATTTTAAATGCTATCTTCAATAAGGACAAAAGCAGCAGCTCAGCCACAGGACTTTTTAGCTACTGCATCGTTCAAGAGAGGTCACATTTGCTCATTTTGGCAGATGCCAGACTTACCAAATTCAGCATGGGAGCTGACAAACAAGTTGACTTTTTGCCCCTCATTTCTCTTAAAGTTGACAAGTTAAAAAAAAAAAAATCTCCTTGCAAGTACATTTAAAGTACATTTACATACCACTGTCTACAGAGCAAATTGATGCAGAATTAGGACTATTTTTTCCCCATTTTTAACATTATTTCAGATTAATGCTGCTTAAACGTGTCTTATCTAAAGACTTGTTTAAACTCAGCATACTCTAGCCTGGGGAGGGAAACAGCTCCATTTTGTTAGTGGGAACACTGCAATTCCATCAAAAAACCCCTAATGTTTATAATCAAAAATCCAAACATGGCAAAAAAAAAAAAAAAGAGGTCTGAGTACAAACGGTAGCATATTTATTTAAAATGTTCATTCTTGGAAATGGCTGCTGCAAAAGGTTGTGGGAGGTTGTTCTTGTGTTTTTAATGAAACTTGTGTTCTCCTCGCTGCTCGGTACGCAGCAGAACGAACGGAAGTGTTGCCACAGCGGGCAGCACAGCCTCGCCAGCCAGCGGGCAGCTGCTTCAGAGAGGAAGCCTGCGGGTGTGAGCGGCGTGCTGCCGGTCAAGCCAAGACCCCGTTTGCCAGCCCGTCCGCCCTGCAGCCCCGCGAGCCGGGGGGCCCCAGCGGCCAGGGCTGCGTCTGCCTGCCCCAGACACGCCGGAGCTCTTGGCCCTTCCCAGAGCGGCTCTGCCAGGGCTCAGCGAGCACTGGGTGCCACTGGGTCCTGGGTGCATTTCCTGGCGCAACACAGACACGCTGCGGGTGCCCCAAAGTGGCCAAGGGCGAGCTCGTGTCTTCCTCGCAGGGGAAGGGCAGGGCAAGGGGAGCTCGCTGACTGTAACTGTTGCCTTCTGTCCCTGCTCTCGCAGGTCCTGGGCCCAGCCAAGTCTCCACTGCTGCGTGCTGTGCGCAGTGCAAGAGAGGACTCTGTAGCCACGCGGTTTCTCTCAAACAGGCACAGCCCACGTCACAAGCAGAACAGAGGCGGCACGACCACGGGGACAGCACAGGACTCTTCTTACCATGGAAAGGTAGCACAGGTGCTGACAAATCTGACACCTCCGCTCTGACGTTTCCAGCTGCAGCCACTTTCGAGGCTTTTTCTTGCCATCCGCCCCCGTGCTGCTGCTGTCGTGGCTGCCGTAGCGGGCTGACGAATGGAGACCTGCCTCGTAGAGCTGCCGCCGCTGCCTCAGCTCCGTGTCCCTGTGAACGTTCCACACAGTCAGGAACCGGCCTCCCCGCTGGCGCCGCAGAGCCGCGCGCCGCCGCTCCCTGCGCGGGAGCGGCCCCCGAGCCCTCGCTAGGAGCAGCGAAGCCCTCAGGGGCTTTGGGGGCCGCTGCTGGGCCCCGCGCGCGCGCCGAGAGACACGCGGGCAGCACCACATGAGCGCTGTCTGACGGGCACAGCCTCTCTGAGCGCTTGCAGCGACCACTGTATCAAAGCAGTGGTTCTCAAACGGCTCCACAGAGACCTGGGGGCTGCAGACCTCTCCCTGGAGGGCCAGGGGTGATGAGGGTCAGGCGGAGAGTCGGGGCATGTGGCTCTCATGGCTGCCATTGCTGAAGCTGCCAAAAGCTACCTTGAGGAAGGGGAGTTGTTGCTCTCAGGAGTAACTTGGCACGTGCCAGGAACCTGCTGCCCAGAGGTGGGAAACGGGGAGCAGGGCAAGTGGCTGTGCCCAAACACGAAGACCTTGCTGCACACCAGGGGAACGAGGCGACGTCTATCAAGGACAAAGACTGAGCCCCCAGGCACCCGTCACCCGCAGCGTCCGCCACGTGGACAACAGCTCTGCGCTGGGTCGCGCAGCGCCGCGAGAGCGCAGGCCGGGCGGCAGCACAGCACGCGGGAGCGCATGGAAGGGCAGGGGGAAAGCCCTCGCCAGCAGACACAGCTCGAGACAGGCGCAGAGCCAGGCTAAGCACATGGCACGGGCAAAGTGAGCAGCGAAGGCAGATCCGGAGAGGAGGCAGCAAAAGACACAGAACAAACAAGCGAAACAAAACAAAAATACAGGATACATTGTCCCACTTTGGTTGTTGTTTTCAGGTTTTGTTTTTTGGGGGGGACTTTGTTTTACATAACAAGCCCCAGGAAGGACCGACATCCTCCAGGGAATTCCAACCTAAACATATGAATAAGTTTGAGAACCACTCTGACAGAGATCGATGGGATGTTCTTACAGCAAGCACCAACATTTCTGTTTCACCTTTTGCGCTTGCAGACTTTTCCTCTTCAAGGAAAAAAAAAAAGCACATGACAGTGATTATTCCCACAGGTGAACCAGCTGCAGGTAAAGCAGTCTGCACACCTGCAAAGGGGTTTCTCTTTGCATTTCTCTCTCAACACTAAAACAACACAAGGACTGTTTTCCCCTTCAGTATGTCACTGGAAATTTTCCAAATGAACATGCTAGTTAGTTAAATACAGTTTGTAGATTCCATTCATCAAAACTTTCTTGACATCTCGAGTACCAGTTGTCACAAACTCGAAAGATAGGTTGCAACTACATGGTAGGGAACAAAAGAGAAGATCATTACACAGGAAGCCAGGCAACATTGTATTTTCTTTCTTTTTTTGTTTAAAACCTATCTTAAGAGAAGTCCTAAACATGTTTCCTTTATCACTGTGGAGAGAAAAAGGAATTTAAAGGCTTTTATCCTTCTGAAGTGTTAATGCAAGGTGCATTACCACCCTTGTATAAGCTGCTCTCTTGTCCAAAGACTTTCTAAGAAAAGAAAAGAAAAGACAAAAAAAAAAAAAAAAAAGACAACTTTCTATGGTAAGAAAATACATTCTACAACTGCACTATCAAGTTCTTGATGCCAAAGTCAAGAGTTCCTGTTGCAAAACCCAAGACTGGCATGGATTCACAGTGGCTACTGATGCCAAGAGGTTAAAAACCAAAGAAAGGCATTTAGCCCCTTGGCACCACGTGGCTCACATAATACATCAGGAAATTGTGACTCTTCGCACCAAAACCCAACAAAATGAAAGACTTGGTGGTGCCAAAGTACGGAATTCTTAGAGTAAGACATCCTAACCACGGGCACTCACACATCATACACAGCCAAGGAAATTCCTTCTTCCATGTGTGGCTGTTTTCAAATGCGCTTGCTGGGCCTTTGCTTGTTTAGTGGCTGCAAGGTGCGCGTCTCAAGTTGTTACTTACGTTACCCACCTCCGGAGTCTGTCAATGAAAAGAAAATAGGTCGAATGAGCCCCCAATTCGTTACCTGAGCTCTCCAAGAAGTGATGATATCGTACTCAGAGTCGGTCCATTTTCCTTTTTTGCTTCTGCTGTTGCAATCTGATAAAGCAACTTTTCCATTGAAAATGGTTTGGCTATACGTCGTCTCTTCATTTCCTGGGACAGAAATTTCCCTATTAGTTCTTGCGCAATTTTGAAATAAAAAGTAGGTACAAAGAATTCTGCATAGCACAAAACTCATCTTCTTAAATAACCAAAACCACTATAGTCTGTAGTCCAAATTATTATAATATGAATTATAAATTATGCTCCTAACTGACATTTAGAAGCCTAGTTTCACACTGAAATCAATACTACTTAGAAATCAGTCCTTCCAGTGGAAAGTCAGGTGCCCAAAAGCTTTATTTGGACTAAGAATGAAGATTTTCTGCGAGTGCTTTAGAATAATGCCACAGAACAAAACTCTGAAATTTAGGACAGACTAAGCCAAATACCTGCCACCAGAGCATTACAATGAACTGCTTTCTGTAAGAATATCCTAGAGTCTCTTATATCTAACATTGTTTTCTTCAAAGTCAACACAAGAAAGGATATACGAGAGCATTTATACTAAATATATATATATATATATACACGTAATTAACCTTTTCTTAATTGTCTTTGCTTTCAAATTTAATGCAAAGCTAGACAAAATCTTCATATACAAATTGGGTGCAATAAAACTGTATTCAACTGTTACCACATTTCAGGTATCCTTACTTATCCAAAATCTTACTCCATCAGTGCAAATGCGCAAGTGTCACCACTTGATGATGTGCAAGCATCAGTGCCCAAGTGTCAAAAAGACCAACAGAGATGTTAAGAAAGAGAAAGGAAAAAGGAAGTCCCATGCGTAGATCAGCATGCAGTCCACTAAAGTGGAGAAACCAACACATAGCTCAAAATCCCCTCCCTAATGATTCATTTTTTTCCTGTTGTGGCCAAGAAAAATAACTTTATCGCTTAAATTCAGCAACAGGTTATTTTTATTCTTCACTGTCCCTTAAGATCTGTTCTTGCCTGGGTGAGGGCTAGGACTGCTGCCACTTCGTGTCTTTTAAAGCACCAACAAAGTAATAGGTACTCAAGAAACAGAAACAACTAGTGGAACTGACAGACCTGAGGGAAACAGAGACAATGGACAAAAGAAGAGTTTCAATTTTGCTCAATTTTTGCTGTTCCTGATTCCCTTTCTGGATAAACTTTTGAAGGAGTCTCTTTCATTCCATCAGTAAGAACCTATTTTTTTTTTTGGTAACTAAAGCGCCTCAGTAATTCTACGTAGGCAAATTCTTTGGTTCACTTTGTAGCTGGGCAAAGGCTGGTGCTTCCCAGTGTCTAAAGAGGTGGTTTGTATTTGACTCAGTCCAGGAGTTTTCAAAATGACTGTTAACACTGGGCCGTAATGTGAGGGTGCTATTTTGCTTAGGAGTTAAGCCTGCAAAATACTTGCTCGTCAGAAACAAAGTCATGGTATAAAAAGAAAATTTACCTATAACCATTTTTTAAATTTATTTTACCTCATCTCTATCTCCAGTTACATGCTCTTGGTACTTCTTTTATCCTAAACAATAAATTGTTATTCATCATTTTTAATATCAGGCTGCATGGATTCTAGTGTAACTCTTAATATACACAATAACATCACATAGCAACCTTTGTGGACAAAAAAAAAGTTCAGGAGGGGTTCACAGGTAAGAAAAACGTTCTGTGCAGTAATTCTTCTTTGCTAAAACCAGCTTGGGGTTGGATCAGCTGCACTTGCGGGAGCGCTGCAGGAAGACTGCTGCGCACGCGGCCTTTGCCAGCCTGGTGCTGGCGGCTGTGCAAGAACAGCCGCCCGGGGGCGGCCCCGCGGGCGACACGAGGACGGGGGCTAAGAGGCAGCGGGTGCCTGGGAAGGACGCGGGGCGGCCGAGCGGGACCCGCTGCTGCTCCGCAGCGCCGGGAGCTCCCGACTCGCCACCCTCCTGCTCGCGCTGCCTCCGGCACCACTCACCGTAGCCGCGCGCTTATCAGGCTGCCTGAAGCCGTGAACGTTTTTCTCTTCCATACTGGACTGAAATGCGTAGAGAAGTATTTTAAAACATATCTTTGTTTTGGATCTGCTGCCTGATAATTTGAGTCATTTTTTAGTATTACATGACACAATGTTAATTCCACAGTTAGGATCTCCCGGCCACTTGTGGCACGGCCCTTCTGTCATACACGCATTTCCCTCAGTCATCAGTTTTTCTCTCATATTTAATGCAGTATTCAAAGTGTTCAGATCATGGGGATAAGAAGAATTTACACAAGGACACATGAATTTTTTGTTGGCTTTTCTGCTATTCTGTCCCTTTAATTTCTAACATTAACTCCTTTTAAATCTCTACGAAGCACTTAGCTGTCAACTTCATAGGACTGCCTATTACAAGCCAAAGACAACCTCTCTGAGCGCCAAGAGCTAGTTTAGAGCCCATCACAGCATTCGGATTATTTTTTTACTCACACGTGAGTCATTTAAAATTTTCAACCCTGAATTTCAGCTACCATTTTAACACTCAGATGCTCAGTAGTATTAAATCTTTCCGTAACATCTCATAGCTTTAACTATTACTGCCACTAATATCTTCACTCTGAAGGATTCATTTTGCTATTCACTTTCTTATCTAGGTTATTTATGTTGAACCTTACTGGCCTGAGTACAAATTCCCGAGGAGCACAGGAAGAGATTTCTCTCCATACAAAAACTGACCATTTGTTCCTATCCTCTGCAAATGCTTTTCTTTTTTCCCGTGTAAGAACCTTCCCCCTCAGCCCCTAGCAAGTTCATTGCTTTAAGAGCCTTGCAGGAATCCCACAGGAACGGCGCCAGCGGACTGGCAGCTACGTCTCTTTTGTCCACACGCGCTTCAAAAAGGCGCGCGGGGCACGACCCTGCGACAAAAGCCACGTTGATTCCCTTCTTTAACATATCCTTCTGTTCTCGTTCTTTAATACATCCTCCTTCGGGGCAGGATGAGGTGGCCTTTAGCACGTTGTTCTTCAAAATCTCTTTTTGCTTTGGGTCTCTTTGTATTTTTACTTTTTGGATATACAAGGGATTTTTTTTTTTTTTTGTC
>VZSV01000021.1:2784591-2883590 GCA_013398735.1 Nothocercus julius
TATGAAAACTCATTGTCTGTAGAATCAGAGTGGAAAAATTAGGAATAGCCTGATATGCATCGCAATGGCACCAAAACACCTAAAGGTGAGAGGTTTGCCCCTTTTGAGCACCAATATGTGCACTCTTACCTTCAGCTCCCATGATGGGGCCCTTGGTGACACCTGAGCACACTGCCAACGAGCAGTGCAGCCTGTTGGAAAACACAGAGCAGCTCCCAGGGATTCCTAAACGTGCCCTGAGTTGCAGCCACACAAGATGCCTGTCTGCAACATCACTTTATTTGGTTTGGTTCCTCAAAGGCAAGTAAAAAGTACCTCCGGATTTATCAAGAACGATCCCATTAAGAATTAACCCATTTGCCCCCACAGCAGCACATACAGAGCTGCTGCTCCAACCTCCGCATACAAAAGGAGACATTGAATCTGGAAGGATTTTTAGGAGAGGATGAGGACGTGCTTGGCCCAGGTCCGTCCAGCAGCACGACGGAGCATCCTGCTGGTCTCACAGACCTGGGCAGGACGTTGGCTTCTACTCTACACTTGTATTAACTCTGTGTGCATGACAGGAATGCTGCGTGGTCCTGCTCCACGAACCTGCACAAGGTTTATGTCCTAAGATTTGAATACGTCTTTACAGTCTGGGCTACTGATGACAATGTTGCTTCATCTTTGTTGGTCTTGGAGCTGAAAGCCAGAAGAGATGACAAAATCTGCTCGTACAGCCAATTGTTGCCTGGGTATAAACACAGGGCCCTCTTCTTACAAATGTACTGGCAATGACTAGGACCTTGCTAAGAAATCTTTGGCCAGAACTTTATTCTGATAAGGATTAAGTAGCCACAGCAATCTTAAACACACGCTGTGTGTCAAATACTTCACAATACGTCTGTTGTTAATGGCAACAGCAGCAGAACAGCTGCACGTGTGTAGAGGACAACTCTTGTTACACTAGAATAACAGATTTTAAATGATGATGAAAACATTTTAGGTTCAAAGCCAGAATGGGGCAGCAACTGTTATTTTCTTTTAGAGTCCAAAAATAGCTGGAACAGCCAAAAGAGGGTCTCTCAAACAGGGCCTCACCACGATGGGTCCAGGAGAAAGCATGAGAAGGCCGTGTGACGAGGAGAGAAGCAGAGCAGAAGTGCTGGGACTATCCGGCTGTTGGCAGGATTACCAATGGCAGCCTGAAGGGAACAGAGATCATCTGCTCCTATGGCATATTTGTAACTTCATTCACTTGCAATCCTTGACATACCCATCAAAAATGGAAAATAAGCAGCCATTATAGGCCACTCAGCGTCAGGGAAAAGACAGATTTGCTTCTCTCTTTTCAGTATTGGTTCTTCTCATGGGCACTGAGGATCCCTCTGGAGAGGAAGATTAGGTCACTGACTTCTACCCTGCATGAAAATGAGTTCTCCTCTGTTTGCAAACCTGAGAGATTGGAGTGCGACCCGAGCCACCCCCAGGTAAATGAAGCATCACGGATTTAACACCTCTGGGATTTGCTCTTGGATGAGAAGGATTCTGGGTGCTGGGTGGACTGTGCAAGAGAGAGAACAGCTTTGGTGCCCAGTGCCCTGCTGGAATATTACCGGAACGGCCACGAAACATGACGTTCTCAGGGCTTCTCCAGGTGTCCCACCAGACCTAGAGTTACTAAATTCACCTTTCCTCAGTAAAGCCAGACATTTTATGGCAATCTTACAGGTTGCAATGAGCTACTAATGCCTACTGGCCTGGCATTCCAGCCTGGCAGCCTTTTACAGACAAAGCAGCTTTGCTTCCTTTTCCTGAGTTATTCCTGGTTAGTGTCCACGCTTCACCAAGGCAGGCCACCAGAAGAACACCTACAGCTACCGCCTGCTTAGAGGCCATCTCCTCAAAGGAGAGCCTATGGCTTCTCTGGGCTGCTGCTTCTGAGCTGGGAAGAACTTTCCTGGCCTTATTTGAGCCTGAGGGCAACATAGTTTGCTCAGCAATTTTTCCTAGTAATGTCTTATCATAAAAAAACAAAAAAAAACAAACAAACACATTCCTGACTCACAAAAGAGGCAGAGTGGCCATGAAATGTCCAAAGTGATAACAGCCTCCAGGTTTGCAGTATAACCCTGTAGGTAAACTGCTGCAGCTGTTCACCTTCACCCCTTAGCATATCATATACAGAACACCTCTCTGACTTAAAATGGAGGTGCTCCTGCAGAAACAGCGTGGGAACAGCGTTCCCTAAGAGCTGCAGACAAGAAAAACAACATTCCTTGTCCGAGAGGGCAGTCAAACACATTCAACAGCTCCCCAGGAAGCCCAGGAAGGACCCCATCCAACATAGCTGGCACCAGTAACAGGAGATAACTGCACAAACGAGAGTTTTCAGTTTCCCCAAATCCTTTTTAACGCCGGAGGCTTTCCCAGCACCAGCTGCGACGGGCAGGGCTGCGAGACGCAGCGCTCAGGGGCACCAACGGGGCCGGGCACATTGGGCGCGCGAGCGGCTGCGCACGGGGCTGCTGGGCTGCTCTGTGCCCCACTCTTCGGGGGCACTTGTACAGGGGAGTCCCTCTTTTGCATACTTGCGTATTAACACAGCATTCAAAAGTTACAATGTGAGCAGGTTCTGCATTATGTCTGCACTGCATTTATTTTCACTTGTACTATGGCCCCATGCAGCAAATATTATACTAGGAGCTGCTTAATAACTTTCCTCTGATTATTACATTTTCTCTGATCAAGAAATACAGTTATATTGCTTATCATTTATTGGTCTCACTGATGATCCTCCTGGGTAATAACATCCCTATTGCAGGAATAGGGCAGAATGGCACGTGCTGTGCCAGCAGCATCTGCTTCCACTCATTCCTGTCAGCTGTTGTACCTCCACTGCAATCTAATTCAGCAGCATCTTTGCAGTGCATGTGCACTGAATCCTGGAAGGATTCACCACGTTCAAAACCATTTGCAAAGCTGAGTGTCAAGCCTATTTGCACAAAGTAGCTATGGAACATGAAATGTGGCCAGTTAAACTGGCTATGCCCATGCGTGCAAGGGGTTGGTAAAGATTAAAAACAACACAGAAAGTACTAGGGATTTGGTAGATACGTGTTTTCAAGATATTTTGTAGGATAAAAAGGGACGTTGTAACTTCTTAGTCAGAGTAAGGCTCATCCTGTTATAAGTGACAACAGGGAGCTGGAGTGAACAGAAGTCTCTCTACTCTCTCAGCCTAAGGGAAACCCACCTTGGCTAGTCAGCATTTGGCTTCTGCTCCATGAAAACATTTTGAAGTGTAAATCCAGTGTCAAGCAGAATCATTTTACTGCTAAATATCTCAGAAGAGAGCGTGGAAGATCTACTGAAACGCTCCCCTTCCAGAGAAGGGGGCTTTCATCACTTAGTTTGTATTACATTTTCCCATCAAGTTCATAATCACAAAGACTGGACTTTTTGATGCAGCTCCTTCAGGCAAAAAGTACCCAACCATAGGAATTGCATATATATAATACCAACCTCCAGAGAGCCACTGGGGTGAACACTAAGGAAACAAAATGCAGGGATACGTACCATATGCAATCAGCACCAGTGTGTAAGTAGTCAATGTATGGAAGGTGATTTTGGTCTCGAGACCAGCATGAGGTAGAAAAGACCATGCCAATATTTAGCCAAGGAATTGTCACTCCTAAAACAGAGGGATTGAAAATAAGTTTTGAATAATTACAGTTTCTATTTAAAAGTTACTTTCAGAGGTGATTTGGTTTGAAAATACTGACTTTCCTGTGAGTTGACCCTGAAATTCTTAAGTCTTTCTACCAGACTGACTAAGAGAGATTTTACGACCTTTCCATTCATAAAATATCTCCCAGCAGATAACAGTGATCTCGACTGTGTTCATTTTCTAGTAGCCGTAAAAAAAAAAAAAAAGATATTTTTTAGGGTGTTTACAAATATCCATAATTCAAGTTTGATATCACCAGTTAGAAAAGGCACTTCATGTTGTGAAGCCTACACAGGCATGTGAGTATGTAACTGCTTCCCAACTAGATGCTTCCAGGTTTAACATCCACACAAACGACTGGATTTAGCTTACATTTGTACTTGTAAATCAAATGGCAGAACTGTAGCTGAAGCGCTCAAAAAATTCATTTAGAAAACTTGCGTGCTCCTTTGCCCACAAAGTCTAGATTTTCTAAGTAAGGATTTCACATACTCTGTCCTTTCCTATCCTGACCGGGGGGGGGCGGAATTAAGCAGAAGCACAGACCCCCTAACAGCAACATAATGGAGCACTGCAAGGACAAACGAGGCCTCCCAGGTACATGGTCTCAACTACTCATTAATTCTCAATCTACTCACCTGTTGTCATACCTTCAAATAGCAGCTGTTAGACCTGGGTCTATTCTAGGGGGTTGGAAAACAAAACAATCCTTTTCTATACCTAGATATAAACCTAGATATATCTACATATAAACCTTCATATATCTAGATATAAATCTAAAGGAAAAATTGCCCTTTCAAATGACAAATAGAGGGTAATCTGGAAGTACTATCCTCATAAGAGACAGGGATAAACACAGCCATGACCTGAGCTGTTTGGGTGGCCCCACAGCGACAGACCCCATGCACACGAGAGCATGGGGCTGGGGAGAGGGAGAAGACTTTGAAAGCATCGAGTTTCCAGCGCCGCCGCCAAGACAGAAGAGAAAGTTGCTTACCAGGCACAGCACCAAGGTGTCGCAGGATGGATCCCGTATTATTAGGAAGGACTGTGAGGTTCCACCCATGCCTGCACGGGAGGACACAGATGCAGGGACACGTGAGCACTGCGGACACCCGGTGACCGCGCGCGCCCGCCAAGGGCACGGGCCGGGCGATTTTACCTTGAAAATGGTTCAGATTTCCCCACGGGAAAGCCGCTCCCGTGGGTGTTGGTGTCGACTTTCCCGCAGTGCACGGCTACGTGGCAATCCTTCTGCTCCACGAGCCGCCAGTACTCTTGCTGCGGTGGGAGAGAACACCGTGTTAGTTCGCGCAGGGAAGGATGTCTCCGAGCATGTTAAGAAGCAGCAGTTTACAGGCTTAGCTAATTTTAGTATAGCTCCATCAGAAAACATTGCTTGAAAATTAGCATATAAATATTTTGAAGCAAGTTGGGAAGACAGAATTTAGATGCCCTTGCTTCTGTGTTTCAGCACAAGATGGACTAACACTTCTTCCTTTCCTTCAGGACATCCATAGTTAAAGACAAAAAAAAAAAAAAAAAAAAAAAAAAATCCCATAATCAGTACCAGGTCTCTATAATAATTTATGTTTCTCCCATACCAGACATCCCCAAGCTGGTGATGGGAACCCCCCATGCTCAACCTCACCAAGCAAGGACCTTTCCCACCCCGCGTGTTGGCCTCACCTCTACTTCTGCTACCGAGGGCTCCTTCGTGAAGCACATGTTCATGATGTTCCTTGCTGTTCGGTAGAAGGTCGTTAGAGACACAGACCTACCCTGTGGATAAAGAAAATAAAATGAGTACTTTGCTCTCCTCCTGGCTGCACTTCTTTCCTTCCATGCTCAATTCCCAGAACGTGGAAAGAAGAAACGGTCTCCAGAAAAAACGTGGTTCAATTCCCGTCTGGGAAAATACATCTAGAGAAATCTAATCATATTAAACCTGTGACAACGATTTGGTCAACCCAACCAAACCGACTGTTCACAGAAAGCTGTGTATGCTGTTGGGCCCAGTGCAACCTTATGTGTCTGACACATAAGTAGATGGATAGGTCCTAGCTTTCTACGAGTCATAAACGACCCAGCATACTGTCCTACCCAGGATCAAGTCACTTACCTTTAGAGGATCATTTGGTTAAGCCCTCTGTATACAGAGAAACAGGTGGGGGGAGAAAAAAGGAGATTCACAGGAACGTTCAACATCAAGCCAGTATTGTATAAGATGGAAAGGAGTCACAAAAAGCGGAGTTTACCAAGATTATAGTAATCATCCACACACAAAAAGTAGTTATGCTCAATTCAATAGCAGTAGTTCAAACGTAAGGCACCAGGGCTTCATATTAGAAAGCAGATAAAAGTAAAATACAACAAAATTGCCAAAGGAGTGCAGTCCTCCTTTGCGCTGCTGTCGGAAATCCTTTCAACATAAACTTTGTAAGAAAAGGATCTGGCTTAGTTTTCTGCCTGGGCTGTATCTGAGTTTCTGGACACCTTCTCTCATGGCTATTTACAACATCAGATGCTCTAGGAAGGAACATCCTTTAGGTGCCCAGTACCACACAGGAATGGGCTTACGGTGCCCGCGGTGCCAAGTGCAACTCGCGCAGACTTCGCGCCGTGAGCCCCAGCAGCCCCCTTCGACACGGGGGAAGGTGCAAGAACATCCTGCAAAGGCTCTCAAGGCACGAGAGGCCGGGCACCTTCTTATTTTCCCCACTATGAAAGAGATCTGCCAAACCACCTACAGGCTTTTGCTAGTGTTTAAGGTATTTAAGATCTATGGCCTAGAGTAAACTAGGAACAACTACAGGGCAGCTTTTCCCCCAGAGGCCAACTCTATCACTTTGCTACACTTCTACGGCTCTAACATTGTCACTTTTTTTTTAATTGAATGCAGTGCAATTAGCTGTAACAAAAAACTTTGTAAAATGCCCAGAGCCTGGGGCCCTCTGATTCCCATAAACTTCAGAGCTGGATGCTCTGTGGTACAATAAGCAATTTCCTTCATCTTTTAATGCCCTCATGAATCATTTATTGAGGCTGCCTTTTAAAACAAGAACTCTCATAAAATGCATGGCTCCCACCAACAGCCATCAAACTCCAACATATACATCACCGTTCACAAATACACTGCAACAGCTTTCTTCCTTTAAATGATTTGCCTGCTTCTTTTGTCTTAACAGGAAAAATAAGGATTATCTTCCAAAATTCATAGCACTTTTCCATTTTTCAGATAGACACGCAGAAACCAAAAAGGAAGAAAAAAAAGGGGGGGCAGGGGAAATAACTTAAACCTTAAAAAACTGAGTAATTGCATTTATCCATTTTCTTCATCAGACAAGGACCTGGTATTTTTAGTCTCCTAGAAGTTGCAAAATAAATTAAATGGTTGAGGACCTCCCACAATTTTCTATAATTGAAATTTCTGTAATGGAGCTGACAAAAATCAGAAGACCAAACCAATTGCCGAAAAGCAAATGAGTGAAAGCACAAACTTCCTCATCAACTCTTCCGAGTTTTTCGCAGCTTCTTCCCCAGCACCAAGCACAAGCTCAGGGCACAAACACCAACAAACCTTCCTTGTGCCCTTGCACACCAGCCTTGACATGCGATACCGGGGAGGAAAGAGACGCTGCAACGTTAAGAACGTTAAGGACATCAAAGCAACTTTTACAATAAGCAGGAAACAGAGGTTTCAGAGTATCCAGAGCCTGGGAGAGGCACCTGGGAGGGCGAGAGGAAACTGAAGCATCGAGCTCAGCAGAACAGGGGCAGCTCAGCAAGGCCTTGCTCCGTCACTGCCTCCTCCCGTAGCTCTGCCGTCGGTCCAGGCCATACGGAAACAGCGCTGCAACAACTCTGGTTTCAGTCTGCTCCATTACAGATGTTTGAAACATTTTCTCCGAGATAAAACACTGAGGGAAGGAGGATTAGGTAAAAATCTTGTTCCTTGATGACACTGGCTTGCTTTATGCATCTACAGACAACAGGAGTAAAGCAAGCAGAGCAGCCAGGAGCACTGAAAAAGCACAACCGATCTTAGAGCTGGAAAGGGGCAACACTGAATAACTTAGGAATCCTGGTTAAAAAAATAAATACATATAAAATAAAAAGGTGATGTACTCTAGCTTCGCCTTGTAATACAGTGTGAAGTGCTGCTGTAATAGCTGGATGTCTCTTTCCAAACCCTTGTCCCAGTGCAGGCACATGTTAACTGCAAAACTTACTGTGTGAACTTCTGATTGTGTTTTTTAGGGTCTAAAGTACAGGCTTTGTGGTCTAAGTATACTGTGTCTGTATCATTATGGTATTCTCTTCTAGCCCCCAATCTATAGATTTGAGCATTTATGGAAGGTTTAGGGGGGCTTTTTTTTTTTTTTTTTTTTTTTTTTTTTTTTGAAATCAGAAATAGAAACATGCTGTAGAAAGGAATCATTATTACCCCATCAACTTCTGAAACATAGAGTTTAACTGTAATGCAGGACATGTGCTGTTAAATACCCAGGATATTCCCAGAAACATGTTAGTATGAAGGAGCGCCCCCCACACCCGTACACAGAAGGATGCCCTCACTGAAGAAAAACACAGAATGCAGAATAAAAAGGTTTGTTTCATAAGACGCCATAAAGCACCCTCAGCTTAAACCCATAACAGACACCATCCCAGTTTACGATTATTAAATGGTCTAGTAATGAGCTATATTTGATTTATAAATGTTGTGGATTACACCTGTGGATCGAGATCATTATACAGCTTGGGGCTTTCTTTGTGTCTTCTAAACTTTAGTTTGAGACTTGCACTTTCCCTCTAAGTTTGAGGCTGTCCGAACAGCAGCCAGGACACACTATATCATGTTTTTCATTTAACATCATTAAGCATGATACTTCAAGTGCAAAAATGCCACTTGGATATTCATAAATTTTGCTGTCATTAGATAAAATCTTGTCCAATAAGCACAAGGCAGAGACATTACTTTTTAAAGGTGGGATTGAGGATGGAGTCCCAGAATAAAGTATATTTTAGCTGACAAATCATAATAGGCTGCAAAAGAAACATGAAGCAAATTTTTAAAGTCCAGTCATGACCTCATTTGGTCTCTAAAGAGCTTAATAATCAGCTCCTCTGGGCTATCTGGTTTCATTTTTGAGTGATGGAAGCGAGACTGGGAGGGGAAGAGCAGCGTATTTCTTTTCTGGGCACAGAAACCAAATGCTGTGTTTCTCTCTGAGCGCTGCTGAACCCAAAACTACTCTGCAAGCTGCAGTGTCAAGTCCTGCTCTAGAGCAGGAGACTGCCAAATAAAACACAGCGCAAGAGTCAGCATTTCTCTGCCAACAGATGTGATATGTGGAAGACTAAGCGTTCATGTGACTGTTAGTGCCAAGCAAAATCTGGCAATGCAGGTGAAAATACTGTTTGCATTTCAATTCACCCTTTCTAAAGACAGCGCAGCCCCTCACACGGGTTTCGCCCAACATCAGCCCTGGCCCCCGCCGCCGTTACCTTGTATATACACTTGTGTAAGTCGCTAAGGACGCCCTCCTCCTCCTCCTCGTCCTCCTTCATGGTCTCCTTTTCCTGAGCGAAGAGCCGCCGCCTGCCCGTCTTCAGTGGGACGTCGACCTCTTTCAACTTGTTGCGGAAGCCATTCTTGTGAACGACGCCATTGATGAGCCCGTTTTTGGGCTCAAACCGGGGCAAGGAATGGAACCTGTAGGCATTCTCCGAATGTCCCTCCAAAGGTCCTTTCCTCTTCTCCAAGATTTCCTTTTCCAGCAAGACCTCCTTCTCCAGTTTCTTGTGCTCCTCGGGGGAGAGGGAGTCGTAGGAGAGCAAGTACTGGCAGTAGGCCTCCTGCAGCTTGGCCAGCCTGTCCTGTGCAGTTTTGGGGATGCGCAGCAGGTCTGCCAGTTTGTTCCATTTCTTGAGGTCAGTCACTTGCTGCATGCCCCCCATCTCGTTAATCAGCTGGACGAAGCAGGCCAGGTCGAGCTCGCAGCCTCCTGGAGCCGGCGCGCGCGGCGAGCAGAGGAGGAAAGGGAAACACAGGAGACGGGTTAGGAAAGGGCAGCCGCTTCGCCCCATGGCTCCCGACAGCGGCGCGAGGCCGCGAGGGACGGGCCCTTCTCGCAGCGCCGCTGCCCCCGGCCCCACGCAGCCTCGTGCCCATCTCGTTCGACTCCCCTTACAGACAGACGGACGCTGCTGCTTTGCTATTCGCACCGGCCCTCCCTACGGCTAAATTTACCCTCCACCCCGAGTTCCGCTCCCGGCTCTGCTCGGAGCTTCGCCAGCCGCCTCTGGACACTTGTTTTTTCCCCACAAGGGCCCAGGAGGAGGTGAGACTTGGCCAAGCCTTGTGGAGCCTCCCCTGGCTGGCGCCAGCTCCATGCCTGCGTTACAAGCAGATTTCAAGATGCATATTGGCAATTAAAAAAAAAAAAGCAAGCAGTAAATAGCTATGTTTTCTGGACCTGGAATATGGATCAACTAATATGTGCACAACACTTGGAATACATATAAGTATTTAAAAGGAACACAGCGTTAAAGTAGGCACACCAAATGTGATTGCTACTATGTGGAAAAAGTTCCAGGTGCCTCCTTCCCAGTAGAGGCCGTAGCTGTATTATGTTTCATTACGGGTTTGTATACCTTAAGATAACTAGCAAGTCTCTCACTGCAGTCCAAAAATAAAACTTCCTGACTACAAATGCTGTAATTTAGATAAAGAGCAGCCACATTGTTGAGACACAATAAAACAAAGCATCATGAATACTCTTGGAGTAGAAAAATGAATCATCAGTAGAAGGAGTTTTGTTTTTAAAAAAAAAAAAAAAACGGGGCGGGGGGGACACCAAAGACTACAATTCAACAGGGCACTGCTAAAGGAAAAAAATTAATACAAAACTCGTGTCGTGTCAACATCACTGCCACATTGTCTTTTCTTCCCCTTTTTTTCCCTTTGATAAAAGCAGAGACCATTAAGCCACAGCAGTTTCCCGGCACGCAGAGCTGCTGCTATAAAACCCGAGGCAAGCAGCAGCAGCAGCATGCTGAGCACTGACTGTTGGCGCCACAGCTGCAGCACCACCTTGCTCGCTGATGCAAGCAGGGCCCCTTGCTTGCATCTGCCCCATGCTGCAGCTCATGGCTGATCCCAAATTCCAGTCTCCATCACTTGCCCTCAGCTGTCCCTCCCACACCTCTCTAGCCTCCGTTTTTCCCCTCTCCCAGGGCTCGTGGCCAGGTGCTCCAGAGGGAGCTCCAGCAGCCAGCAAATCTGCGCACAGCAGGCTTGGGGCTATCTGTCCTATTCAGCAACCTTCTAACGTTCTCTCTCTCTCTCTCTCCTTTTCAATGATTTTCCTTCTCTTCTCTTCTCTTCCATCTTCCCCATAAAATAACTCTCAGTCTGGCCTCTACAATATAAAGTACTTTTTATGGTCTATTGTTTTATTTATGCAGCTCACAAATAAACCAAAGACATGACTTAGGACTGCTTCTCCCAACCACTGCAGCGACCAGTGCAAAGTTGAGTAACACACCCCAGTTTTGGGAGAAGAACTTGTTCCATGCAGGTCTTCTCGTGCAGCAAAGAGCCCACACACAATTTAAGTTCTTAGTCGCAGCACTATTTGTGACATGTTTAAGAAACACAATATTCTCCAGCCTAATGGAACGATGGCTTGTAATCACACCACAATATTGGAGCCTCAGTATCACATCATTCAAACAGAGCCTCATGTAGCAGACAGACCCTCTGTAGGGCCAGCTAGAGCTAAGGTTTACAGGATGGTCTCAATTATAATTCCATTTCACACAGTCATAACTTTTGGAAGCATTTATATCTCAAGCTGATGTTTTCCAGGGTTGGCCTAAGCATGTTGGGTAAACTTTTCTTGAACAGTTAAGGGAAAAAGAAAAAAAAGTTTTAACCCCATTTGAAGGGAGCCTATAGCAACAAGGCTGAAATATGAGCCTTGGCACATGTTACTGGAGAACTAGCATCTCAGTTGTTGTTTGCTTAATTGCCTTAATTTTCACTAAGTTTGGAACATTTTTAAATGGCCTTATGAACAAGCTCATTTAAAAAAAAAAGAAACCAAAGCAAAGAAAAACCCTTAAACCTTCAGGTATTCATTTAATACCAAACCCTGGCACTGCAGTACTCACTGGCAAAACTCCCCCTTACTTCAATGGAAATGCTTTCAAAGAAGCAATAAGCATTCACATATACTTAAATAAGTGTATATGTATCACCATATATTATCATATATCTTTCCTACAGATTTCTAATCTTTGCACACTGATGATTTCCAGGTTCATTTTTTTCCCATTTAGTTTTTAAACACAAGATATTGGTAGAAAAATAACCATGGGAAGATGCAAACTTTGTAACAGACCACTGTTTGTTCCAGTCATACAGCGCCCCACAGAACAGAATCCTTGCCTAATAATGAGACTCTTAGGAGCTTAAATAATACAAATAACTAACAGCAGTGCCATCTTAATGCTGAGATAAGGCATTTCATTAAAAAGTTAACATTGTTCAGGAGAATTAATCGAGCTGTCTTGCACATTCTCCTCTCTCTCTTGCCAGCGTAAACCTCATTCATTATTCTTCTCTATTAAGAAACAACCCCTGCATACATTAGGCATACAAAATGCTCACTTATTCCTGCTTGAGTGATTTTAATTTTTACAATTCCTTGAACCTTTTTGCACATATATTGCAACAGAATGCTAATCCTTGTTACTCCTTTTTAATTCTCATTTTCTGCTGTGCCCCACGTTGGTCCATCATAAACTTTGCAATCTCTTTGTGCTCTTTTATGTCTTTTCAGTCACTTACCATATGTGATATAAAACACAGTTTGAAAACAGGGGTGGAAAAGTGTTCTGAATACTTTAAACAGAGTGTCTTTTAATCCAACTAGTGTTGATAGCTGCCTCTGATGGGATAATGCCTCAAAGGCAAAACTCTAGCATCAAGTTGCAACATGCAGGCCCTATGAGCTCTGACTCAGAAAGCTTTAAAAACAAGTTAACAGCGTAGAGTTAACAAAATTCAAAAGCACAATTTGTTCCTATGTCACAGCTGCAAAGACAGTAGGTACAGAGGTGGCACATTCATTTGTATGCTGCTGTTGTCATGTTCTTACAAAGTATTGTCACAGCTCTGTCACGTGTCATTATTTGACAGCAGACCATAAACCAAGAATTCTGTTAAATAAGTGATTCTCACTCAGGCATTAGCCCTGGCAGACACCTGCTGGGAGAAATAATGAAACCTCCATTTTGCAATCAACCACATTTTACTGCCTATTCTTGACACTTAATGGTTGTTAAATGTCAGCAGGTCACTGCAAATTTGTGATTTTAAGTGTCTGAGTACGTAAACAGAAGTCACTTCTGAGATTTTTTTCCCCCCCTTCGTTAAACGTTTCTAAAGAAAGGGAGAAAATATTTGTATTCTTCGGAAAACTCCAAAAATATTCCGAGGCGATGCTTAAACCGAACCTGTCACTCTCCACAATTACAATGTTTATTAAAATAAACAGTTAGGAGAAGGAGATCCTGAAATCCAAAGACCAGGAGCCTTCATGGCATTTTTCTCTAGGTGAGTGAGGAGCTGGCAGGAGGAAGGCAATATTAAGTCTCCCGGGAAAGCTCTACAACCACCTACCTGCATCGTATCTGATCGATGGGTAAAGAGAGAGATCCAGCACTCTGCAGTGTTAAGTGAACAGGGGTTCAGTTAAGCATAAAGGCAAAGGGAGCATAAAGTTGCATATGGACTCTAACAAGCAGCGGCAAAAGGCCAATGAAACCACAGCCCTTACCTATGAGTGGGAGTTCATCCATGGTAATGCCCTGAGATTTGAGGTGCTTCTTGATACAGGCCAGCCGCTGCACGTTGGGTCCCCAGCGCCTGCCTAGCTTGTGTATGTGCTGAATCTGTGTCACAAACCGCATTTCATCATTTAGCTTGCACTCAGGTCTCCAGTCTGGAGGAGGAATCACCCTGCACATCCCATACTTCTCTACCTGAGCTCGGACTGACTCAATGTATATCAGTGGGTCATGGAATTCCTTTGTGGAGGGCCTAAGGATGGGAATCTCCCCCAGCATCCCCCACCCAGACTTACTACTGCCCTTTTCGTGCTTTCCCATTGAGTCTTGTGGCTTGTGCAAGGACTCCGCTTGAGAGGTAGAACGATTTTCACAGGAGGCATTTTCAGTTTTGCCATGTGCTTGTTTCCCTGGCGTACTCTTTCCAGCAGTGGCTCTTTTCGGCCTATTTCTTTCCAAACTCTTCTCTGGCACTTCCTTTTTAAGGTGTCCATTCAGCAAAGGCTTTTCTACGGCTGCCTTTTTGCTTGCAGCTTCTGCCAAGTTGACTGCCCCTTTCATCCTCTTGGTGGGCGACTGTATTTTGTCTATGTGATTCGTCTCTTCCAGCCTCCTCTTCGAATTGCGCAGCCCCTCCCTTAACTGTCTCCCCACCTCCTTAGTGCATGTCTTTTGGTTCAACTTGCCATTGACTTTTACACCATTAACAGCGGTATTGTTAGACTTGGATGCTCCAAGGGATAGCACCTGTTTGCGGGTTTTTGCATTGCTACTTTCTATTTTCCCTGAGATTGTGTGGTTGACAGGTGAACTGGGTTTGTGGTGATTTAGTTTGGTTTCCTTGACCAGTTCTTTCTTGGCTTTGGTGTATGTGACAGTTCCCTTTGTCACTGTTGCAGTATACTTCACAGTTTTGGACGGTGAAGGTCTGACTTCTCTCATCTTTTTGGCACTGGCTGCATTTGCACTCGGAGATGACATTCGAGTGATTCCGTTGACTTTAGAGACCTACAGAGCCAGGAGCGTTGTAGAGGGAGTAGAAGGAAGGAAACAGAAAACAGAAAAGTAAATTAATAATGTTATAACTCTGCCATGTCTTCCCATTCGCTGGACAACCACATTCAGCAGTCCTGACTCCTGGCCCCATTGTACACTCTTCATATAACAGTTTTCACCCAGACAAGAGGAGGGACTGGGCATTTAAAATAAGTAAATAAATTAGAAGAATTCAGAAGAAAAACACTCCCCATAAAGTCAATCTTGCTTTTGGAGAATATGAAGCCTCTGACATTAAGAGGGAGGAGGCCACCTGCACGAACTACCCTCTTCCTTGTCTGCCAGCAAGCCTGTTAACAGTAGCAAAAAACATGGTCAATCTGATCTACGAACGGATATTTTTATAATCTCTTTTTCCAGCCCTAAGACACTATTCCCTCTCCCACCCCACTTCCCTTAAGTGCACACATAATTTACTACTACTTAGCAGACAAACTAACCAGTCTATCCTATCTGCTGTAACTGGAATGGGCACTTCTTGCAAAAGTCACAGACAGGAATTCAAAGAAACCTGTCTGTATGTACATATAAAAATAAATACTGAACACATTATGCACCCAACAGATCAGGATGGCCATGAAGGATCCAATCTGTCATACATATGAAATCTTGGGAGGCATCTTGTTGCTAAATTTATTTATACGAAATAAAAAGCTGTACAGTAGCTTAGCGTATTTTTTCAGGTTTGGTATCTGGGCAGTTTTACCTACACAGACATATTTATACCATACTTATCACTAATATGTCATTGCAGCTTACGAGTGCTGAAACTGTACTGCTTCCTGTTAGGCACCTGAACCCAGGTATGAAACTAAAATGGATATTTTAGTTATTACTATTAAGTGTTAAGCACCAAAAGCAATCCTCTTCAAAGGGAATTGTGAAGGTTCAGCACTGTCAACGTCATCCCCCATTATTAAGAAAATGGAGCTTAACTTCAAATTTAAACAAGTTTAGGCATTGCTGCCTCATCTCCTCAACTATTGAGTGAAAAAAAAAAAAAAAAAAATCGGGAACATTGATGAATCTCCTCAAACTGAAAGCAAACAATATAACCACCCTCTACTAGTGTTCACATGAATAATTACACTTCTACGGTTATAATACCTCCTTTTGAGATTTCAAAACACTTGTCAAATTAGTAAACACGGCACTTTTGCTCAGATAAATGCAAGAACTATTACCACTTTAAAAGTGTGAATAAAATGTTATTAAGTAGGAATAAACCAGAGACTGAAAAGGACCTGCTAAGGTCTCACATTAAGTGACTTGCAGAACAGCAACCAGAAACTACGACTCCTGATTCTGCGTATAGACACACGTGTGTAAGTGCACACATTTACTGCGTGAGCTTTCCCGATAGTGCTCCAGAAACCAGGGGTGGGAGAGTGCTCTTTTAAAGCCCGTCCACATTCTTCTCCTTCAGGTGGCTCCCAGGTAGAAGAATATAAGGAAAATCCAGTCAACTGATGGCATTGTTTTTTTACCTTCAGCTTTTGGAAGATGCATAAGATATTATCTGGAAAGCAAACACTTGCTAACAAAAATGCATTTGTCAGTTCTCCTTCAAATTTAG
This sequence comes from Nothocercus julius, assembly GCA_013398735.1. Taxonomy (NCBI): domain Eukaryota; kingdom Metazoa; phylum Chordata; class Aves; order Tinamiformes; family Tinamidae; genus Nothocercus; species Nothocercus julius. The sequence continues at coordinate 2,800,794 of VZSV01000021.1, forward strand.
ACAACACTCTGCTTTTGAGTGGGAAGTTTTGGAGGCCTGGGTTTGAATTTACAGGAATTTTTGACTCCCCAGAGCAGCCATGGGCTGCTGAGACAGCACCTGCAGGAATCACAACATATGTTAAACATACCTCTGGCTTCATAAATAGCTAGGAACTTTAATTTCAGATTTGGTCTTGACTAGTAGAGAGGAATTAATGGGGAATCCATAGGGTAATCTGGATGATAGCAATCGTGACATGAGTTTTCAATTTTAAGGCTTAACAACAGTAGAGAAAAGACAACAGACTTCAACAGACAGACATGAACCAACAGTAACAAACCCCCAAACACTCCAGCCCCCTCAGTTCTCACTCAGAGAAGAGACACAAAGCATTGAGCTTTACAGCTGCTTTGGAGGTTTTTTAATGAGGGGAAAATTAGGAAGGAATCACAGTAAAAGGTGGAAATGAGCAGGAGACGAAGGGCGACTACAAAGGAGCAACAAAAGCATGCATAGGTAAACTCAGAAAACCCAAGCTGCTAAAGGCATTTCACTTAGCAAGGGGCATAAAAGGAATCAAGAAAATGTTTCATAAATATATTAAGAATACAAGACACCATATGACAACAGAGGTCTACTACTACATGAGGCAGGAAAGCAAATCCAGGAGCTTGAGTGTTCACGCTGGTTTGGCTTCAGTCTTCACAGAAAGTACCCTTGCGACTGGTAATACTTACCCAGTATATCAGCAAATTAATTTTAATAAAAGAGCTAAAGGGCAACCCAATAGGTTAATGCGTACCTAGGTCACTTGGAGCTGCTGAATGAGGCCAAAGTGGTGATGTTTAGCCTAAGATTTACTTAAAGAACAGCTCTAGGAACTCTTACAGGATGACAGAGATGATCCTGCGAAAAGCAGAGAGGAGACAGTCTGCCTCACTTCAATCCCTGTGATTATTCTGGAGCAAATCATCAATCAATTTGTAAACACAAAAAAGATAAAAAGATAACGCTAAAAAGAACAAAGGTGGATTTGTTGGGAATAGCACATGGAGCTAATTTAATCTTCTCCTGACAGCACAGCAGGTATGAGGCACCTTCCTGGCAGGAGGGCGCCTGCCCTGTCCCATGTGACGCCTGCCATGAAAGCTCCTGAGACCTGTTCCTAGAGGTAATTACTCTGAAGTGGCTGCACAACAGATGGAAGAAAATCATCCTCAAGAGAAGCAACTCTTGCCATAGTTCTCCGACACGCTGGGAGAGTATTTCTGGTGTCACTCTGCAGAGATCTGTCTCAGGCTCAATTTCCACTTAGTAATTCCATTAGGAACTTGGGTCATTGTAAAACCACCCAGTAATGCAAAACTGGAAGGGTCTGGAAGCACTTTGGAGATGAGGTCAAAATCAAGAGTAATCTTAAAAAAAAAAATCCCTGATTTTAGAACATTTTTGCAGTAAGAGGAAGTGCTATACGAAGAAAGGACAAATGGAATATGTAGAGAGAGGAGGAATAACATTTGGTCACCACAGTGAGCTGTCAAACGCAATGCAGATACAAACCATGCAAATCTCCTTCAGAGACTTTCTAGTAAGAACGCCAAAGGCCAGGCCCAGGAGCACAGTCTTTCTCACTCAGTGCTATGTGCAGCATAGTGAGGAAGAGGTTTCCTTTAGAGGGAATCTAAAAGAGAGCAAAACCGCTCAGGTATTTAGGAAACATGATCTGAAAAGGAAAGGGGGCTGCACTTAGACTAAAAGAGAAGACTAAGGAAGTCGGTACTGGTTTCTAACACATAAGGAACTGTTCTGAAAAGCAACAGTGAAAAACATTTCTATATTGACTTGGGAAAAAAAAGGAAAAAACCCACTCTAATGATGATCTGAGGTCCAGTTAGGAATATTTTCTCAAGCTTGGAAAGGAAAATCCTGGGAGAAGCTGTTAATTGATGGTGTGCAGTCTCCTTTACCGGAAGTTCTCAAGAACATTTCAAGAAGGTTTTGGCTATACTCTGTTTCACACAGCCAAAACGACACCTCTGGGTGAACGAACAGGCAGGCTGAACCTTGCCACCCCACGGATTTTTTCAAGCAGTTGTTACAAGAAGCCTGAAGGGCTGTCACAGCCTTTAGTGAGGCAGGGGCAGCTCAGGGCCCAAGAACGAAACGCTGTCATGGGCCATGTCTGGATGAAGAAAGGCAGGATCCTTAAAAGGATCCTATCTTCAAAGGAAGACAAGCCATCAGCTCCAGTGGTTTCAGAATAAAATTAAAACTGCCAAGATACAAAACTCTGGAAAACTGAATTCATTAAAAAACAACAGCTTAAAGTTGCCTAGAGTTGTTAGAATACCTCCATACAATGAAAGCTTAGATCTCTCAGGCCAAATCTTGAACTGAAGAGGTACATAAATTTTGGCTATCTACCCTCCAATCCTAGACCATAAATGCACTATTTTGAGTCGTTACTCAACTCTGAAGAAGTTATTCCAGTGATGCATAGGTCCTAAAGTAGATTAATATTTGCATTTCAGAATTCCCTAATGAATTCACTTATTCTTTTCTGATTGCTAACTTGTTTTCCTTAGCACTAAGAAAACCCTACAAGAAAGAAGCAGTCTTGAAAACTTCCTCAGAAGTGTAAACAGGCTAGAGGAGATACAACTTCACACAACTTGTTTTCAAATGCACCTCCCTCTCCCCACCCCAGATGCCCACAGATATCTCAAGTGCTTTGAGAAGGCAAGGTATAATTTTGAGATAGGGCAGGACCATATAGACCAGAACAGACCACGCTTCAAATGGAAATCGGCTGCAAACAAACTTCTTTCAGCTGGAAATAAGTGGAATAAACAATGTGGTCATATCCCACTGACAAGGCAGCAGGTGGATGCAGGATTTCACACTGGCAAATGTGAAATTCTGGCTGGTCTGTAAGCACCTACACGTTCCTGGTTTGTGCTTGTCTCTGAGGACCCATCAGATGATTGGAACCAAAAGAAACAAGAAATTGTGGTAGGCATTTTCTTACCTTTCTACTGTTGATATGTCTCCCCCCAAACCAAACATACACACACAGAGTCAGCCTAAAAAATTGGCCACACTGCCAGGTGCGCAGGTTCACCAAATTGGGGTCTATGTCACAGCTCCATCCCGAGGCAATGCTTACACTGAGCGCATAAGAAAGAAGTCAATTTAATTCAAATAGCAACAAAGCGATTGACATTAGCCTTACATGACTCAAAGCTTTGAGCTAGAGGTGACACTAGTGACACCAATAATCTTATCTTTGCTTTTCAGCTATCTTCTTGGCTTTACTGATATAGTTATGTCTTCAGACCACTCCACTTAACTGAACACTTGCCATGCACTAATAGCTGGTTCAATAGACTTTAAAATTTGTTGGCTTTTTAAAAGCATATGGGACCAGCACAGTCTTGCAGCAATTGTATGCTGGATTTGAACTGGTCTGCATACACACCTCTGCACAGCATGCAGGATCCATCTTCCAGACACACACATATGCACAATATACAGCCAACAAACAACATGTTACAAAGCAACAACAGTAACAGCAGAAGTATTAGTAGCACCAACAGCGATTTTGGTCTGCAAAAAAATTCAAGTTACATGACTGATCTCCAAAATTCATTCATAAAAATACTTCTGCATTGGCATAGTTTTGCAGAGCTAAATTACCGTATGAGGCCAAAAGAGGGCCCCATTGAACCACATTTCCTTTGCCCACAATCCCTTAAGTAGGGGATTTGGGAAGATAGTAAGGGAGGAAGAAAAAGAGAAAGAGAGAGAGAGAGAGAGAGAGAGAGATAGAATGTGGTAAGTGCAAATGCACACCAGAAATGGAAAGAAAAGAAGAGAGGAAGAAAGAAAATCTCATGTAATTTCTAGCATTCTACCTTTGTTTTCTGTTAGACCAAACAACACAAAAACACACATGTAAGCCATGTAAATGCATGTGCACAAGAAGCAAAAACATGCTGGAGGGAGGAGGAACGTGGTTGGCACCCTGGCAGAACACTTTGGAAAATGCTGAAGAATTTGAGAAAGACTCAGGATGAGAGCAGAAAATCCGTGCTATCTCACAACTGGAAAGATTAAGGTTTTGCAGAAAGATAAGTCACTGCCTGGCAAAACGTATAATCCACCTTTAATTAGTTACAGTAAGGATTCCATTAAAACTCCTAAAGAAGAACTTATATCACTGTAGGTTGTGAAAAAAAATTAAAAAGCTTGGTCTTTTAAATATACCTTTAAAAATTGTATAGAGCCTGTGTAGTCTGTACTGCATTGCTTTACCATTTCACTACTTCTTCATAGCATGACCAAACACTTTATGAAGCAAAATCTATGATTCATGAACAATTTTCCTTTCTCCACACGTGTCTCTTCCCTTCTCAGAGCTTCCTTCTCAAGCAACAGCAGTTCACTTGGACAATTATTTTAACCATCCTTATTTTGATAACACAACTTTAAAGCATTTCATACAAAACTTTGCAGTGAGTGAAAAATAAATATGTATAGAAGTGCATCCTTGGGTAGGAAAGCTTCGTTAGTGTGAAGAGCTCATGGCAGAGCATGTTTCAGAAGGCCCATGGGATGCTGGAAGTCCCAAGACAAAAGCACAAGAAGAGGTGCAAAAGAAGGCAGGCATTTTTTTCCTAAAAAAGGAAAAATTACCACGATGGAATAAATAGTGGAAATTCCACACAGGTACTGAGGAAAATACTGTAGATAAACTGCAGGATCTCAGATCTGATTTAGAAAATGATACAAATCCAGCAGAGACATTTCAGGAGAAGCTAAGGACTGCTGAAGCACAAGGTGTGGAAGATTTCCTTGGCAAGAGCCCTGCTATTTTTTTTTTTTTTTTTCCTTTTTTTCTGTTTTTAATTCCCAAATCCATGACTGAGAGATATCATCAAAGGCCTCGATGGATGTAAAGACCCCAATTCCAGCACTGTGGTCTCCAGGCCAGTTTATTTGGATGAAAAAAATATGCACCAAGAAAAAAAGATCAGTGGTCTCAGTAGTGGTATGCTGAGCATCACCCACCCCAAAGAAAGAAGAGGTGCAAGTGCAGCAAGCTTGTCCTACTGCACTGTCCCCAACCCAGGCACTTGCCTGACCAGCCCCCAGAATGAATTAGTTCATAAAAGAGCTCACATGTTCCCATAATTCTCTCACAGCTGAAAGAATTTAAAAGGACACTGACTGGGGGGGTTTACATGCTTTTATAAAAACTTATTTGTCAGTTACCACTTTAGGATCCCTTTGATCCAACCATGAAAAACAGATGGAGACACTTCCTGCCCAAATGCCAGTCACAACCACCATATGATCAGTCTGTGAAACTTCTACATCCAAATCAAAATCAGACTGTGTGAAACCTGTTGCTGGATTAAGATTTTGCTAGTTTTCATCTGCCTTTGTGCAATACAACCCACTCCAGCATAATGTCAGCCCCTCTATAACCCCAGCGAGCCCCCAAGATAATCCGAGCAGGTCTGCCATAGGCCTGTGGAGTTCATTGCTCCACATGCTGTCAAGCCTTGGCACTGTCAGCCACAGCTGCCAAGTTGGAAAGGTTTAATAAAGAGCAGCGTGAACTTTGCCCTTTTATATTTATACACTGTATAATACAAAGATATGGTTATAAAATATGTGTTATCATAATTACTTCCTAAGTATATATCGCTTTTCTTTTTTCCTTCTTTGTCTCTTTCTCTCTCTTTCACTGGAAATTAACTCCCTGCTGTCTTCAGAGCACACTTGTAAGGTTTCTCATGTCCCCTCAGTGCCAGGCAGTGAAGACTGGAGCTAGCATCTTAGAAGTAAGAGCTTCCCCCGTGTCCACAGCTGACTGCATATCATTACCTGTTTCCTTAAGTCCTGAGCCGATCTATGAAGAGGATGGTGGTTGCTGGCGGTGAGCCCTTTCGTGGAGGAGCCAGTGTTTGTTGCAGGATGGTGATTAGCAGCAGCCTGGTCTTTCCGGCTCTCGGCCTTGGGTTCGCTGTTCCTCTCCTTCCCAGGGGTGGCCTCTTTGCTTTTGTGTTTCGGAGCAGGTTCTTTCTCCTTCAATGATTTGCCGGATCCATTGAAAACTGATGAGAGAGAAAAGTACACAGATTAGTACTAAGAGAAAAAAAAGAAAAATTTATGTTTTTCTGAACACACGGATATCCAAAGCCAAATCTTCCCTGCTGTCTGTGTTGGATATTTAGTGGGTGTTGTATTATATCTATACATTTAGATATAAAGTAAAACAAATACAGAAAAAGCACAACTTTGCATATATATTTAAATGAATATATTTACTTAAGTGGGTTATCCCCTTTAATTGTTAATATATACTATCTTCAATACCTAAATTAAAGCATAAAAGGTATATTACTGTTTTGATTGACCTAACTACAGAGCTATCAATTTCATTTTTATTTATGGCAGTTTCAATTAACTTTTTGCTTCAGCAGTGAGGGAACTGTGAACAGAGAAAAAGGATTTATTTTTACATTAACATAAATAGAGAATATATTCTACAAAAAAGCATGTTCTGTTTTCATCAATATCCAGGTTGCTGAATCTAACTGGCAGCAGGATTTATTTATTTATTTTACAGCAGACAAGCTGCAAATTGAAAAAGCTACCCAAGCTACCTCTGCAAAGAAAGGAAAATCCTAAAAACTGTTTGGAACGTGTCAGATAGCTGGGACCAAAGCTGTGCACCTCACCCTTCTGCTGAACTGAAAAGGTAAGTTAAAATGGTGCTTACAAACAGAAACCCTATTTTTACACAATAGATTTATAAAAATATATGCAAGCCCGTCTCAACAAGTTTTGCCCCTTTCACTCTACCGACAATAGTCAAAATACCCGAGAATAACCACTGGTCTTTTGTTGTCAAGTGAACACAAAATTCTGAGGGTTTTTTTGTTTGCTTTAATGTCAAATTTGTTCTTTATTTTTTTTAAAGAAAAACTCTAGTAAATATGTTAGAGTTACCCTGTCTTTAAGGAAACACTTGCTGGGGGCTTGTGCTCTCCTTCCTTCTCTGCTTACCTAATCTTTCTTTACCTCTCCTTTTTGTTACAGTTTAGGAAAGGATGTAAATTTAAAAAAAAAATTGTAACTATTTAACAGCATAAAGAACTAAAAAACATATTCATTCTATACAACACAATGATTGGGAATCTTAACTAAATGAATTAACTTGTTAAAGCATGTTGTTATGCAAAAAATTGTAACTGTACGTTACTCCATCTCTTGCTCTCTTGTTCCCTTTTCCTCTTGCACAAAGCAAGCAAGAACTGGCACCAAGGTCTTCCCCTCCTCAAAAAAGGACCAGAAAAAAGCACCCAGATCTGGGTAAAGCACAGGTCTGACGAGAAATCCTGTCCACAAAGAAGACACCACGGGCTCCTGCACGGTGCTGAGCGCTCCCGAGCTTGGAGCAAGAGGCACTGCCGCCGGCAGCCAAGGATTTCTCAGCGACTTCCCCGAATGTCTTGTAACCTCCGTGTCTCATTTTCATGATGGAGCTGATCGTAATTGGCAGCCCCTCTCAACGGGTTCACGGCAAGACATTTATCCTCCTTTGTACGGAGTCCTCGCGCCGGACGGAAGGTGCTACCGAGGAGCTCAGTGCTACTATTTATTTTTAGTAAGATATAGTGCAAACAAATGATGGCAGCTTTGTTAATATGTATTTCATCACGGCAAGTGGTATTTTTCTTCAGAGGGAAGAAATTGTATATACAGACCAGCACATTCAGAAATGTTAAGCCAGAGAGATTAGTTTTTGGGATTCAGTTGCCGCTTTCTAACTTAAAATTACTAAAACAGAAAACACAGCCAAAAAGGCAAACTGTGTGTGCTTTTATGGTTCACCAGGAAAAAAAAAGCGAACATGAGACAAGGTATATTTTATGTGCAACAGCTCATTAATTTTAAGTGTCGTGGGAACCCTGCCAGTTTTACCCTCTGAGTAATTATCTTTTGTCTTAATTTGTAAGATTCTTGAAAGGGGGAGAGAGAAATGGAGAGGAAAAAACGTTCACTCTCACAGGAAAAGCTGGAAAAGGTTAAATCCTGAAAACAGAAAAGGGAGACCTAGATGCAAAACAGCCCTGGTCTCGCTGTCCCTAGTTACACTGTACATGATATCAGTTTATGCAAAAATTCAGTATTTGTTTCCTCAAACACCTATAATATTGTTATTTCCAAATAGGTATAAACACCTTTTGGTGTTCTGGCTAATTCACAAACACATCTATGTGAATAACTGGCAAAATGTCATGCAATGAACTGCAAAACATCCTAAGAAACCAAGCATTATAGGACAAAAACAAAAAAACAAAACAAAACAAACAAACAAAAACCCCTCCCAGTTCATGATTCTGCTCCTGAGTAAAAATTTAGGAATCAGTTACATATGTTCAGAGTGTTTAAGAGGGGACTAAATTGGCTCAAACACCTAGTAAGACAGTTGCATGAAAAGCTGAAACACTCGCCAGGAAAGACCAAGCACCCTCTTCCCATACTGTCCCCCCAGGAAATCTCATTCTGGAAGGGTAATTGATAATGGCAAACACTCACTTCTCACAGAAGAGAAAAAAGCCCACAAAAATCCAACAACCCTGCATGAAACATGATGGAGAGCAAGTCTGATTTAACACTGAAACAGTTACTAACTCCCGCATGCCTTCTTGCGCAGCGAAGCGCGTTGCCCTTCTCGCCGGAGAGCCGCGCGCTATTTTGGAGGGACAGGAAAGCAGGGACACGAGCACCGCCTGCCTTGCAGGGGCTGGAGCGCAGGCACCTGACAGCAGCCAGGGCTCTGCTCCCACTCGGGGCCCTGGCTGCGTTTGGCCAAGAAGGGTCTCAGCGCTGAAGTGGTAATTCCATCAAAAAGAGAAAAAGGAGAGAAAGAGAAAAGCAGTGCAACGATTCAACTCGTGTTGTTAAAGGGGAGCTCTCCTGGAGCCTTGGACAGCAATTATTTTATGCGACCTTAACCAAACTGTTTCCAGAGCAGCCTGTTAGTTAAAGGTAAGTGAAAGACAGAGCTACAATCAAACAATTACAAGTATAAATAAATAACCAGTGCTTTCAGACTTAAAAGAAAGAGCTCTCGTTTTATCCACATTTGCCTGCATACACGTTTGCAAAAGGCGGCTTTAGCAAAGCAATTACTATTATTGTCAAGCTGAAACAATAAGAGCCCCACAGCGAAACACTTGCGGGTCTTTTGGTTAGCAGCCGTGATCAAGAGCAAAGAAACCGAACCACTACACTCAAAACCGGCAAGCCCTGGGCTTTTCAACGCCCTGTCACGGCACCGGGCAGCAGAACCCAGCTCGCTCCCCAGCTCCAGGCGCGGCCGCGGCAGCGCTGGGCCCGGGGCTGCTCGTGCCAGTGGCAGCGCTGGGGCGCGGGCCGGCCATCCCCCGCGGAGGCCTCGCTCAGGTGAGGCCGCGCGGGCAGCGCTGCGCACACCGCGCAACGGCGCCCGCCTGCACCGGGGCCGCGGGAAGGGCTATGGCCCATCCGGCCGCAGGTCAGCCGCGCTCGGGGTAAAGGAACCGGCGCTCTCCTCAGTTCTACGCATTTGCGATGATCCCAGCATTTTGTATTTTCCGTGCAAGTATGTCCTAGGACAAGCCAGGCACCGGCTCAGCAGGCACCCGACGGCTCGGACACTGACCAGCTCCTGCTCCTTAACCCGCGCAGTTCCCGAGCGGGCTCCTACAGTAGCCAGCTCCGCGGGCAACGCTCTCCCTCACAAGCTCTCCAGGGGTTTAGTCCTGTCTCACATTCGCTTTATACCCGAGACAGCGGGCGGCCCTGCTGGGGAAATGGCAGAGCAGAGGGGCACGAAGCTCCCTGCTCCACGCCACCATTCCTGCAGCAGAGGCCGCGCCGGGCAAAGCCGGGGTTGCACGGTCAGAGAACGCTCCAAAACAGGGAGGGAGCAGATAAGAGTGAAAGGGAGAAGTTTGATTTTTAGTAGGGAGAGAGGGAACCCTGCCAGTTTTCTGACCCCACGCCAGCTATTCCAATGCAAACCTCATGTTGTTACATAGATCATGTTTGGGAAGAGATGTAATATTAATCAACTTTCTGGCATTAAGGATCCGTTACTGTACAAAAACATTCCTGCTCTGGCTTTAATTCAGTTTTAAGTCACTGTAAAAACATTTATGTGGCTCTCAAGCTGCCTTAAAGGACTCGGGCAATAATTCTTCTCCCCTCCCACAGGAACCAAAACAACGATCTCCTTCCATAACCCAAACTATTTTAATACTGACAGAGGTTTTTCCCTCAAGGGCCGGGTATGTTCAGACCTGTAGAAGCCGTTTTTCAGAGACAGAAGCTACCTTCTTCCAGCTAGGATCTGGTTTCTTGGGGACAAGTAAAGGGTGCCGTCACGCCGCGGCTGGCGTTACGCTGCACAGGGCCTGGCTTTTTGGCTGCTTCTCAAGCGCCGAGCCAACCCCAGAGCTGCCTAACGCAATTCCCAGGCTGTGGCTGGCAGGAGACGCCGACGAATCCGTAGTGGGTAGCGCCAAATTTCCCTTTGGCACCACAAACAGCACGGCTGCGACCGCGGCGCACCGAGGCGCGCGTATTGCTCCGAGGCACCACGCCACCGTTTGCACAAAGTCGATACCGAGTCGCTGGTCTCGGCACAGATTCATTAGTCTCCCCTAAGTATCATGACAAAAAAAGAATTAAAAAGGTCACTCGCTGAGCAGCAAGTCCCTCCAGCAACCGCCTATCTGTTACCACGAGTCTCTCACCAGGATAACAATTCCCGCTTTTTGAGCAACTTCCAGCTCCCCTATTCTTCTCCACAGGTCACACATCTAACGTCTGAAAAGCCGCAAATCCCCAAATGTGTTGTGCCTGATTTGCATATTTAAATATGCAAATTACTGCAAAACGGGTAATTTTCATGTTACATATTTTTGCAGAAAAAATTAAATGTGCAAAAATGTTTATTGCAACAATTACTGGTTCCATGGTCTTTCAACAAAAGGCTGCAAATCATCAAAATAATTGCCTACCCATTAACTGTTGTAGCTCTTGTGCCTGAAATTTTCTCATTTTGCATTTTAGCCGGATGCAGAAAACATTTTCTTTTAATGTTTACCTCTTCAGGATTCATTCCACTGAAAAAGATGCATGAGGCTAAGATACTGGCTTATCTACACATCTACAAGTATCAAATTAGTTAAAATCAGAGCTAAACAGGGAGATTTGGCAATAAATTAGCATTTTCTCACAAAACACTCAAATGCTAATGGATGCGAAAGTCACGCCATTAAAGACCAAGAGAAAACAGTACGTTGAATAATATCCTGAAATAAGGAAAATTCAGCATCTATGATCTTTTTCTGTGTGAGTTTTATTACTATACACGCAAGGAATTACTTTGCTAACTTATCCATTGCGAATTGAGAACCAACATGTGAACCGAAATGTTTTGCAGGATTCTCAGTAACTGAAGAAGGTGGCACTAAAGCAGAACACAGCATTTCTAGTGATGCCTGTTTAGTGCAGCCTACTGGCAGATCTGTTCTGAAACACGAGCCCCTCAAAAGGCATCTCCACAATCTCCACAGATTTAACAGACCAGCATCAGCAAAGCAGAGCATGCACCCGTAACCATTTTTGAGTCCAGTAGAGTAGTCTTTTCCAACACTGCAAACAAGTCTACTCTGGCTAAGGAAACAAGTCTGTCCTACAGGATGATGATCATTATCCTACAGGATAATGATGATGAACTGTGTTTCCCTCAACGTCAAGCAGAATTTAACTACTTGTCCTCAGACACCCAAGGCAGGCATGGCTTTCCCAGGTAAGCTGGCTCAAGTGAGTGTCTCATGGTTCGAACTTCTGCACCACTCTCAAAAATAACTCAGGCTGCCACCAGCTTCTGCAACCTGCTCTGCAGAATTTCAGAATTGCCTGTGCAACTCTGTCTGAGCCGGCGGCTCCTCCCGAGGCCCTTTTCCAGCCCAGAAGCCCTTCCTGCTCCCTTCTTCTCTTTTGATGGGACCGATAATCCAGCAGCTCCCTGACTGCATCCTCCAGCTCCAGCTCCCAAGTCTGCCTAACAAAACACTTGGCACCTGCAAACATTTTCCTTCAGGAGCCTGCAGAGGAAACCTTATGTTGTGCCACAGAAGGAAATCAAAGCAGGATTTATTTAGTCAGGAGGAATTCAAGGAATTAGTTTTAAAGCAACAGAGACTGAAGGCTACCGTCTTACCTATACTTGGAATTTCCTCCGGGTCGGAGGGAGATGTAATTTAGACTCGACACCTCCCAGTCCCCCAGGGAGCCAAAGTACAGCTTGTTTGCTGAGAACCTGCTTTTGGTGCATGTCAGGCTGCAGGAGCTGACGACTGACACCCTCCTCCCCCTGCGTAAGGTCAATTTTCTAATAGATCAGTGTCCATCTCCTCCTCCTCGGAGCTGGCAAGGCACTCTCCCAGCCCAGCTGTGCTTGAGAAGTTTCTCCCGACACCCGGTAGCTACACTGAGGAAGAAACACTTTGTTTAAGCCTATGTTTCTGCCTGGCTTTTTCTATCAGATTCCTTGCAGTGCATAAAGTCTCACACAGCCTAATGGCCATTTAAAGTTCATACAAGAGGCACACAGGGGAAAAAGCAGGTATCTGAGCAATGCGCAGATGTTCTGAGACCTGATTTTAGGCACAAAAATACCGAGAAGTATGGTGGTATATACAGTTACATTGGAAACAGTCAGCAACGTTGTCCAATTGCAATACAGCCATCTGAATTGGGCCTCTATCTGCTGCAGTATGCATCACATCTCCCCTAATTTTCCATAGGATATTGAAATCCACTGCGAACTTACTGACAAGGTTTGAAGTTAAAAGGGAACTATGTGCTTTAAAAAGAAGAGATCCTTGACATACATTCCATAAAGCTATTCTAACATAATTTTAATATATTGAAACAGCAAGAGGGATTTCCCTATTCCAGCTAAATCTTCATATGGTTTCTTAGCTGGGAAAATATTCTTTTGAAGTCAGCAGCTATATGGAAACCAAGTGATTCAGTTGATTAGTTTCTGGCCTTTCACCATTTAAAGCCAGCTATAAATCCTAACTCAATTAAAATCATTCCGATTAGGACCAAAATTCCACACTGAGTTGTAGAAAGCTGCTAAAACATCCTCGTCATAACAAGATAGAAACAATTAAAGGCACAAGCCCCGGATAATGTTACTGCTTAACTGGACAGAAATGTTATCGATGGCATTTTGAGCAAGAGGTCAAACTAAGCAACCTCCCTAGATCTTCTTCAACCTGAATCAATCTACAACACGTACCAGGAGATCCTATCTTAATCCACAAGCAAGTAATAAACTTGCACACGTTTTACTCTACGTAACAGGACAGCTGTTCTTTTGCAAACACAAACTGAGAGTCTTCAGACCAAATCTTTTCCTTTCCTTAGTAAGATCACTGTACAGTTAAACGTGCAGAAAAATAAAGTTATACAAAAATAAGTCAAGAATCTTGTGCATCAGCTAAAGTGTGGTAATGACAGGAGATCAGGTTTTAAAAGCACAGCTCTACCATCCTGCCTTGTGGCAACCACAGCAAAACCTTGGCAAAGAGGTTAACCATCAAACTATCGCTGCCTGCACGAAGGTGGCGCATCAAGACAAGACTTGCACCTTGCTACATATCCCGTTTACACAAATACCCCATAAAGGTGAGGGCATTTTTCTCACCAAGCATTCTACCCTACTCTTTATCAGTCAGTATGCCAGAAGCACCAAGAAGGCACAGGCTATAATCCAATTCTTTAAATGAAACTATGGAAGCAGGCCAGATGGAAGGAGACGAGGCAGTTGAGCTCACTATTCCAGTTCATACAGTAAGCTAATGCCGCACGTTGAATATGTTTCTTATTCAGATCAGCCATTTTTTATGTAGTTAACCATTCCAAAGGTGGCTCAACAGGCTAGGTTATAACAAATATGTGTACCCCAAACAACATCCCATATTAGTGTCAGAAGAGGACACTGACAAACGACTTCACGCAGGAAAGTTCTTGTGGCCCCCACTTAACAGAACACAATCATTTGACACTGTCTAATGACATTAATCAAGCTCTGAGCCTTTGTTGCTCTATGTCATAGCAAATGCTGAGCATTTTCAGGTCCAAAGTGCTTGACTACACATTGTACATTAAAAACAAAAGACTTGAATTCATTAAAAATAGACTCTCAGGCTAGATTAAGTTCATTTGGTGCATCCGTCCCTGGTCTGGCTTTGTGTGGGGTCGCATTTCAAACACACACGAACCAGAACCTACTTTATAGATAGAAAAAAATAAATAAATAAAAATTGGTTGTCATCCAAGGTGACAGGCACTGAAAAATGGGAATACCCCTGGGTAAGGAGAATTTTAAAAAGACAATGAAGTAGTAGTAGAAGCAGCTGCTTTCTGTGGGAATTCCTGTTTTATCACCTTTGTCAAAACAAACACACATTGTCTCCTATGTATTTTTTTAAAGGTCTTTGGCACATCTCTTAAGACAGCAGCTTCATTTATGCTCACTCTAATATATATTGATAAAGATTTGAAGCCATGAGATGTCTCATTAAGTTTGCTCGCCTTACCCCCAATTAAAGATTTCAGGTGTCTTTCAGGCGGTTTTGAGCCCATTTCAAATGGACTGCCATCTGGGACACTTTCAAGGAACGTGATCAGCTACTTAGGTAATCATCTACCACATTTAAAAATCTAAGGCAGCATTTCTGTTACGCATCATCCCATTTTCCACATATAGAGTTCTATATCTGTTATGGTGTTGGTTTGACTTAGACATCAATCCTAATCGCCAAACTTTGATTGCTTTGACTGCATTAGATCTTCTGCTCACAGCTGACAATTGAGACACTATTAGCCATAAGGTTCTCCTTCCACTTTTTTTCTGCAAAAAGAGAAGAGTTTGAGCTGGGATGTGCAACAAAAACCAGATTCAGGTATGGTCATGAAAAACAGCTCTGGTGTAACAAGTGCTTCCTTTACAGAAGAGTTCCCCCTGAAAAGCAGACATGAGGAGCAGCACAGTAAGGTGATCAGGATCTCTTAAGACTTTTCCTCAGAGCAGAGGGTAACACCATAGGAAAATAAAAAAAAAAAAAGTAGGCGCTGGTCACAACCATCTCTCCAAAAGCAGCTGCAGAAAAGTAAGACCTTTCTCTCAATCCTGTTAACAGAAGGGGAGCTGAAGGGGCAGTGAGCAGAAGGAAAGATTTTCATGGCAAGCTAATACTGAAAAAGGGAACAGGAAGCTCAAAATTCATGCAGAAAAGGTGTCTGGCAGGGAGAACACAGAGATATCGGGATTCTTCAGATACTGCTGGCAAAACCAGGTCGCACTTGCGCAACAGAGCATACTCACAAACAGAGCAGACTCGCAAAGATTTCTTCCTGACTTGCAGACCTTCCATTTGATGCCAGGCAATGTTGCTACATAAAGTCATCAATTTATCAAGAATAACAGGGGACCACCATGACAGTAATACTTGCAACAAATGCAGCTTTTGTTGCTTTGGAGGGAAATAAGCGACTTGATAAGAAGCTTTTGTGGAAGTGACTTTTATGTTACTGACAGGATCAATGCAATATCTTAACGTACTAAAGCTGTGATACCAATATTACATGTGAAAAAATAATTGTTGCCCCTTTCGCATATTTTGGTAACACCTCTAAAGTACTTAGATTTTTAGATTTAACTCCAGTAAAGTAAAATCATCCTAGATTAAACAACAGTCTCCAAAGAGCTAGAGAGTACATCAGAGATCAGCTTTCATGTGTATCACTTTAAGCAGTCTCCAGTCCTGCCTTAATAGTTCTTTCACACAGAGTACAGATTCTCAGGAGAAACAGGCTAGAACAGAAGATATTAACATCTTCTCACAATCCTCCACTTTCCTGTATTAGTATTACCACTAAGGAAAAGTACTATAGAGTACATACCTTGCCCGTTTGGAACATGCTTATGCGTTTTTCCTTTCCTGGGGGTGGACTGGCATGATGATGAAGCATTGTTTGTGGCTGTTTTTGCATCCTCTGTCTCCTCGTCTTCTTCCTCTTCATCCTCGTCATCCTGAGAGCTTCCAAAATAGACCATGTTGCTGGGCAGGGCTGGAGAACCTGAACATTATGAAGAAATGGCTCATTAACATCATCATTTTTCACTTATTCACTAACCATACTTGCCATAATCTATTTTAGTGTTATATATAGCAAAGATCCAGAGATGGAAAGTCACGCTAGCGTAGATTTCTTTTTTTACCTTTATTTATTTATTTTTAGCAAAAGACAGGGTTCTCCAACCACTCCTCCTCCCAGCAGATTCCATTAATAATTTAGATTAGCAAACAGTCTTGCTACAAGCCCTAATTAATAGCTTTGTGTATTCAGAAAAACATTGAAACACATGTTTAATTTCAAATATGTGCTTAAGTGCCTTACAGAACTCTTATGGTGTGAACCAGAAGCTTACAGCTTTGCCAAGCAAAAGAGAGCATAAACAAACCAATCTGCATCACAACAATATTTTTAAGAGGCTATTACAATAAAATATTAGCATTCAGACTTCACAAGGCTTTGCAGCCCTCTCCAGCACTCTACGCAATGCCTGCAGTATTCAGCAAAGGAAGTAACTGGTTCTCTTCCACACAACAAGAGAACTGAAATGCGGAGATGCTTAAATTTGTCTAACAGGTCAGTTGCCTATATTAGCATTTTCCATGCCACAACCTTTTTATTTACACAGAATAACTAAGGAAGCAAGACTGCAAGTGAATTGGAGTATAACAACTTACAAAAACCCGGCATTGTTTGTGCAAGCCTAGAACTTTTTGGTGCACCCTTAGCAGTGATCTAAAGGAGGTAAGAGGCTACCAGAGGGAAGCTCGCACTTCTGCTTGGAGGCAGCCATAGCCTCTGATACCAGCTAACTACACGACTCCTAATTCTAGGACATTGCTGCTCAAAATACAAGTGTCCCTTTTTTCCCTGCATAGGTACCCAAGCCTATTACACCGCTCCAGAACTGATCGGCTTTGCAAGCTCTGCCAGTTTGCACCACCTGCCAACTTTGATCAGGATGCTGCAGCTGCCACTATGGGTGCATTAATGCATCAACCAAGCACGGCAGTAGAAGAAAGTCACTGCCAAACCAATAAGGCAGTTTGCAAAGTTTAGGAGCTGCGTGGCTTCCAGAAGCCACATAGAATTGGAATAATAAAATCACAAACAGACACACACTAATCTGGAGACAATATATATAAAAAAAAAAAAAAAAGATAGGGTTGGAGAGTATGGTAATAAAAATTCACATGTAAGTAATAAGAAATTGTACAAATAAAGTGGAATGAGTTTAAGTCACTTTGCAAAAATGTGTGAAGAGAAACATCAAACTCTACCCCCTAACTCTGTTGGGGACCCTTAAAATTAGGCTCAGCACAGACTGAAATCACTCTATTACAACTGGAGAAAAATCCTGTCGGAAATACTGTCAGAAAACATTCTGAGGGTCTAAAATGGGAGAACAGATATAGCAGCTGCTTGTTTAGCCTTGCTTTCCTAGACTTTCCCATCTCCAAGCTCTTTGGTCATCTGCTTTCAACTGCAATCAGGAAAAAAAAAAAAAATCCACAACACATGTTATTACCAAGATAGCATTTTTTTTCTTTTCTTTTTCTTTCCCCCTTTTTAAAAAGGGAATAAAATGTAACACTATGTGAATCGCTTAAAAAGGACAGAAGATTTAAGCCAAGTGGGAGAACAGATATGACCTACCTAGCTCCTGGTATTCCAGCGCTCTAACTCCTGTGCATAAATCTTGCATTGGAATGACATTTTTTAATCCTTTCCAATTGAGAGCTGTGAACAACAATGGCTAAGCTGCATTCCTCGGGCAGCTGAGGCTGCTCGGGAGCACGCGTCCAGAGAAATTAGACTTGCAATGCGCAGTAACATGGGAAAATCCTGCCGGTCCTCACTTTACTCATCTAAGTTCTCGGCAATACGAGGCCTCAGAGGAAAGTTGGTGTTCACTTCAAGTCTCCTGGTACCCATTCTTCCCCTCTCTAGCCTTCCCTACACATTTATTAAAGATGTCTTGCAAAATAGGAAGAAAAAGGCAAGACTCTGGCATTTTTATTCTATCTGAACAGTATTATGGATGTAAACAAAAAAAATCTAAAAGCTTTTAATTTTCTTGCTTGCTTTTTATAATATAACTCTTTTTATCAATGTCCTTTAAATTAAGTTGCCAGCTCCTGCATTGCCTCATTATTATTGTCCACACCTACAGACTGAGGTGGTTAAAACCATTTCCATGTTGAGTGAAAGTAGCTAATCATGTCCAAAATGCTGGGAAAACACTGTTTTTAAACTAGTTGTGCTCGAGATAACACAAATCCCTTTTATGGGCCAACCTACGGAAATGCAGGGCTGTGCGTATGCTCCAGTTGTGCAAGTCTGCACAGCTGACACACACTGGTGTTTTACCCAGAGTAAAGCTAAGAAAAACGCTGGGGGAGGAGGGGGGAGGGGAACTCATCCTGTTGAAATAAAATTCAGACATCTAATAACATAAGAACTATTAAAATCCTTAAGACTAGAGTTTAGGAGCGAAGTCAGGCGATTCTTCACCTTCTTTAAATGGTTGGGAACACAAAGCCAGAGCCGCCTTCTGCAGAATACTCATTTTTTCCTCAAAGCTTTTAATTTATATCAACAAATACAAAGTAGTGTGGTTGTAGCCATGAATGTTTACAAGCACTGCTGATCTGGACAAGAACGCACACTCAAGAATTGGGTTTGTTTTTTCCAATTATATCAACTGGTCCCATAAAACATACTGTTTTCCTCATAAATCTTGCCTGTCTTCATCTCAAGTTAAGAACATGGTGTTTTCCATAAGAGACACAGCCTTTGCTGAGAGCTGTTGGTCTCAAGTTTCATTGTGCATAACAGATATTTATCAGGAAAATGATATACGACAGCAGGAAGATAGAAATCCTCCAAAACGGCATGAGCATAAGGCAAACTGCAGGTTCACCAGATGCATACATACACACACATCCACAGATCCTAAAGTTATAGGTGCTTGCTTGTTTTAATTGACTAGATACAACTCTGCACAGTCTAATATTTGAAGTAATTTTTGAAGTGGACATACTAATTTTGGCATCAAATATGGTCTGTAGAGCATCTACCCCCACTTGGCCTTGTATCCTTATTCCTGTGCCACCACCTTGACTGGGGCGGTATGATTTTTTGTGGGGCTATGTAGCAAGTCGGATCAGGGAACTGATTGAGATTAAAACACCAGGCTAAGGAAATAAAAGTCTGTTAATAAATGCTGTAACCCTAATGTAACACTACAAGCTCTCAAGTTAAGATTTGGAAAATTTCTATGCACACTTTTTCTTATTGAATGTGTAGCTTAATACACCATGTTATGTTATTAAACCAAACCTAAAACAGGGTGTTTCCAATCTCCTGCAGGAGCTGTAAGATTCAAGAGGTTGCCTTGATGAGGCCCAGGCACCCTGTCCTGTCTTTTTCTTTTTAAGACGGTTTGTTCCACATCAAGGTTTGCACGGAAGCACGTGCCGTCCCTGAAGAACTGGATGAGGCAATCGCAACAGGGCAGGCAGGACGGAGAAGCCACAGCAGAAGAATGAATCCAAAAGGGAGGGCAAGTCCCAGCAAGGAGATGGGATGAAGAGGGGAGCACAGCGAGGGCCGTTAGCAGACGGACTCCAGCCGCACAACGATGGGAAGAGGAAGACACCAAAAGAAACACTGCAACCAGGGCCAGCCAGCACCACGGAGGGACCTTCCGACTCCTCTGCTTCTGCTCTGAACCACTGCAGCAAGGCCAAACGGCAACGCTCGCCCTCTCCATGCTGCTTTGAAAGCCTTCACAAACTGCAACAATTAACGAAGGGATCGTAAGCTGTGCGAATAGCTCCAACAGCTAAGGAAGCAGTGAGCATCCACTACCCTCCAACACCAGAGAACAAGTTAGCCCTCCTACATCAGGTATCACTGGACAGGAGAAATTTTCAGAAAGTCGTTAATGGAGCTTCTGTTCTTTAATTCCCACATCATGTTTACAGTCAACTAGCAGTTACTACAAAGGAAGAGAAAGAAAGAGAAGATACTCAGTTCTTTAACAAAAAGAGTTTGCAGTATTTTTGTCAACTGTTTCCCTCAGTATCTGCAGTTTCATAATTGAAATCTTCTCTCAGGTATTTTTATCTTCTCTACTACTTTGTGAAAGACCAACACAAAAAAACCTGTAACGGTGCAGGAGAAACACAAAGACTACACAAGGAGTGTAGCCTAGCACATGCAAAAGGATGACAAATGCATTTAAGGTTCTCTGTTACAACAGTTCGATGCATTACCTACATCCCAGTAATTACAAAATGAAATATGGTTTTCAGAGTTTCAGAGGTGTCCTTCCAGCAGTCCTTCTCCTGTTACACCTTCTGCACGTGCAAAACACGGGCTTGCCACTAACCACGCTGACACCTGCCTGCACAACCTGTGCACAAAGATGCACTGAACCCAGCGGCAAGCGCCTGATTAACAGAGTACACTATACCTTTTTCCAGGCACTTTATTTGACTAATGAGGTTATTAAACTTTTTTTATTTGACAAATGGGTAATTTTCCCTCCTAAATTACAGCATGTTTTGTTTCTCATTAAATTGTCTTAGACTTTTGTCTTAGACTAGCAGAACGTACTAAAAACTCTGAATTTGGATCTGAGGAGCAGAGGAAGAAGTACGGAAAGTGCGTGCATTTTGCCAAAAGCACTATTTCATTACTCTTCAGAATTAGCTGGCAGTATTTCTAGAATATTTACTGAAGCACAAACCAAATGTTTTCATCTGGACAGGATTCAAACTGTGGTATGTTACAACCACAACAAAAATCATCTCAGTCCAAGAGCCTTCTCTGTAATTTGGGCCGTGGTTTCTATAAAACCAGAGGATTCTTCCCCATTAATTATTTACACCGACTCCCCCTTTAACTCCTCTCTTTTTCCATCTACCAATCAAACGTAACCCAGATGTGCTTTGGAAAAGTCTTCAAACAATTTAAGGCATCAGAATGATTTAAGCGCAAGGCAGGTCAAGGTATGCGGGACTTAAGCCTGCCCCAATAAACACGTGGCAGGCCAGGCTCCACAACTAGCTGTTCCCAGAGCTCCGGCTTTTCCTCTGACATAAGGCCCCGTTTGGGGGCTCAACACAGGTGGAAATCCTTGCCTCCCAAATGCTTCTGGTGCACTGGCATCTCACAGCTGAAAATTTAGGGCCTGATTCTCATTTATTATATAGTCTACTAACGATGTTTTGGCAGGACACTGTAAAGTCCCTCAAGTGCGAATAAAAGTAATTTATGCCTGTGCTTTATAGCCATTTTACAGAGCAAGACTAAAAGGGAATGAATTACATAAACTCCACAGTAAAGAGCAATTGTGTCTCGTGGATCTAACTCCACCTGCAGGAACAGGCCCAGCGGGTGATCCCTGAACAGGACAGAGGAAATGGCCACCCAAAGCACAGTGACAAAACAGAGCTTACAAACAAACTAATATTCAAACCAGCCAGGCTCTGTCACTGGTGTCACAGCTGCTGTAATGACATGAAACTCGTTTTCTTCCTGGTCCACTCTGTGCTCTGGCCACAGGGCCAGAGCAAATTGCTCATCCTTTCCTCTCTTTCTCTTCCATCCTGCCTTCTCATTCACTTGCCCTCCTTGCTGTTCCTGCTCTTCCACATCTACTCTTGACCTCGAGCAGTCACACAGCACTGTGTCCGCACGGGCAGCACAGCGGTGCTTCCTATCCTGAGCTTAGGGAGCACCCTGCAAACGGCAGCGGCGCCCGAACACACACACAGTGTTTCCAAAAGGAAGACTAGTGCTCAGGAGATTTCTCCTACAAGTTCTATAGAATCAGGCTAGGTGCGTGCTGCTTTTTATACAGTTATGTTTTGTATTTATATGTGCTCTCTCTTTAGAGCTGGAGACTGTTTCTGTGACTTAGCAGGAGAACCTACTGCAGCCAAAGGGTGGCATGTGGCACCCACAGGTGCTCACCCAAGCACAGTACATAGCAGCACAGGAAGCGGGTTGTATACCCTAGATTTTGCAATGCCTAAATTTTATAGGGCTGATACCTATCAAATTCTAGCACCAGCAATGCCTGCTCAACTGTGCCATTAACGTTTTAAAGTGAAAACACCGCATCTAGAATCACAGAACTTTTATTTTACGCCTGTAGCCCAACCCTAAACAAAAGCCAGCTACGCCAGTGCCTATTATGGTGTTAAATATTATCCTCATTGCATAGGAAAGGCTAAGCAGCTTGTCTAGGGACTCCCCCTGAGTCTGTGGCAGATACAGAGACTGAATCACAACATTAGTCTCTGGTTTCAACATGCTTATTTCACCCTGTGGCTTTTTGCAGGGATAGGTATTGGCCTCTCTAAAATGAGAGGGGGCCCCTGAATGGGACGGGTAGTGGAAATTTCTGATCCTGTTGCAGCGCACAGACTACTCTGTCTTACATTCAGCAGCTCTTCTAACTCCCTAAATTTTTCAGTAGGCACAAACTTATGGGAAGTATGCACACCTCCGCCGCATGTCTCGGCATAGTCCTTAGCAGAACCCGTCCTCTGGAAAGGGAGCGATGCCAAGGAAATGTGGCATCCGTGACCCTGCAAACGCGCTTCTCCCTGCTGACGTGGTCCTAAATGGGTCTGTGCATCAGGTACTGCTGTAATTCACCCACACAGGAAAAGGATCCTTTATATCATATCTCTTAATATGATGCCAGACTTTGAACCTCTTTAAGAAAGAACTTCAGAATTGCGAGATTTTAGTTGCTATATGTGAACAGTTCTATCAAATGATTTGGGCAATTAAGATTATACACTCCAAAGTTTATTCTTGTATTGTCAATCCATCCTAAAATTTCAATCTCATGTACCAAGTGATTTAAAACAACATAAAATCTATAAAAAGTTTTCCTCCTTTCCTCCACTATATATATATACACACACACACACACACACACATATATATATATATATATAACCAGCTGTCGCCAAGGCAAGTGTATATCCGCTGGCACTAAATTACTAAGGAAGTGTAACTTCTACCTAGTTAAAAGCTACCCCATACCCTTCGTAGAGACAAAAAAACAAAACAAAACAACAAAAAAAGGCATTTTCTAACAGTCATTTTCTAGTACACCCCAGAGGACAAGCTCAAAATTTCTTTTGTTTATGAAGTGTCTCTTCTAGGTGTAATAAAAATATCTTTACAATATCTATTACCAGATATCTAATGGCCCTGATGAGAACACCCATCGTGGGATTCAGCTTCACAAGCTGCTGATGACACCAAGGCCGTGTTCGGAGGACGTCTTCTCCGACTCTCCTGCTCTGACGGCCCGAGCACCCAAGCGGGGGAGAGGGGCCCCGGAACCTTCCACCCAAATAAGGTGCTTTAAAGAGAGATAACTGTTGAAGAGAGAACTGTGAAAGGACAGGGTTTTTCAGATTCAGGGAGCTACTGAAGTCAGGATAAATGGGCTATAGGGAGATTTGCTATTTTGGTTTTGCATGACTGCAGTAAATCCCTGAAAGGACTCAAAAAAAAAAAAAAAATCCGTATTTTGCATAAGAGTTACCAGATCAGACTGAAAATGCCATTTCTGAGAACTTAATGAATCCATCTTTATTTAGGGATCCCTGAAATTCATTAGAATGTAACTCTCGAAGGTTCAGCTTAATTAGAAAATGGGTCATGGGACAACTTTTTAAAATGTTAGCTTTTGATCATACGCTTCTGTTTTTAAATCATCTTTTGTCAAGAATCGGATTCACATTCCCACTTTAGCTTGCACTACTCCATTTGCAATGCCTTAAACGGTAAATAACTGTGGAGAATAAAGACAACTTAGGTGCACTGGAACAGAAGCTATTAAGAAGAACTTGATCAGAGGCCGAAAACACAGAAGAAGTGGAAGCTATTGTATTTCTGCACGGAGATGACACCCTCCTATCTAGGTGCATTGCTGAAAGATACTAATTATGCCTCTGGCAAAGGGCAGAGAAGCGCCTCCAAAGAAGCTATTTAAACATAAGAAGGCTGCAGTCAAACATTTCAGAGATATCTGCACTCTGCCATTTCTTCCTGGGTGCAAAATTCTAGGTCACAACTTAAAGAAAAAGAAAACACCCTTAAAATTATAGAAAGGAGGAGATCTTTGCCACATTTGGTCAAAGCTAGATGAATTTCAGGGTTTTGTGCTACTCGTCAGCTGCTACAGCTGCTGTTCAGCTTACCTTCTAAGAAGGAATTGGGATTCTGCATTCTCAGATGAAGTGTTCAAAAAACAAATTCTAGCTAAGAATATGTCCAAAGCCTCTAATATTCTAGATAATGAAACCCAGCAGATCACCTTGGTTAAATTATCCCTTCTTGAAATTACAGAATGCCAAGAGTTACCTGTATCATAAGATTTTCCTGACACACAGCAGAACCCAAGGTAAGATGGGTTCCTTTAACCAAAAGGGGAACCTTTCTTCGATGGTGTTGCATGGTGGTAGACTCCCACTGCTTGCAGAACTCAGGTAGCTTGGTTTAAAAAACAAAGTAACACCAAAAAACATAGAAGAGGGTTACTTTGAGTTGTGGAAAGGACTTTTAAATGTCCTTATTTTAAAATGGAAAATGAAAGTGCAAGTATAATTTCACAAAACTCTTGACACTTGCCCAAAGTTTGCAAAGCTCCAGGAAACCCAAGAGCATCCCAGCTGAGCCAAATGAGGCTTCACACAAACGCGAGGCTTTGCTATCCTCAATCTTGCTGCTACAACACAATTTTCCAAGCAATTTTCAAACGGACCAACTTAACTCTGCCCGCGTGTCCCTCTCAGCAACATCTCACATTTCCATATGGCCATGTTGGACGTTTCATAACGAGAGGCAGAGCTGACCAGAGACAGCTGTACAGAAGTCACGACAACAGCCTCACTGTGCAAGTAATTACAACCCCCTTCGCATTTCAAAAATGAAACAAATATCCACCAAAGATCACAACTCTACCCAGGCTTTAATGAGCTGCTGGCTCTTCCCTCTACAAGCTCACTGAAATAAGCTTGCCAATGCACCCAAAGACCTCATGCTGGACCTTTCCTGAGCTAGATGTACCCATGGGCTGCTACACGAACAGCACAATAGTGTATTAGGAACCAGCTTCCAAGCACTTCATTCCAAAGGGCATAAGAATCATTGAATCTTAGCATAATAGAAAAAGAAAAGGGACCAGGGTCTGGAACTAGACTGCCTGAAGGATGGAAAGGGCTATATCACAACTTAAGGCAGCCAGGATCTCTTTAAAAACACATCCGTTCAGGAACAGAAGCCAGAATGGGGACAATACTGATCTCAGCAGCTCTGCACTCTCTCCCTCCAAGTTTCAAGCTACATGGTTTTTAATTTAATGGTAATGGGGAACTTGCTGTCTGGCCACACGTCTTGTCTTAAAGATTGCACATGCCTGCATACTGAAGAAATTAGTGAATCGCAAGTTTTTAACTGAGAGTACTAAGCATCAATCATTCTACAGAAAAGCAGCACATAGAAAAAGGTTCAGCAGCTAAATAGTCATTGATTTTGGAAAACAAAAACAAACACACACTTCTGAATAAAGCACTGTAATAAAGCACTGGACAGGGGTACCCATGCTTCACACCTGTGTTGTTAACGTGGCCTGCTAAGAGACGGCAGGAAATAAAAAAAGGAGATCACTCACATCTCCAGTCAGGTTGCCTTTCTTTAGGTGCAAGTGCCTTCAAAGCTATAAATAACACATGTTTAGTTAGCAAGCAGCAGAAACAAGTGTGCGAATGCAGTCGTGTCTGCTCTCTCACACACAAAAAAACCTTCTGAATTTTCCCACAAACAACTGTGGTAGTTGGCCCAGATCACACAGTGACATGTTGCCAACAGACTCATCCACCTCACAGCAGACTAAATCAGAAATTCATTTCCACAGATTAAGTTGCTGAGCATCATGATGTCACTTTAAACCCCAGTGGATTCCACTCTTTACAATCCTTTAAATAAGCACTAGAGGTAGCAAAAAGTCCCCCTTCATCATCCCCTTTACCCACCCATTTTGCCATAAGCCCCAGCATGAGGGAGGCTTCATATTGGACCAGAGTTGAGACAGATGAATTAGCAGCCAGACAAGAGCAATCACTGGCCCAATATCTCCCAGAAGACACAGCTATAAACCACGCTACATTAAGGTGAGAAAGCCTCAGCAGGAAGCTAAGGGTGGTGCTGACCAGTGCTGTTAACAGATGCAAGATAGAGCGAAGGGTGGCTGAAGAAAAGACAAGTGGAAGCAACAAGCTTCAAAGGATTCGGCCCACTGGGCAAGGACTTTGCAGATGAGCCCAGCTATGAATGCACACCCTTTTCAGCAGGAAATGGGAAGAAAAGAACAGCGAGAGCCATCACTGCAGCACGTCAATCTTCAGGACAAACAGCATCTTCAGGGCATGACTTGGGAGAAAAGGCCTTGAAAAGCCCTGAGAAAAAAAAAGGGACCAAAGTGTAGAATGGCACTCACATAAGGTCTCCTCCTTTTGCTTAATCAAGACAGTTAAGCGCATTTCACACTCAGGTCTCTAAGTCTGAAATGCAGGTCTGGTAACACACACCAGTGACCCCACTATAGAACTCCAGACAGACTCGGGCACCTGCTACTTTGCTGTCAGAAAAGCAGGGTAAGGGAGGTACCTCACAGCACAACTTCAGATACTTTATCTTCACCAGGGTTACGCAGTGGAACAGCTAGCATGTTATACCTATTACCATGAGAACCATTTACCTCTGGGGCCACTAAAACCAGAGAATAGCAACTGCTCCCCCCAAATATCATAGGAAAAGTATCACTCGGAATGAACAATAAAGGACAGTGAATAGGTAGAAAAGGGGAATTTCCAGGCAGATTTTTTCTCCTGCAGAAACAAGTACTCAGCAGAGTTAAGCACATCTTCAGTTGATAGTCAGACAAAATGAAGGAGCACGCAGGACAAAGAGAGCGACAGATGAAAACCCATTCAGGATAACACAGAGCTAAGCATACAAGAAATTTCCTTTTGCACTGTTATTGGCCTCGTTTTACGCTCTTTATAACCCTGAACTGCAACACTCTTGCCACTGATACA
Organism: Nothocercus julius; assembly: GCA_013398735.1. Taxonomy (NCBI): domain Eukaryota; kingdom Metazoa; phylum Chordata; class Aves; order Tinamiformes; family Tinamidae; genus Nothocercus; species Nothocercus julius. The sequence continues at coordinate 2,828,138 of VZSV01000021.1, forward strand.
GTCAAATTACTGGAGTTGAAATGCATACAGTATATTCAAGCGCAGTACCAGTACACCTTGCTAGCTGCTACGCAGCGTGTGGCACTGCAGCTCGTTCCCTGAATTCCTGCACCCCCCTAAGCTGCTACAAGACTCCTACCTCGAAGACAGAGGAAAGTAAGAAAGTCTTCTGTCTTGGGCTTCCGTTTGGAGAGGTCAGAAATCTGAGTGGCGGGAGGGGGTAACAACGGCTCCACTATCTTTATTGGAGTTGTGCTGGGACTGTTTGGCTGGGACTGAGCAAACTTCCTTTGTGCTTGCAGCCTTGGCCTGTGGAGACAAGAGCATATCATAAGCACGTTAGGATGCACAGGAGAGACTCAAGAACACAGAAATTCACTGTTTGCATAACAATAGGAGTGATCTGAAGCCATCCCTCAACAAAGTACTCACAATTGGGTCTATTGTGAAGACAATGTTCTATTTGCCTTACCTCTGGTATCTTCTGCAGCAATTTAGAAAAACAGGACAGGGACATCTTGACTAAAAAAATCTGTAACTATTTCATGCCTTTAAAGTATTTTCTTACATACCATACAATTACAGTTTGCAATTGACTTATTTTGAAATTAAATCTGTATTTTGCACCACAAAAATAAATCCTTTTTTGAAGTATTAGTTTTCTTTGCCTCTCGTGTTTTATCACAAATATTTGATATACAAATTTCCATTAAGGTTTTAATTCATTCCGATCTGCTAGAAACCTAATTGGACTGCTCAAAATTCTAAAGTTTAACTCAGAAAACTTAGAAACAGCTATTAGCACATACTGTATCTACAGCTCCATCCAATTCTTCAAACATAAAGCAAAACCTTTAGGGGAAAATTATTTTTTGACAGGAAAAAATATCAGGCAAAAGCCATTGATCTTCATTCCCCTGGGTGACAGCTTAGAAGACAGCGAACAAAGAGTTAATAAATATTTGTGTCAAGTTTGTAATAGTGAAGAGCAGATAAGGACAGGGTCAACTTGGCTCAATTTCAGTACTCTTATTGGAAAGAGACTTTGGCAAATTTTAGAGTATGTTCGTGCAGAGTTACGAGACACACACAGAAACAAGCAGCTTGGCAATCGGGCTGCGAATTATTTCAAGTCTATCTAAGAAGTCTGATTAACTACTAGGTGACAATGGAAATGATTTTCTTTAATACATCTAGCATACAATTCAGTAGTAGGGAATATGCTTGGGGCAGCACAGATATCCAAAGGAGGGCTCCCTGGGAACCTGACTCGGCAGAGCATTTGAGAACATGCTAATTTCTCACTTAAACAACTGGGATCCTAATTGCGGTCTTTATTACAGCTTCAAAACGAAAAGAAGATACTGAAAGTACTTTAAACCTCACTGAGAAAGGATGCAATTTTATATCATTTTCTTCCCTAATAGCAGAGTATTTACATAATGTAAAACTGAAACAGGCATCAAGTAACACTAGAGGAAAAGCCAGGTCTTATCATTCCACTGCAAAATTTACTGTTATGACTTAACGAAAGCACCGTTATCATTTACTCAGTGTGGAGGAAACATGTAATTGGTACATCCTTCTTTTTCACGTATATTTAACTTCAACGTCTGGCTATGAGGAGTTTGTTACCATACTTTAAACCTCCTCAGTTTTGTGGCTAAAATAGAAAAACAAAATTTCTGAATCCCGGCAGTGTTTGCATGCAGTGCAATGCAATGTCATTGCAATGACAATAGAGCACAAAAGTAACATTTGGTAACACTCCCCTCCACATGCATTTTCCACAAGGAACTTCCTCATGATCAAAGGAACCTACTGCATTCCTCAAAAGCCTTCCCTATTGCCTGTTTATTTCCATCTCCTTAGCGGTTAGTACATTATGTTGTTTACAATATATTTTACCGCAGTGCTCATAATTTGTGAAGTGGAACTAAAAGACTATTTGAACATACTTATTTCCTCATATCTATGAGCAATAGTTCTTCCAGAGAGAGGATGTTCAAAATACGCACTCGTGTCTTCTGCAAACGCCTGGGACTGCCTTGCAGGGCGCTGCGCCTTCAAGCACGGCCAGTCCTGCAGCGTCCCCCGCACCCTCGCGGGGCCCGTTTGCTTCAGCTAAAAGGCCCCATCTTCCTTGAGCTCAGTGGGGGGCCGTGACCATGAACCTTGCCGTTTCCGGGGCAGGCTGCCCGTGCTGCACCATCAGAGGTGCCGGAGACGCTTCCTCCCGCAGACACCGCTTTCAAGCGCCTCTGCTGACGGATGCCGCGCGTCCTCTGGCTTGCTTTTCACCCACCGCTCCCTCGAAACCAGGCCTCTTCCTTCCGAAATACCCGCTCTTATTAAAACTGCATAAAGAGTTATTGGGCATAAGCCCTCACCAGTTCAACCTAGGCACCTTTCCTGACTGCAGCATGGCCTCGAGGTTCGGAAATAGCTCCTGGTTTAGGCTTGGGTAGACGTTTGCTCTATGGACTTCACCGTAACATCTGGGAGGCCACAGAGAGAGATATGAGCAAGAAAAACAGCTCTACACTCATATCATTTTGGAATCAAAGCACCTAGATTAGGACCCAAGTCAAGTTTTTTAGGCAGTCTTTGCTTCAGCCTTGCATAGACCTGGCTGTTTCAGAAGGTGCCCAGCAAAAGAAAACCATACGTACATTTCAAAACACGGGAAACTGCATACAAATGTTTCCTTGTCAGGGAATGCACGCCTCTTAATAACCTGATATTTCACTATGAAAATCTCTGGAAGCATAAAACCAATTATTTCGGGTCGGGTTTCATGTTGCACTTAATCCAATGTAAGTGTGAAGCTGCTGCCAAGGGAGGAGGCGCCGCTGTACTCTCCAGCTACAGCAGCTCGACTGCGATGGGCAGCAGCGCCAGCTTCACGCACGGCTGAAGCCCTGAGGGGCGGACAGAAGAGCTCAGAGACAGGCTGTATATGGTAAATACGGACCACCGCCAAAATGGTTCCACTCCTTGCTTGGCAAGGCAAGAGTTTCTGCGGGAGTGGCCTATTTAGCAACTAAATATCATGCAAACACTGAATGAACAGCCAGAAACATTCAGACTTTTATATAAAAAAGCAGTATTTCGGCTTTTCTAAACCGATTATTTTTTCCTTTTACTATTTTTGACAGTCTTTAAACGTCTACCTAAGACACAAAGATCAAAAAAGCCTCTGCCCGAGAAAGCCTTCACTCACTTTGGATGTGCTGCTCTTCTACAGAACCTGCTGCTTAGACTCAAGACAGCAAATTACAACTGATTGCTAAAACCAAACACTAAAAATATGCCTACAGATGAAGACTAGATGAGAAAACACTTCTCTACAACGTGAATATACTTTCTGATGCTTTTCTAGACACAAATTTATTTTTAGCTAATCACTTCAAGCAAATTGTGTTCTTTAAAATCAAAACACTGCAGTTTGCATTGGCTAAAAATACTTGAGAAATGTATTTTAAAGTAGAATTTCCTAGCACCATTTCCTTTGCACTGCAGAAAAGGCTGTATTTAGTAAGAAAACATCTATTTTACAAAGGCAGTCTTTTCTGTGCAAAGCAAAGCTCAGGCTAGCAATACAAGTCTGTGTTAAATTTAGTAAACATTAATGCTGTAGATAACAGTGCATGCTGTGTTAGCTGCAAAACAGGTATTAAATTATCAGTATGTGAGTTAGTTCTATATCTGCACAAGAAACATCTTAAGCTGTTTCCAGTTTACCACTGCAAAGCTCCTACGTGAAAGCAAAGCGTAAGTACTATATAAAGTACACAGAGAAGAGCAATACACGCTATTGAACTGATTATTTATACAGGTATTAATCTACATTTACTATAGATTAATAGATTTACTGTAGAGAAGCTGTCCTCATACCTGAACGTCTCAACTGCAAAGACATTTGCAAACCAAACTTCACCTTTTTCAAATGTTTGTTAATCTCTAGCAATTCAATTTTTTAAAATAAAACTTCCTGCTTGTTATATATTCGATATTTGCTTGTTGTTTTCTCTCCGAACCTTTAGCTTGCTCTTTGAACTTTGCTTTAGTCTTCATTGTTTCCTGCCTCTCTGTTGCCACAAGTTTTTTTTTTTTTTTTTTTTTTTTCTTCTGTTTAAGGGCACCCCTAGGGTTAAATTTCCAAATTCTAAAGGAATCATAGTTTAAATAGCAGCTCAAGTGACACCATTTTGTGATTGATTCACATTTCCCTTTTTGATGCAGCATGTTTTGGCTTTCCAAGCGGCTGGTGAGCAGCTTGCAAGTTGAGGCTAAGGACTGTACACTTTTGTCCTTCTAAAAGCACTGTCAATATTTGGTTACTTTGCTTTGCTTGTCCTCCTGCGAAAATGTAAGTGTTTGTATAAAATTACTCTTGTTAGATTAGAATTGCTTCTACCGAGTAGCAGAGATGAGCTGGTCTACTTAATTTTGACCAAATATTGCAAGGATATTTAGGAACAGAAGCTCTCTTACTGCACGATCTAAGGATACATGCTGAAGAAACACACTTTATTGCAATGCACATTTAAAAGAGGAAAGTTCAAGTTCCTTGTAATTGCTTCAGACTTTGCAGTTCCTGCATCTCTAGCCCCATCATCTCTCCTAATCCGAGCGGCAGAAACACAGGGCTACGTGTATTTACATGTCTCCACGCAGGGATTTGAACTCCTACTGAGGGAGCCAAGCGAGCTCCTCCAGAACCCTTTCGCTAAGGTTACTACCTTAGCCTGGCTGGTCCCAGCGGTTTAAGCTCTGTCACAGTTGTGCACCGCAACATCTTGCTGATTTCTGCCATTCCCTCAGCCACCAGCACCCATGGAAAGGTGCCCTCATGTCAGATGCACTGACAGGCACTCGGGCTCACCCATTTGGAGATAATTATCCTACACAACTATATTCCCCCTGCCACGTGCCTGTGTCATTATTTCTATATTATGACACTTTTGCTATTTAGAGAGCTGCTTTGCCTACAAGTAAAATTCACTTGTCCCTACTCTAGATCAGGCTTGACGCCACCGTCTTCCACGTGCACCAGAGGTTACGTGCGGCTTGCTCGCCCAGGGCTATTTGACAGGGCAAGCTCAACGTGCTTGCTGGCAAAGCTTCCTTTAGGCGTGCAGCACAGAAATTTAACTTTTCCAACTCTGAGAGCAATTATTTGGATAAGCAATAGACAATGACACAAACTGCAGTGTGAATAGGAGAAGACCTTGCTGGCTCTCCCTGGAGCAAACGTGCGTGCAATTCTCAGCCCCAGCAATACTCAGCTGTGTTTCTATCTCTGTGTATTTATACACAAATCCAATCACCGTCTCCTGAATTACAACTTCTGCGACTGCCCTGCATCACCCCAAGAGCAGGAAGCGGCAGGACGAAAGGCAGCTTTGAGGCACGTTTCCTCTGCCACATCCCCCCGGCTTCTGGGCCCAGTAATTTTGGCTCGAAGCAGCGGTAAATCATCCACGGCCCTCCCAGCCCCACGCAGGCTCAGCAACAACAGCCTGCAGGTTGACAGAAGTGAAACTAGATATTGGAGCATATTCTGCACCTCCCAACCTACATGAACCAGGAGGGAAGGAGAGGACAAGCAGTCTGCTCACAATACGATATTATGCTCCACTTAGTCCTTGATTTTTGACAAACAGGGAGTTATTAAAAGCCACAGGGTACTGTTTAACAATTCCCTCAAGCTAACTGTGAAGGAACAGGACAACTCCAGCCAACGGGACATACAAACCATTACACTCAAGCAGGGGTGCAGATGTTGCCTGCTAGGCAACATCTAGTCCATCTAGAAGAAGTTACAAAAAGCTGCCTTTCAGACATCAACTACGGATTCAAGAAATTCACGTGTTTCAGCAATCTAGATAGCCCCAAGAGGGATGAACCCTACTGAGTACTAAATAGCTCCTGGGGTTTTTGTTCTGGTAACTCACGATGGTGAGGCAAGCTTGATGCAAACCCGACCAAACGGGATGTCTCCATGTGAACTTGGGTCCCCTCTGCCAACCCCAGGATACACAGAAGCAAAGAACAAGAAACAACCCAAAACACTTAACAGTGGGTATAAACTTGAATTAGTTGAGCTTGCAGCCGATTTGCAGGAACCTGGGTGTCCTCTCACCTTACTGATACAACCCCTTGGAAGTTCTCTATCACCACCCATACCTGTGCTTGGCACAAGGTTCAAATACTAGGTGTACTGTACTGACGCCTGCTACGGGGTGGCCTATAGGAGTGTTTGGCAGCGAAAACAAAATTAAAAATGCCACGAAGATGAAGAGTGAGCAGATGGGACAAGGAGAGAAAAAAAAAAAAAAAGTTATCTCTCTCTCTGATCCTGCCAGAAGAAGAGGGCAAATGGTGTCTAAGATCAGCAAGTAGAGCAGGGTGCATCATTAGGCAGTACTTTAAGCAGGAATATCAACCACAAGAACACTGGGAATCTTCACATGCGGAAAAAGAAGCTAAATTAAAAGCTACCATGAAACTGTTCTCCTGCAGTTATGTATCTTCATTATCAGATCAGGATAGACTGTTCAGAATGTCCCTGTACCAAATGTCCTACAGAATGCTCAGAAATAGGGACCCAAAGGCAGATCATAAGTTTATGATCTAAATCATCTATTTTAGCATGGCAATGGGTCTTTTAAATTCATTTGCTCCAGGGTCCTCTCACCTGAGATTGGACGGCATTTTTTTCTCCTTCATATGGACATGTGATAAGCTGAAAATGGCAATAGATGGCAGAAGAGATCCTTTGAAATACTGGAGGCAGGTGGTGCCATCCTCCTTTTGTCCTGCCATGGTTCTTGCAAACTCCCATTTTGGAGTAGATTCATATCCAAGTCACAAAAGACGAGCACAAGCATTTAACCTTCAACTCTGCTATGGGTTGTAACCCAGCTGTGCCTGCCTGCACTGGAGCCACTTTGTAGGTTACATAAACCCACCCAGGTGAAGCTTTCACGTTCATTAGATCACGTGAGAGCTAAACAACAATAATGCGAACTTCATGGTGGGTTCCTCAGCAGTCCTCCCAAAGGAGACACTCTTGCCATACAATAGCCCTCAGCTGGGCCTACCCAGGTAGGCCCACACAAGCTTCAATACAAATGGATACAGTCATGCAAAAGCACCCCTCCAGGAAGGGACAGGAAACAGGAATCAGAGAATCATTATGGTTGGAGAAGACCTTCAAGTTCGAGTCCAACCAAAAGCCCTTCAACACCACTGCTGCAGCCTGTTTTGAAGCGGGCTGCATCCTGGCTAAATCCTTCTTCCGGCTGCTCTTCTGTCTGTGCACATTGCAGAGTGCATCCACGTCACGATACTAGAGAAGACACACAAGCTGACTCTTCGTGCCTAGGCTAACGCATGGCATCACGTTGGTGCAGATCCACCCAACCCTGCAGGCCGCTCACTGCGGCTCTTCTGACTCCCGCCCGTCCTCTAGCTGAGGGAGAGCTTGTCTCTGCTCTGGAGCCACGCTCAGGTGCCCTTCTCCCTCCGGCACGGTTCCCATCCTGACGTGCCGCGCGGTGCTCTGCAGCAGGCAGCTCCACAAAGTGCCCAGGCAGCCCTCCTGAGCACCTCCCGCGCACCTCCCCGCTCCGGCTTTGAGAAGCGCCTCCTGATGGCTTCTCAAACACGGGACCGCAGCCTCAGGCCAAACCTACCTCCCTGAGACGGGTGAGCGTGGCAGGCAGCACGCAGCCAGGATGGGCCTTTGGGCCCGGGCTGCCGGTTCATGCCACAACGGCACAGAGCAAACGAGGAGCACCACTGCGTGCCAGAAAATTAAAGTCTAAAACCACAGTGGCAGGAAAAATAAACTTGGCTCTTCTTTTGCTTTGCTTTTTAAAAATCATTAGCAGATGTCAGAGCGATTGTTACATCCTGGCAATTTTTTCTTCAAGCAGAAAAACCCACAAAAATAAATCGATTTTTCATATTAAACACTGTCCATGTGCTGGAGATAAACAACAGAAAACTCCAAAGCAACAAACACCTCCTACACCAGAAGGAAGATTTAACTTCCAGTTCTCTCGCAAGGTCTCCACCTACTGGCAAAGCACTGGCAATGTCCTGCTGGCTGGACTCATTGCAGGTGGAAGAGCAAAGAAATTCTCTTGTTTTTTTGTGATATTCCACAAAGCAATGTGAGGGAGCCCAGAGGTGTGAAATGGGCTGCAATTTCACTCCAGCAGCTCTGCAGCAGCTTTCTTCTTTCTGTGTCGCTCTTGGATAACACTCACATGACTGCTGCATGCAACCTACCCCAATTCTTCTTTTCAAAAGCCTTTTGGCCCTACAAAAAGATTTCCCACCCTATGAAAAAGATTCTTTGGATAGTTAAAACATGTCAGTTTTCACAAAACTTTCCCCCCATATTTAATGAAATAGAGGTGAAAGCAAATTTTAGCAAAATGCACCTTTCAACTTCAATATTCATCCGTCACCAGCTTCTGTATTCTCAGACATCCAAAGGACGCTGACAAAACCTGTTTGTCTCCCAAGTCTTAACGAGAAGACATTAAACAAAACCAGGATGGTTCAGATGACAGTGTTTCTTGCTATGTCCTTACTCATGCAGCATCACCGGGCACTCTACCTGAAATGTCAGCTGCTAATAAATGCAGTGCCATCCTGCACTCAACCTTCCTCTTCAAAACAGTCACATAGTCAGACTGAATGCTGAACGATGTGTCACATAACAGCAAACACATCAGCAGCTCCCTCCTTAGCAATTGGGAGCAACTGCTAAAAAAAAAAAAAAAAAAATCAAGAAAATCCAGACGGCACAAGATCAAAGCCACATGACTGAAGGAAAAGTCTTTTCCTTTGAGCAGCCTTTTCTTTGGGACTGTGCCTTTAATAAAAAGGTTATTTTACAGTAATTTCATTCCTGTTTTCCAACCTCAGCAAAACACACACGCCTCAATGATTGCAGTCTTTCACCTTTCGCCCCAAAAGCAACTTGCACTAGCCAGAAAGCCAGAGATTACTTCTGGCAGAGACGTCAGAAGTAACAGCGTGTGGATCATTTTAGCCATCATCTGAACGGCTGCAAAGCTTCCTGTTCAATTAAGTCCTCCATTAATCCCTGCTATTTGAATAAAGTTTTCCATCTGCTGGCAGGAAGTGATAAAAGTCACACGGTCAGTAGGTTGTGGGCATTTTAACCTCTTGCAGAGGCTGCGGTGGCAATCTAGCCATACCTGAAACTAGATACCCCTGTTTCCCATGGGGCCTGCCTTTCCAAAAGCTTTACCACCATCTGGCTAGTACTAGGGACTCCGCCTTTCTCTTCAAAACTGCAACATTTCAGCACACAGCAGAGGAAGCTAAAGAATAGACACAAAATATCTGCTACATCGCCTTTATTCCAATAAGCAGGAAAGTAATCACTTTTGCATAAAACACCCCTGAACCACATTCACAATCTTGCTAGCAAAGATTACTAGATAGAAATATATAAACGAGCTACAAAAATCTGTTTTCTATCAAGTTAAATCTCTGCTACCCTCATATCTCAAGCTAAAAGGGGAACTTCAGCAGGTGCCATGGGCACTTGTCGATCACTTCTTTATGTTCATCACGGCAATTCTTTTCCTTTAGGCTTTTAGTGGAAACAAACCGTGTCCTTTCCCCAGCTCTCCCCAGGAGTCAGGCGGCCCGTTCTTGCAAGTCACTCAGATGCACCCGACTGCCGAGCGCCTCCGTCTGTGGCTTCTCTCAAGCCACGGCACGTCCTGCTACCAGTCACGCTGCCCCGAGAAACCAAGGGGCACCTCTCCTTTGAGGCTCCCTAAGCCCTGCGAGGGGGGGGCTGCCGGGACATGCTGCCTTTCTCTTCCTGCTCACTGCTGGATAAAGTAGGTGGGAACTAATGATATAGATGGAAACTATGGTAACAGTCCCTACACCACCACAGTCTATCGCTTTCCCGCAGACTTTCATTCTTTACCTGCAGAAGTGGGTACTCGATGCTCTTGCAAGGCGGGTCCCCTCAGGGAAACTCCAGCAAAAAGATGATAAGGTGCATATCAAACACATTTTGAGAGGAGGTTTTTGCAGGAAAAACAAAACCCAGCTGCAGCATGTGGCAGATTTGTCGGGGGGCACAAAAAGCCTCTCTAAGGAGATTTTGTTCATGGAAGAGTTATGCTTACCGTGGCTTCACCTTCCCCAGCATCCCCCTTACTTCTCTTCTTAGGCCACGGCATTGCTTGGGCAGTGGGATGCCTGAAACTGGACAGAAGGACCCAACCAAACAAACGACTTACGCATGATGGACGCGCTTCACCTCCAACCTCACATTCCTGCTTATGCCAGCACAGGAGCTCATGAGATCCCATAATCAGCATGTCAAGAAAGTGGATCCACCTGCAGCTTAATTGCTTTATAGGCTGCTCTGCATCTTTACTGAGCTGGGTTTCACCAGCACAGAAGAGGTGGCATGAACTCGTAAGCAGGGAGAAGAGGCTGGCCGTTTCCAGTGGCAGCTTGCATCAAGATGGCCTTAAACCCACTGAGAAACACATTAGTTAGTGAACTGTAAAATCTGAACAGAAAACAAGTGCCTGGCAGCAATGCCAGTGTTGTCTCCTTTGCTGTCAGCCCTCTTGCACTGGGAGCCCTTTCTCCATGGGGGTGTTGCAGCAAGGAAGGAAAACCTTCATTTTGACAGGATAGCCACAGGATTGACACTTGCTCAGCTACATGCCCCCCAGGCAAAGCTTCCTGCTTGGAAGAGACCAAAGCCCTAGTGTGCATCAGGCTTATTTCGGAAAACCCTCAAAGAGCCATCGTACTGCCCGGCCTGCTATTAACCATCCATGTCCCACCAGCATTTCCCTCCTGATGTTCAGCCTGAGCAGAGACACAATCGCAGGAACAAAAGGACTGACTCGAGGCCAGGAGAGGCTCGAGAGCGGGCCACTTGTGATTTCCACAAACACCTGGTGACCTCCAGCTCACCTTCAGAAACACCTGCTTAAGACCTTCAGGTCACCTTCAGTACATGACTCTGTCAGTCTTTGCATACTCTGAAGTTTCCTTAATTTCATAGTGAGGGAGCAGTTTATCCCCAGCCATTTTAATCTACAAGTAAACAACTGCGGAGGTGCTCTTCAACAGGCAGCAAGATGCCTTCCCCTTACCACATCACACTGCTAAGCTGATCTGGCAGATAAATACTTCCAGCTGTGTGTGCATACATATACATATACACACACACACACACACACACACACACACACACACACAGTTCTGCCTGCTTTACACCTCTAACACCTACTCCCAAATATGGCTGCTACACCTAGACTCAAATATGAACTACTGCATGCACAGTTAGCCCCTGTTCACACCTCACTCCTCCCTGTATCCTGGTACTTTTATTAAAAAAGAAAAAGCTGCAGCGTATAAACATTGCTAGAAAATACAAAAGAGATGTAAGTATGCTCAGGAAAGCAGAAGTTACCTACAACAACCATGGACATACTGCAAGAAGCAGAAGACGGAATACAAAAGGGAGCACTCCAATTCGGCTCAAAACATGCCTCCCTATAGAGAACTGTGGAAATCTGAAAAGGTTTTTCATAATCAGCCAACTGCTGGAAAGAACCTAAGCCACAGGTAAAAAAAATATGTAGAGTATTTCATAAAACCCTGACTAGGTTCTGTATTTTAGATTATATTAATTATAGGTTAGGGATGCTGTTCAAAAACCAAACAAACTACAAAGGCAACCACAACGGATTGTGTAAGTGACTGCTGTTAGCACTAAAGAAATCTTAATAGCTTGAAGGTGAGAATTAAGTCAACAAAGTCAACAAATAAAATAAATGCATTCTTTATCACACCATTACCAAGGGAAGAAAATGCCAAAAGGCAAAACAGGAGATGTTTCTCCTGAGGCCTTGCTGGCAACACATGATTGCCCCAATTTAATTAAATAAGTTTTGTTAAATCAGTGCAAATCCATATTGGCTACTACAGGTTAAGAGTAGGTTAAACCAATGTCTTGTTGACAGATAAATCAAAAGGACAGACTGTCCATACAGTCTCTTCCACTGCTTCCACTGCTACATCTTAGATTGAATTAACAAGACCAGTCTAGAAAACTTCAATAAAGCATCACCACTAAGACCTTAATAATTTGGGATCAGTGAATTTACAATGACTTCTAAAAATTTCCCAGATTCCAGCTTATCTACTCTACAAATAGCAATGATCTTCTGCAATGGTTTTCTACTTGAGACAGAGCTCAGGTTTTGTGTTAGATGGAAAATTAAGCCACAAGATCACCTCTAAATATTCAAATTCTATTCTTTGGAAAAGATGCAAACTCCAACTTCATATTTTGATTGTGTAAGGATTAAGAACAAACCAGACTGACCCCACCGCAGTTTTAAATGGGGTCCAACATCTAGGTGTGAATTTTGCATGCCATGCTGATCTGTATTTCTGTGTACTCTCACTGAGACTCTTCCCACTCATGAGTGCCTCCGCACATGAGAGTGTTTTTAAAAGTGTTCCAGCTATTCCAGGCATTAGCGTTACATAAAGCTGCAAGACCAGAAGCTATGCTACACATAACTGGGCTCCTAAGAACATCACTCTTCATAGCCACTGGGTGATCCTAGCTAGGACAACAGGAATGCTCTGCTTCCCCAAGTCTAAACTGAATAAAACTGAGCTATATAGTTAAGTTTTATTTACTCATTATGTGCATACACATGTACAAACATGTACACATTTACATATGTAAACCTTTGCAATAAATAAGCAAGGTTTGGAGAAGATCAGAAATATGTAAATAGCCAACTTTTACATTACTATAATATACTTTGTAAATGGTACTTCATAATTTAATGGAATAATAAAGCTGCCATAAATAATTGCATTTTATATACCTCTCCCCTTCCCTGAGGGGGCAGAGAAATTTTTTTTAAAAAACAAGCAAACAGAAAAAAACAAAACTCAACATTAACCCAGACTTAGTAATAAAAAGCTATCCTACTAAATGGTGAACCAGACACCACAATACTTGCAAAATATGACTCTGTGGGAACTAAGAGTTTAAAGCATGTTTCCAGCTTTAGTCTATTACAAGAGGTTTTCTACATCCGAATGAAACTCAGAGGATGTTATCACTTCCCGTTACAAATGTGAAGAAAAAGAACTATTGCTGCTCCCAGCTTTGCCCAACACCAGGAATGTCACCTAAGAGATCACATAAGAGATCAGTCCGTTTTACTTACCAGCTCCTTTGGAAGGACGGAGCAGCCACGTATACATCCAGGTATTTTCCCTGACCAAAGGAGGTTTCAAAAGGCAAAAACCAGTAAAAAAAGGAAAGGAGAGTGGGTTATGGCTTCCCCACAGGAGGCCAAGTGAAGTGGAGAAATCCACCTGTGACGAACGCACTGCAGTGGCCACGAGCTTCCCCAAGCCATGGGGGACAAACCTATGGGTTTTCACATCCATAAAGCCAAAGAAAACTAGCCAACTTCCACCAAGTACAAAAGAAAGCATTGCTGATCTGCGCAGGAAGGGCAGCTCCCACCTTCTAACTCTTTCAAAGCAACAAGAAAGGTCTGCAGGGTTGTTAACTCTGTCTAGGTCTCCTCCTCAGCTGGTAGCAGGGAACTCTCTCTATGAAGATTTCTTGGCAAGGTTTCCATACCCTTTGGTCCACTTGGTGAGCACTGATCATGCGAGAGGCACCCTCTTTGGATCAGCTGCAGCCCAGAACATCAATCTCTCTGACCTAGAGGGCCACCATAGAAAATGAGACACGGCAAAAGCTATGATTTGTCAGTATTTAAGAATCTTAAAAACACCATGAAACAAAGTGCTGCTCTCCTCTTCCTCGACTTGCCACATTTCCGGACAAGCAATACAAAAGGAAGCAAGGTAGCAATGTAGATAGGGAAATGAAATTATTCTACTTTTCATAACAGCAGCAATACCTACAGGAAAAAAAAAAAAAAAAAAGGCCAAAAATAAGTTTCACAGCACTAAGAGCAAATTGTCAGTGAGAGAGACATGATTCTTGCTGTAAGAACTGTGATTCTGAAGTGAATCTGCTTGAGAAGCTGAGGAACAGGACCTGTTTCTGCACTTGGTGGGAGGGTGTAGGAAAAAGAAGGACCTCTTGCTGCTGCAACTCCTTACAGATGAAATGAGGAGGTCCACAATACACAAAGTTTCTACTCCAAAGCCCTGCAGATGGGTTGTAATAAGTATCAAATACAACTTTAGGTGATTAAAATAATAGCTACCAAACAGACAAGCTATCTTGTCTAATACTATCTCCTAGAAGATTACAGCTATTCTCTTATTTCCTTTAAGAGGTAAAAATCTGTAGGAACAAATGAAATCCCTAGAGCAGGAAAAAAAAAAAAAAAAAAAAAAAAGATCCCTTCACAAACTGCAACTTTCACTGTGAGAACTCCCAGAATGTCACCAGGCACATGGAGCAGGAGGGCTCAGTAAAGCACTGGTCAGTTTCAGCATTCCCAGAAGACACAACTGCCTCACCTTTTCCTGACCGGCATCTCTCAAGGTTCTCTTTTTTTCTTTTTCCCTCCTTAGTATGATGAGCACATTTACAAAGAACACAAATAACACAGGCAATGGAAAAAAGCGAGACTCTCGCTGTGGGAAGTTCATTGTGTTAGGTCAGGAAATTTAGAGCAATGATAAATGCATTAAGTTGTGTTTCACGCACCATTTAGTATTGAAGACTTCTGTCTTTAAAATACCCAATGTGGTAGCGCAGGCTCCGAGCAGAGGGAAGCTCCCTGTGCCGGTGACGGGCCACACTGTGGAAGGGAATGGCATTTTCCAGAGGAAGGAGCAGAGCACTCTCCACGATGCTGTTCCAGGGTATGAATCATCACTGTGCACTCAGCAGCGTCTTCGACAGGGACCATATGATGGAGTCCAATGATTGCAGGTGTCAGAGGAGGAATAAAGGACAGTCCAAGCAACACATGTCGTGATGCAGAGGCAGTGCCCACTGTCGCTGCCTCGGCTAATTAAATCCTGTGTGAACTCAACGCGACACTCGTTTGGGGGTTATCATTGCACTTGACTTGCACGCACCTCATGTATTAAGTTTGTCACCTATGGAATTCACCACCCACGCCTGAAGTGGGCAGCTTTGTGCTGTGACACTCGCTCTGCGACACTCATTTATACAGGCTGGTGGTAGCAACCGCCAAAAGATTGGGGTTGAGGGGGGACGCCCCATCTCACGGAGCCTTTTTGCTCCATGTGTCACCCACCCCCAGCAACACAGCTGAAATCCTCCTCCGACAGTGAGTCGGGAAAATAACCACTGTGACACAGTGCTTTGCAGCTTTCCACTATTACTCTCATTAAAATAATTAAGGAACTGAGACTGACATGAGTTTTTTTTTGTGGGGTTTTCCGTGTCCTTGTTAAAGGGTGCAGTGGCCGACATGACTCCAAGATTTAGAACTCATTATACAGAGCCACCTAAATTAGTATGCTGTTCATGGGCTTAATAGGTATTTAAACAATGTGCGAGGCAGGTTTTGTTTTGTTCTAATTTTAATTGAGAGACTAAACTGTATTCAAAGGCCTGGAAAGCCTCACTTGCCTGTAAAGCACGGAGGGCTGAATGAACCAAGCACAACTGGCTCCAGGCGGCTTTGTTGCCTGCACCACAAGGCAAAGGAGACTATGGATTTCTTCCTCCACCTCCAAGTCCTTCCTAATTAAAGATGGGAGCTCACCTAATGTTCACAAAATGCCATAAGCGTTTGTTTTCATTTGGCCTTTGCTATTGGGAAACTAAGCAAACCCTATTGAATGAAATCTAGCAGAAAAACACTTTAAGTAGAAAAGGTTGGGACGGCCCAAGGAAACAGCACAAGGAGAAACAAACAGGGAAGTAAACAAAGCAGGAAAGTCAACAGCTAATTTGCACATCCTGGACTGCCTAAATGACCACTAAAATGTAGAGAGGTACACAAACAGATACCAGATTCCCTTTATGAGGACTAAAGGGTTCAATGCTTTTCATGTAAGATTACAGCAAACACACCTAGGAAGTCAACTGACAGAAAAGGATAGCTCAGAAGAGCAGAGCATTCTTCCTACTGTGTAAAACAGAAACCCGAGTACAAAAAGCCATCAGAGAGGCTTTCCTGTTCCTAATTTTATTGGGGACCATGAATAACACTGTCCTGTGGAGAAGCAAATCTCCGAGAGGACATCACCCTTGCACTACAACCCATGAGGCAATCAGAAGGCAAACATTTCATCGGGTAACCAGAAGCTAGAGCACTTCCCATGATCTCTTCTCTCAGTGGAGCCCTCTACTGTGTTCCAGATGGCAGAATTATTGAGAACGTACATCTCTGTCCGCCACCCCTTCAAGAAGTTTCTGAGGGGTTGCCTTTTCAGTTAGGAAGCTAAAATCCTGACCGACCTGGCCCCAGCAATTACAAGAGTCCTGTGAAGAAGCCCCTCAAGAGGACAGGAGCAATCGGAGCAAGGGTAAAGCCCCAGGGTCTGGATGCTGCCCAGACACGGAAACGTTGCTGTTGGTTCCCATGCAAAACCCTACTTAGAATCCACAGAGCCTTTTAAAAATCAGTATACTAAAACATGGTATAGGACAACTGTGCTAACACTTCCTTCTGGAAGACACAGTAACAAGCACCTCTAACAAATTCACTTTTAACTTGCCTTTTAATGCTAAAAAAATAGAAACAACAGTGTGACCCAGCTGCATTTTTAACAGCATTAAGAGCTCAGTCTCAGGAAGAAGAGCAAAAAGACTCTTTCTCTTCTAGCTGAGAAGAAAACCAGCAACAGGTCAAGCCCCTACCCTCCTCACCCAGGCCAGACCAGGCCTTTCCTTCCTTCCTGGCAACACATGGAGCATTTTGGCTAGTGACCTCCCTGTGCGTTGCACAGAGTGGGTGATTAGCATACAGCTGCATCCCCAAGCAGGCTGAGCGCCTTGAAGCCGCATGTGAAAACCCCAGAGAGAAGCAAATCAATCTGAAGGCTTGAGCTGAGGACAGCATGCAGCATGAAAGACAGACAGACAAGCCGCAGATTGATAAAGGAGTCAAATCTCTTGCAAATGGATAGCTAAAAAGGCAATAATTTAAAAAAAAAAAAAAAAAAAAAAAAAAAAAAAAAAGAGTGCTCAAAAAGATGCAACTAAAAAGCAGGAAAAAAAACTCTTAAAATAATATGGAATAAAGTTCCTTACTGTGAACCTTTTATGAATGAAGCAGAGAAATACAACAAGGTTTAGGAAATGCAAGGCCACTTTAACATCTGATCTTTTTAAATTTTGCTGTAACACTGAATAAAAATATAAAGGACATGTTCTTCTATTTTTACTGTCACATACTCTTTGCACCCTCACTGAACTAGTGAACCTCTGCAAACTGCAGCTTCAGAGGAAAAGATGCCATGTAGACCTTAAACATTAACTCAGTACAGAAGACTCTGAAAGGACAATCCTGCAGGGGAAGATGGTGCCTTTCCCTGAAATTAATCAGTTACCCAAATACCGAGACCCACGCTGGCAGCCATCCATTCAACAAACACTTGCTTTCTCTGAGCTCACACTAACTGTCTTCAGGAAGACAGTTCTGCAGATGGGAGATAGGAGCCTGCAGATAGGAGCCACGGATGGGTAGATGGAAACACATGGCAGAGAGTACACAGCATTACTTTCTGGCAGTTCATTCTGCTGTGTAAAATTCTAGTTTACATAGACTGCTACTACTGGACAGGAAAACAAGACAGCATTCCTTGCCAAGGAATCTGATGTGATTCCAAATACACTTATATCACCCTAAAACAGGGTGCCCTTCACTCAGTGCACTCTAACCTGCAGACATCTGGGGACAACATCTGGCCCACTGAAATCAATAATGAATAAGCACCGTGTTTCAGTAGCTTCAGGAAGTAACTCTAGTCACTTTAAAAGGGATCTGAATGCAGCTTTGCTGATATAGCACTTCCAAAACACTCCTTCAGGGAGAGAATTTCATTTTAGTTTATTTATGAACATCTATATTAATTTAATATCAGAAAAAAAAAAGGAACTGGAGGCACAAATACATAAAGCAGAATAGTCACTTTTATATGTAAATACATTTTATGTGTGTGTGTATATACATGTATATATAATATATATATTCACCTGCACACACATATATATGTACACTTTAACTTTACCTTACACTTCAAAACAATAAAAGAGTTACTCAAATTTTAAGTCCCTCAAGACCTTGCCAATAATTGTGAAGAAGTGAGATACTGAGATTAAGTCATCTGCAAGGCCACAAAATATGTTGAGGACCTGAACGTGTATGTTCCATACTCTCTACCCGAGATACTGGACTACCTGAAGTTACTGTGGTGTTAATGTACAAAGGGGAACAAATATTTGAATTAATGTTTAGTAGGTCTTATGACTGTAACATCATGGGAGAAATAATAATTTTCTCCCGTGTTCTTGCTCAGAATTATTCCAGCTAATTCTCCTGATAACAACAGTGTGGCTTTTGCTCAAATTCTATCTTGCCCCTTTTTCCATTTCTCACCTGATTCACCTTTAAAGTTTATTTTGCAGCCCATCCAGAAAGTGGAAGCAATTAAATACCCCTAAACCAGTATGACAAGTAGCACTGTATCAAGAGCCAACTTGATAATGAGATTTCTAGTTTAACTAGAATAAAATAAAACTGATTAAAAACAACCCTGGATCGTGCAGTAACATTTGCCTGGCTGTGGCTCAGTACTTACAATCTAAATTTCAGGTAATGAGAGGATTGCATGGGTCTAGAGGCTTAAAAATGAGGTTCTCAGAAATTGTGCCACTGGTGTTTTTTCTTGTTCTTCTCTTACAAATCAACCAGCTGAGATGAACCACACTTCAGGAAAAAAAAAAAAAAAAAAAAAAAATCAATAGAGGTCAATTTTGCTAGTGTAAGACAAACATAAAAAGTCCAACTGCACAGAGATACCAGGATTAGCAGGCCTGTTTGGTTTCAGGCTGCTGACCTAATGTCAGGGGGGTTGTAAGATTTCCCAGTCAACATTATAGAACTTCCGGATTTTCAAGGTGCAGGTGTAAAGAAGATGATACTACACATAGAAGAGAAAGAATCATGAAGTTCCAGCTGCTTACTTACACAGCAAAGCAGACACATGCAAAAGAAATGAGACTTCTCTTTTAAAAAGTGGTTAAATTTTTAAGTAACTTATTTTTCCCATATAACATTCTGCTTGACAATTTGTGGGACAAATTGTCACAGGGCATGGAATCTAAGGCACAATATTTAAGGAGCGCAGAAGCCAAAAGTGCAGGGATTCGAAGTCTTTCCCTCGCCAGGAAAGAGCAGCGTTCAGAGCAGATGAGGTGTTTGCTTATTTAGAAGAAATACAAGACCAAAGTTACCCGGGGGGCTGAGCCGTCGGGACAGCCTGGCACCATGAAAAGAGCAAAGCGCTGCTGCTGCTTTTCCTCATCTTCTGCTCCTCCTGCTCATGTCCCTGGCTCCGGGGAGGGCTATCGGATTGTAATTTCGACTCCACACTGCCTACGGGAGGCAAAATAATTTGCATCACCGGCCCAATAGCCCAAGGTAGGGTGTTTACGCGGTTATAGAACCGAGGGACTTCTCAGCAGGCTCCTGATTGTGGAAAGCCACACATGACAGCACTCAGCAGGCCTAAGGAAAACAGGGCAAGACTGCAATTCATGAGCACCAGAAGCAGCTCTCCGCAGGGAAAGGAGAACCTCCAAAGAGACCCAGCCTCAGTAAGCAACTAGCGTCCACCAAAACAGCCAAATACCATTTCAGTGTCTCTCTAAATCACTGCAAAAACCCTCCACACCAGCAAACAAAGCAACACTTCCAGAAGATGAGGAGATCCAAGCTAAACAGGCACATGGGCAAAGGAAAAGAAGCTATCGGGGACAGAATCGCTGGCGATCCAAACAACATCCAAGTGGCTCCATTAAAGCTGGACAACTTTAAGCTGTATAAAAGCTGTATAAAGTCCTGTCAAAATTACAATGATGTGCAAAGAAAAGCCTCTCAGACTTTAAAGGCTAACGATGTGTCATCTCAGCTTTCATTTCCTCATCAGAGAAATTTTAACTTGCACCAGAGTATGTTTACATCGAATTCCAAAAGCTGCCATTTAAAATAAATACATTCTACAAGCCATCCTAGACACTCAGCTCGCGTACACACACACATGTTGCCACTTAATTCATTTTACAGAATTATGACTCCAATGAATAACTGCTGAACTGTGAAGACAGATCAAATCAGATAATAGTTACCACAGTGACCCTTTTAACTAGGAATCTCCACATGCTCTACTCATACCCTGAATTCTTCATTCATATCCATGTCTGTATATAGGATTTCATACAGCTGAGAAGTGTTACAGCAGAGGAGGCATCAGAAAAGAGATCTGAACAAAATCTACTTTATTGAGAAGATAAATAACAGCTGCAGGAGCTCAAGGGGAGGAGGAGGAGGAGAAGGGAGAGCAAGCAGAGTGGACAGACATCTCCATAGTAACTACCACGGAGAAACTCCGGGGAGGACTTGTTTGAAAGGAGGATGCTACCAGTGCAAACGGACTGGAATACAACTGGAGAGAGAAGAAAAAGGGGCAAATAATTTGCCACATTGTCCATGATGCCTTAAGTTGTAGTTTATTTAGTCAGAGACAAGAGCAAATGCCAAGAGATGAAAGACATGAAATAAAGCATACAATCAAAACATAATGATAGCAGAGCCATTACTGTATAGATTATTTCACATTAAACGTTCCATTAGAATAGTAAAAATGCAAGCATTCAGATTAAAAAATTAACTTCTACCAGGAAATATTATGTTACTGCAGCAAAAGCGAAAAATGAAGGAAGATTTCTAAGATCAGCAGAAACCACACCATTTTTGTAAAATGTCAGTGTGATTTTCATATCAACACAAGAGGTTGGGGAAGATTTCTCAGAGGACAGTAATTTCTGGGTTTTGGGTTTTTTTTTAATTTAGTTCAGAGACAGAAAATTGTTATAGTCCAAGTTCCAATGCTGTTGACAAAGACGGACCTATTTCAGGCCAGTGCTCACATTACCCTAACTCTTTCCCAGCCAGCCGAGGGACTCGCTCCCTGCTCGTGCTAAAATCTGCTGTCATGCGGTCTGACACTACCGCCACCAACAGAAAAACTCCAGCCATTCCTGGCGAGTCAGCTGTAGCCCATGCTCACGCCGTCATGTGCCAGGAACATGCCAAGGGTATATTCCTACCGCTCACAAATTGTGCAGGTTCCAGATCAGCCACAAAAATAGAAAGGGAATAAGATTTCCTGTAGTTTACTGTTTGCCAAACCAGCATACTGTATAAACATAATCTTCTAGTACCTAAAAGAATACACTTAAAACAATGCTAGAATTAATTTCCGATTTAAGATATTGGAGTTATGATTTTTTTTCCTTTTTTTTTTCTTCTTTTTTTTCCCATTTTGTTATGTTTGCATAACACATAGGTCAACAGTGTTTGAAATCCACATTGGCCTTTCCCTATAAGATCACTGTGAATTACAGTGTTATTATCATGTTACACAGCAAACAGCCGATGATAACTCTCCTGTAAATGTCCGTATAAAGGAAACTAGAGGCTTCCACCGTCAGTTGCTTGACTGTCAGTCAAAGCACACCCTAGATCTTATGGTGCTCAGCATGTAAGATCTGCAGAGGCCTCATCCTGATGCAGGAGCAGCTATGCTAAATACAGCCTGCTAAGTGACATTGAGCCTACCAGGAGATGCAACATTTCTTCTGGCAAAACAGCCTTGCACTTCAAATGCTGGACTGAATTAGAGGACTAGGAACCCAGCATTACTACAAAGAGGAAAATACCAACAGTCTTCAGAGTGCATTTCACTTCACATAGCCTTTGTTTCCAAACCCTTCAAAAGACCTTTACAAAGGTGCATTGCTTCATACAACTGTCAGTAAGTACAGTCTAAGCAAACCACTTAACCACCAAATATTACAGCATTTTACTTCTTTAGTTCAAGAACAGGTTTCTGCTTCTCTGTGCCTGGCCTTTTATTCTTGCCACCATTATTTTTATCTGTGGACATCTTTTTAAGCTTAACTTGTAATTTTACGCAGGAAACTGAAGCTGTTTAATTCTGAAAACTCATCCATACTGATCATTCACATTGGAGCTGAATGTTTTCTCTTTGAATTAATATTTTCTTTTTCAAAAGAATAAGACCACTGTACATGCTAATGTGGCCAATTAGGAATCAAAATTTTAAATAGATCTCATTCTTCCTAATAACTGAGAAAAAAATGCATGGTACTGTGCTGATCTCCAAATGCAACTGTTTTTCCTTATCTCCCCTTCCTGTCTTTGATTTTAAATTCATTTGGGGGCTATGAATGGAAGAGTAAATAGGAAAACACTCATCTGTATTACATTTGATTTGTTTTTCTTCATCCATGCTGCAGGAGCATGGAAATTGGGTCACTGACAACAAACATCAGCACAGGAGATCTCATGGGCCTCAATGTTCATTTGGTGAGGAAACAGCATTTCACCTATGAGTTAACAAGCCCCAAAAGAAAAAAAAAAAAAACATGTATTTCAAGTTATCCACATATCCACCATTTCGGGTGAGAAGGCATGACTTTGGAAGAGCAACAATA
The DNA here is from genome assembly GCA_013398735.1 of Nothocercus julius. Taxonomy (NCBI): domain Eukaryota; kingdom Metazoa; phylum Chordata; class Aves; order Tinamiformes; family Tinamidae; genus Nothocercus; species Nothocercus julius. Next base: position 2,850,918 of record VZSV01000021.1, read on the forward strand.
GTCAGAAATAGCTGAGAGCAAGGAGTCCATCTCTACTGATGTGACAAAATCCCTTGGAAGGTCCATCACATGTCACATTTCTTTGCAGGCAGCATGAGACTCTGGGAAGAAAAAACATTCACTGCCTGTTCAAATTGTGATGGAAAACAGTTTTAACATCAGCCTTTCCTTGTGGAATGCCATGCAAGCAGATTGGCCATAAATGCCTGGAAATTACTCTCTGGACAGGAGAGTAATAGGAAGATAATTTTCAGAGAGGAATGAGTCAAGGTGGTTGTAAAAAGGATCAAATTGGAGATATAAGTTCTCTCCCTCCAAGAGCTCAGTAGGAACAGCCTGAGGACCTGGCTGTGCTGTCCACAACATCCAGACGAGGGAAGGCCAAACGTAACAGCACAGACGCATATGAAATGTGCCAATATAAATCAGATGCAGGAGTTACTCCGTAACACAGTCCTGCCTCTTCCATAAACTATCAGGGGCTTACCTGAGTTGAAAAAAAAACCACATCTTTCACACTGACACACAAATTTTCTTGGAAAAAATGTCTTTCAGTGCAGAGTCAGTTATTTCCTACACAGATTTAGGGCAAGCCGTGCCTGCTTTTAAGCAGTCATCATCCATCCTGCCATACAAAGGGGTTAGATGGCTGAACAGAGTGACAGTGGGGAGGGGTTATCAAGGTGTGCAGGTGAGCAGCTGAGGGGACACTGGCCATATATGGACCTGCAGAAACAAGGGCACACCTCTTGTCAATGGAAAGCCCCTCGGTAAGCACCTGGGGAAGGCCGGGATGATCAACAGGTTCTCCTCCCACATCTCTGACTTCTGAAAAGAAGGTGGCAGGTGGGGACAAGTGACTTTTAATTGGCCCTTGCTTAACAATTCTGAGCTGCTGTAAATCATACACTTACTAAAGCCCAGCTAGCACAAGTTGCTTGTATATCTGTTTACCTGCAGAGTTAAAGTATTCCCTAATTCTTGTACCTTGAGATAGCTTTGACTGTTGGATAGGAAAATCCACACCAATAACTTCTGTTTGAAGAACATCAACTACCTGATTTTTCTTCTTCTTAAGCTACATAGAATGATCTCCTGCCTTCTAGTATAAAGCAGACAATCTTTCTTTTTTGTTTCCACTCCCTTTTTTTTTTTCTTCTCCAAAACTACTCTTGAGCAAATAGTCTTGTGCAAATCCATTTGCTTATATGGCTTCTTAAGCATAAATTTGCTAAACTAAAAAATGTATTCTGCTCATATCAGAATTTCCAGAGGGGGAAAAAATAGAATTACTATTCCTACATTGTATTACCACTTTCTTTTTATTGAAGGATTGACACTGTTTCCCTTCTTCACATAAGCCGACAACTAGCCTGCATAGCCTGCCCGCATTAGAAAGATAACTGAAGCACCTGGTTTGTAAGTGGGATTGCATTACGTGGTAGCAAGCAGCAGCTCAACACAAATGAATTACCTGGTGTCTCAATTAGTGAAAAGACCATTCACTAGAAAGGTACTGGAAAGATACTGGGATATTACCAGCAGTCTCCCATGTTCACACCAGAGTCATTTATGACTTCCTCCCCTCATCACCTTGAATATGGAGCGGAAACCCCTCACAACAGCATTCACCTGGTTTTGTGTGTTACATGGAAGGCGCCAAGTCTGGAACTAAGGAAACTGTTCGCCATGCAAAGTATAAAAATAACTCAGAAAAACTAGGTCCCTGGTTTTTTTTGGTTTTTTTTTTGACTGCTCTGCTGCAAGAAAGTCTTTTGCAGTTCAGTAAGAATATATAATTAAAAGAACTTACTCAAACTAGGGGTTTTGCCTAATAGACAGAAGCTTGCCTATCCTTGACTGCTTTTTATTGTGCTTATGGTGCAAGATGGCTGGGCCAGCACAGGGGCTCACTGCGCGCCAAGGGGGACCAGCGCTCTCCTCCTGCAGCCTTGCTCACACCCTGCCCGTCCTCTGCTCTGGCACTAACCTAGCCCCACAGCAAAACAGGTCACGGAGTTAAACTGGCATTAAGCTAAATGAGAAGTAACTGAATAAATATGCAACAAGCACCAGAGAGGCAGAACGAGGCAGGAGCACATCCCACGCACCGGGCCTGCTGGAACGCAGAGCTGCTTTTCTGATTCCCCCTTCCCGGAGAAAGTTGTGGTGTCAATTCAGTGCCTTATAAAAGTTCCTGATAAACTAGTTCTGGGCAGCCTAGCTATGGCCGTTCAAGATAAAACTGTTCCTTAGGGGGGTTGTCCCCTTCTACTGCTGCCAGTGACCTGCCCAAGGTGCCCTCCAGATGGACCTGGCAGCTCCTGCAAGGGGCACAGGGATCCACCACCACTCTAGGCTTCCTCTGAATAACCTTAGCGTGAGACTAAAGACAAAACCAAACCAAACCAAAACCAAAACCAACCAACCAACAAACAAACAAACAAAAAACAACCAAACAAAAAAACCCCAGTGGAAAAACTGATAAATGGCCAGGAACAAAGTGGGTTCTTAATATTTCCAGATTTTCACTCCTGGATTTTGGAGGTGTAATTTCTTCATCTCTTCAGTTACTTCAAAGCACCTTACCATCCCACCCCCTTAACTGAGAAAATATGCAATATATTAAAATTTAAAACTTAAGGATTGCTAAAATCAGCCATTGCTCTCTCACCTCTCATAACATCTTATTAAAAAAACTTTACACACACACACACACACACAAAAGGCATTTGTGCACTTAAGAATTCACAGAGAGCATGTGAACATGTGGGAAAGGTATCATGTAACAAAATAACCCCCCTGATTAGCAACAGGAAGCAAGCAACACCCTGCTATCTCCAAAGCCAAGAGGATTAACACACTTTAAACAGTCACATTAAGTCTACTCTGCATATGCCTCTTCTTGGGTGGACTTGCAGAAGTAACTTGCCAAAAAAAAGGAGCGATCTAGAGTCTCAGTTCTCTTCGGCTTGTTGCTTACTGACCTTCCCGATGAGGACTCACAGCTCCAAACAGGAGCTGCCCACCTGCACAGGCACACTCTGAACTTAAGATTTCTCCTTCTTCAGTGATAATCTTTTTTTTTTCTTATGGCTTTACAAAACACACAGTCTGTGCAGACTACCCAATCTGACTGCTCATCAGACTTGCACACTAAAGCTTCCTTCAGCTCCCCTCACAGCACCCAACATAACAACTGTTTTCACTTCCATGGCAATTTGACTGCAACCCACAGCAGAATCAGTGCGACAGTCTAAATGTAGCGTTTGAATGCTTAGCTTTGGGCAAATAAAGGGAGCAGCACTAACACTTTGCTCCTGGCTGCAAGTAGTATTTGCTACTCAACATGACCCCCTTCAACTCCCACCTTGGCACTAAGGACACACAACACAGACTAAGCCCAAGCAACAAGTCTTCACAAGTCACCTCCAGGTCATAAAATTCAAGAACCTTAAGGATTTTGAAGGTTCTGGAAATTGTTTTTCCAGTGACAAAGTATGAATCAAGTTTTCAAAATGACATCAACCCAGTCTCCATTTACACAGGCAGTTCAGTTTTTCTAGCACGGCTGGCAGAACAGACAAGGCAAGACCAGTATAGCATCATTCAGTGTAGCCCTCCTACAAGCAAGTATTTGCGTTTTGGGGGTGAAAACTCAAAAACTAAATGTTGTGAAGTCTTGTGCTGGCTGCTATTGCTTGATAGTGATGCTCCCAAACCTCATTTATTCTGTGTTTTTTTTTTTTTTGTTTGTTCGTTTGCAAGCAAAGGTTTTATACACACCTCCTCTTCCCTTCACTACCACCAGCCTGTAACAGCAAAAGAAAATGGCAGGTCCGGCACTTTTCCTTCTTCTCCATGACACCTGCTTCAATCCAACAATCTCTTACTTAGAAAGCAACCAGGAGGGGCTTTCCCTGTTGCTCCAAAGGTAGCAAGCTCAGCTGTGCAGAAAGTGTTCGCCAGGCCCCAGAGGGGTTAATTGCCAACACAGGCATCTACCCCAACTGGTTGGAGCCATTTAAAGCCTAAGCTGCAGGCCCGGGACATTCAAAGGCCTGGCTTCATCCAAGGCAGCTTCTCTGTGAGCTTGAAGGGGCCAGAGACGGGGCCAGAGACACAGAGTGCATGGGAAGAGAAGGGAGGGCACGGGTTTGCCTCCCCAGCACCAGGCTGGAGTTAGAACAGTAACCATGAAATCACATAGCTAAACTAGACCCCCTTGGGGGCTAAACCAAACTAGCCCCCCTTACAACCACCTCATTTATTATAATTACTTTCTTAACGTGCTCTTGGGTTCAGTCATTGGTGTGAGATACTGGTGACTCCTCTAGAAGATGGACTCAGGTATCACAACAAATGTTCCTCCTTCACAGAAAACCACAAAGAAACTAAAAAAAAATTTACATATACGTGTATGGTTCCAACATCATGTGAAACCTGGTCCTCAAAACTCACTGTATTATATAGAGCCAGTCCCAAATATAACTACTTCACTATATGTGCTAACCCCCAAAATCACATCACCGTGTATGCCACCAGTTTTACATCTATTTGCAGAAAACTAACAGCACATTCTAGCTTGTGGTAGGGAAAAAAAAAAAATCCATGAAGTACATGCGAAAGCTAGAGCGCTTAAAAGTGTGTTTCACTCAAAATGTTACAGGGCAGCTTAAGAGGAAATGCTCAGAACCGGTCTGTGTACACAGAGGAAGTTAGGGGAGGAAGAAAGTGGATGAAAGTCTGTGTGTAAAGGGAAACAAAACAGGAATGGTCTCCTTCACAGCAACCGTAGTGGTACAAGTAGTAGTATTTCAACAAATCATACCACATGAAGAAGTGAAATAGCATCCTGTCAAGCCAAAAAGATTTTTCTCATCTCAGCTTCTGTTTTTTTGTTTTGTTTACTGTTTTGTTTTTAACCTGGAAAGTACCAATGACATTGAATTCCCTATTATTTTTCACTGAAGGTCTGGGAATTTACTGTCAAGGTTTCACATCCACTAAGTGAAGCAGCCGTGCACCCAAAGCATTCAATGGCTTCTCAAGGACCTAAATTCCACAGAAGAAGGAAAAAAAAAAAAAAAAAAAAAAAAAGCATTCCTTCATACTCAAAACCAGTTTCCTGGGACCTGGAATGGTTCAAATCCCACTCGTTTCTGGAGCTGAACCTGAACTGAACAGCACAGGGCACTTGGTGTTGGTGTGTGGAGAACTTAAGACACACTGACAGCTGCCTACGTGGCTGTGCTGTGAACATACAGGAAAATTCATGCAGAGAGGAAAAAGAAAGAATTTTAAAACAAAGTAAAAGAAAAGTGTCACAACACGTAAATCTATCTTCTCTTCTTTATTATTTTTAACCCTAATCAGCTCCTTGACCCTGCAAACTGTTGTGCCAGCTCAGCTGGGGAGCTCTGGCACTGGATATGGAGACAGGGCAAGCTCAGAGGGCAGCAGGAATTCCTGCTGACACTCTGTCACTATCAGTGGCAGCACCATGGTCTCCGTCTCTCAGGAACATTACAGCAGATCATATCTCAATTTCTAACCAGAGACTTTTTCAAGTCTCTTTTATATCTCATAAAACCAAAAGCTAACATTCACACGTGATTTTCCCCCAACTAACAGCAGAATGAAAGTAAGCTCTTGCAAAGTTCCATCAGTATGGAGAAAAAGACTTATTTTATTCTAATATACCAGAGGAGCTAAGTAGGCATATGCAGAGCATTTGTGCACGTGTGTATGGAGATGATTGAATGAGAGGGGTTGTCCTGGAAAGAACCACTCTTCTCACATCATCAGGCTTCCCAAGGAAATCACAGTATCATACAGAAAACAGTAATAATAGTTCTGTTTGAAAGAAATCGTTATTTTACGGTTCACTTTGGCTTGGGACTAGAATGGGGGATGGCTGGAAGAAAAAGGTTGAGAGCCCTTTCCACTTCTCTTTCAAATGGCGCTTTTCAGACAGCTTGTTTTGGTTCTTTCTTCTCACAGAGGACATCCCTCAGACTCTGCCTGCAATTTTCAGCATATTTTCTGCAGGAGATTGGCTTGAATCCTGCAGTTTTAACCCACATTTTGCACAATTAGGATTGGTCAAAATGATAGCACAACAAAGAGTTCAACGAGGACTTCATAACTGACTTCTAAGAAACAGGCGTCAGCTTCCCACAATAGTATCTCAAAGCAATCCTTACAATCAATAACCACAATGCTGACTTACTCTAGTTTGTCTTCTCAGGAACTTTTTTTCTTCTTACTATTTTTCTTTAACTTAACCTGGTTTCATTCACAGAAAATTAAGAACAACAGTAGCATTAACTAAGTCAGCAATGTTTTCTTGAAATTACACACACGTACTTATTGACATAATCTTGAGAGGCCAACGTGGGTGAGAGGGGAAGGACAGAGTACTAGGGCATTTAATTTAGCAATCATCTACTGCAAAACAGCAACTGTTTTTCCGTGTTTTCCAAAACAGCAACAAGCACAATCTATTTTTACCCTCTGTACTGAAAAACAAAGCCAAAAAGCTCACTGTCTCCTCACCATTACTAGACGGACTGCTGGAAAGTCTGTTTACAGTAAGGCAGTCTATACAAATGTGCCCTACAGATTACACAACCGTAACCTCAGAGCGGGAAAGGGACAAAGCTGAAAGGCTACTATGTTAAACATAAAATGCTACTGACCTTTTCCTTGAGGGCCCTTCTTCAAAATCTGAAGAGCTAACATCGTTGCTCGTGGAGGACACTTGCGATGCATCGTCCTTCTCGTTCTCCAGCTGTTCTGATCCCGGTCCTAATCCTTTAGACTGGCCATTAGTGAGAAGCCCTGTAAATACGAGAAAGTAGCACACTATTCAAAACCTGCATTACTAATCACAAGTGCATTAGAAAAAAATCATACTTGACAATAACAGTAGGGAGTTGACTCGCAAAGCGACTCTCTTGCAAAGAGATATGCTGATAACATTGATTTTCCACCCAAGTTCTCCAATAAGAGACTGACAGATTTGCATGTTTCTCATCTGGCTAACTGCAAGCCATGAACTCCAAATAACTGTACAACATGTGTTTGTAATCACGTTCATAATTGTGCCACACCCTTTACACTAAACGATGTAATCTTATCCCCATTTTACAGAACTCCTATCAGCTGGTACAGATGGGAATCTTTTGCATACAGGTGTACATCAGTATAAAAAGAAGTTGCCACATAGTCAATTTGTCTTCCTCCTATTCTTCATTCTGCTTCTTCCAACTACTACGACTAGAGAACCTTTAAAGAAATCCTAAGTCCCAAAGGACACAGCAAATATCTGTTTCTCTTGACTCCAATTCTCCTGGCCACACACCACTCTGACGGAAACTACGGATCAGAAGCAAAGGTACACAAGGCAGAAGGCAACGTACACCCGAGCTGCCTCCCCCTTTACATCACCTTCTCTCTCCTGCAGGAATATAATACAAGCTGGGTAACATAGATGGAAGAAATCATCAGCTCCTACACAAGCAAAATGTTTAACTAACACTGCTCCTTCTGCTTGTGTGAATAAACACTGTATGATTTGACTCTTGTAAAACAACATCTCAGTGTGATAATGAAGCCATTCAAACTTATGGAAGAATTAAAATAACAACATATTCCCCAGTAGACTTTGGGATGGGGGGAGGAAAAGAACTAACACTGTCACCAGCTCAGCATTTACTTTGTGTTTTAAGAGCTGAACACAAGAGGAGCTTCAGTTTTATGCAAGAGCACACTAACCCGTCTCTCCATCAAAATGCTTTTGCCAAGGCATAACACATCTTCCACAGTTCAAAAAACTATTACACAAACTGCATTAGCACTCTTCGATTTCAGACTTGTGAGGAAAACACCGCTCAGCCCCAGCAATGCAACCATCACATCACCTCGCTCCTCTTCAAAGAAACTCCTACTCAGTGGCTGGACTAAAAGGAAGCTGCCTGCCTGCTGTAGGTAGTCACGTCTCAGGAACAGACCAAAGGCTCCCCTCTCTCACCTCTACTTATTTGGCACTCACTCGGACACTACAGCTTGGTGCGTTATATCATCCATTATGAGGTGCTAAAATATTTCACAACTTTTGATTACAATTTAATCATTCTAATCAGCCTCCTTCAACAGTTTAAATCAAAGTTCATGTCATTGCAATGTTATTTTTCCACCAAAGTCTGTTCTTATTCACTACGAGCTACGCATTTTCCTTGACTTTGGGTCAAAAATAGTGCAATAATGTGGAGCACCAGCATTCTGTCACCATATGCCAGAGGAACTGAAGTAGACTTTAAAAAAATGTTAAATATATATACTTTTTTAATGCTGGATGCACCTCACTGGAGAAGCTCAACACCCAATCTTATTTGCTCTTCAACTGCTGCTTTGCATTTTGTCATGATAAAATTTACAGTTTTAAAACTCTAGAAAAGTCTAAATGAAGCATATCATCTGAGGCCTGATACTCAGTAACTTAGCTCTTATGACAGAATTTGATTAGATTTTCCAAAAGCAATATTTGTTCTGGAGAGATGCCATACATAAAACCCAGCAATCTAAAGTATATGAGTCAAGCAAATCACCTTTTGGGCTGTCAACTTGTATGCACTTGGAAGGCAATTTCTATTCATCCTTCCACCCTGCCAAACCAGCAGTGCGCTTGGAAGGCAGGCATGACTTGTGTCCCTTGTGGAAAAATCCTAGTTCATCTTATTATTCCTACAAAGCCCCATCATATACTATGGCTTATCATAACCCAAACAATCCCCACATCCAGTGATACTGCAGATAACCAAAGTTAGCTACTGTAGAGAAAATATCAGTTAAAATCAGTGCAAATCAGTAGCAATCAAACGACCAGAGGCCCCGAGGTGGCCCAGGGCAGCCTGGGGACCGCAAGGCTGTGACACCCATGCAGCCCCTCGCTCTTCCTGAGCTCGGCTGGAGCAGTCAAGGGGGATTTACAGGTAGAAAGGAGGAAGAGAGCCCATCCAGGTAAGCCTGGCTCTGCGAAGTTAGCCAAGCAATAGGAAGCAGCAGACTTTATTTCTTAGAAAGAAAGCAATGCACTTGTATATGTTTGTAAAGAATGGAAAACGGTTCAGTAAGAAAATGCTCTTTGGTATAGCTTGAAGAGGTGAATTATTCCTGAATCCTGGCTACTGTGCAGCTCCCAACACTAGCTCCCAACACTAGGAAGCCATCTAAGAGGCAAATAAAATCAAAGGGACAAATATTTCCTCTACTGTTTTTCCGTGGATGTGTCCCTTAACCTCAGAGTTAACAACCAAGCAAGCTCTCACTCACAGCAAATCTTATAATTAAAGGTTTGCTTCAAACTGAACCATGGAGATCTTAACACTCTATTACCCACATAAATGTCAACTTCCACATGCAGTTTTGCTAAATTGTTCAGTATAACCTGTGACAGCAAACACCAATTTATTTACATGCTGCTCAGAAAGACAAAAATATCACACACCAGCTCTTAACTACTATATCAACTACAATTCTATTACGAAGTTATGATCTAACACATCTCAAGACATGTGAAAAAACAGTTTATAAGCACGTGCAGAGCTGGTTTTGGAAGCCCCAGTCTCACCAAACATGTAACGTAAGATCAGACTACCTGGGAATCACACTGTACAAGCAGCACAGGGCAAACATAAATGTATAGGACCAAAGTCAGTGGGGAAGGGGAGAGCAGAAAGCAACAACATAGCAAGGGAAGGCAGAGAAAAGCATAAAGGACGGCTTTTGGTTAGTTGGGTTCTAAGAACATATTGAGATTTGTGTGTTTTTCGTCACTAAAATTACTGAAAAATCAGGTAACCACAGGGCAGTGTCTGAACCAACCTTAACATCATGTGGTTAGCTGAGCACAGGGCGCTAGGCAGGGACTTCCCCGATGCTTCCAGCATACTGTTTCTGTATCACTTACCCTCAAACCATTGGGAGGCTGGACTTTGAAAGCTTCCATGTTCTCTTGTAACAAGACAGCAATTCACATATTCCAGTACCTGCTCGGCCCTAAGGCCAGGAGGCGGAACCGGCTTCAGCTGAGTGGCCAGCCAGCTCCCACCTCAGGGGCAACCCGCAAGGCCAGTGCCACGAGCACCGGTGAGCAGCTAAGCAGCACAAGCCAAGGATACTGAAAGCATGAACTGGCCCGAGTAATTGAGTCAGAGGGGGGATTTCAACACAGCTGCATGCAGAATATTCCGTGCGCAATAAACACTGACTGGCCCAACAGCTAACGGAAGGGATGCTGTGCTGCCGGCTTTCTGTTCCCCATATCTCAGCTCTAATGTGAAATACATAAATCACCCCCGTGTTTCCTGACCGCCAAAGCACACCTACTTTCCACTGCCAAGAGATATTCCTGGGCTTTTCCCCCTCCCAGCACGTTTGACTGATCCCTGCAAGCCCAAACGCTCCAGGCTGCTGTCAAGGCCCAGTTTCCAGGGCAATTGGTAAAACAAATAAACACAAGTTACAAGAAGTTAGGAAAAGTGTATTTTACTCCACAGGGCATTCTTGACACACTGTCAAGACAACATTATTTATGGGAACATGGAATAACATGTAATATTAACACCTCTTGGAAGCATGGATCCAAAGCTTTTGTTTACTTTTGCAGTTGCATGGGAAAGTTTTATATTAAAAAAGTGATTTAATTTTCAATGTTGTTCCTTTTGCATGGTCCCTTTTAGGAAAGGTGGACATGCAGCATGCCAAGGTGAGTGCCAGGTTGGCAAGCGAGGCGTTCACACATCCCAGATCGTGCCCGGGTAGGTGCCTGCCACCTGCACAGGGAGACACCCGTGGGCAGTGCTGTGCTCTAGAGGAGCACCAAGCGAGTTCTACAGCGAAATATGAGGAAACATAGTTACCAAAAAACGTAGCTTCAGCTCTTTATTTCCCCTCACCCTTAGTTTGAGACAGCTTACGTTCTTTAAGAAAACTAACAACATAAAACAGAGACCTCAACTAAATCTTGTTCTCCTTCAGTCTACGGACCACATAACTTAGCAGTTTGTTAGAAACTATAACTTTATATACAAGTTTAGTATAGTTAATATATAGACCTGGCTCATTTTCCAAAAGCATGACAGACTGTCACAATGTAAATCAAATTAAATTTACATTACCTTCTTCATAACCCTAAGCATCTTTTTCTACCAAAAAAACACCAAAACAAAACAAAAACCTTACATGGCTACAGTACATGCTAAAATACTACCCAATGAAAAGAAAAAATGGTAGGCATATTAAACGAATTCATTAATCATTCAATGCCAAGTAAAAACATACTAGTATCTCTAAAACATCTGCAATGGTCTGCATTAATCAGGGTACTGTACAGAGTTACTGTATTTAGCTGTTGTATAGCTATGCACAAAAGACAATTTAGTTTTATAGTGCAAATGCCATCTGTCACATTGTCACAGCATGACAAGGTATCACATTACATATTAAACAGACAACACACTTCAAAAATAGGGCTTATTTTCATGCGGCGGTTGTCTTAGAGACTACAGAACTGGGTTTTCATGGTAGTGGCATAATTTTTATCACCATCAAATTCTCTGGGAGAAGACAGACTTATTCTCTATCCATCTTTTTAAGCACAAATGTCACAAAAAAATTTATTTTCATGTTGCTACAACAGTTTTCTGTCTCCAGATAGAAACACAGCACGAAGCAACGCCGTGTTCACACCACGCGGTGCTCTCCGCTGCCACCATAACGGTATCGCGGGTGACCCGGGGACAAGGAGGAGCAGCCGCCGCACGTTAGGCTGGTGGTGGGACCCAGCAGAACACGGGCCCAAGGCGGCAGCGTCGTGCTGAAAGCGGCTGGCGAGCAGCGCGTACCGCCTTCACGAGCAACTGGAGCAGGGCTTTTGTATGTAGATACACATCATTCCCGCGGAAGCCAAGCATGAATGACATTACAGCACAAGATGTTTTTGTCAGCCTGTCAAAAGAGGCGATCACCAGAGAGAACTGATTAAATAATGCAGGTTGAAAGAAGCTCCTTGCTCCCGTTACATCCCCATCCAAACTTGCTATTAAGCCACCAAAGACGTTCATGTGACTGTCTCATATAGAACAGTCAATTATCAGGTACCTGCTAGCACCATTAATTGAAATTATATCGTTCTGTTGTTTCAACACTTTTTTTTTTTTTTTTAATATTAGTTTGATAGAAACAAGAATCTAAGTGCTAAGAATGGGCCTAATTTACTTTTGCTAGAAAATTACCCCAGGCCACAGCATGTATTATAATCCACAATATTCTTTATGAAATGCACATTTGGAAGAAATAGGAGAATATACCAGTACTGGTAACTTGAACATACAGAGAAAAACCCTCACCTAAAGCTTACACTTTCACCATTTTAAGTTCCTATAAAAATGTATTCAAAGTGCCACCTCTCTCTGATTAGAGGCGTTTCTCAACTGTTACGGATTTACAATGAAAAACCATAGCAGCTGTTTCCCACAGGCAAGACACTTGCAGCAAATTATTCTTTATAGGATAGGATATATAGAAATATAGGATATAGGATATATAGAAATAAATTTATTAGCCTTGGCCCCACATTCACGTGCTCTAGACAAATGAGGTAACAGGAGCACAACCCTGGCTGAGCAGCAGGGCAGGTCTTCAGGCATGGATGCAAAAGGCACCAGTAAGTAACGCCAGCTCCAAAAAGTTGAAGGGAACAATATGTTTCCCCCTGTTTCCCCTTCCTAGAGACAAATGGTTGGCTGTAGGTCAGAAATCTATAAGTAAACACACACGTGAGAATCTGGCATTTCTGCCCAAGGCATTTTCCCAAATTTTTAAATTTTGATGTAAAGAAAGAAACCCCAAATGGTTACAGCAAGTCCCCAAAGGGTGGCACAAGTCAGGGCAGTCCTGAATGCAGCAGAGCAGTGGGGAAAAAAGGGAGCTCACAGCCAACACCTCCCAGTTACTCCATATCTGCTGCCCAAGTCCCACTGTGCTCTCGAGCTTCTACCGATGGCCACGGCAGCAGCGTGACAAGGAGAGCGGCAGCTTTCCCACCAGGTAGCTACCAGGCCCAGTAAAGCTCACAAGTTTTGGCAAGCAGAAACACAGATAATGTTACAGCACTGTAAGTGCTCACTGCTAGTGCTGAGGAAATGAACCCCGTGCACTCTCCCTGCTCCTTGCCAGGGGATGGTGGCATTAGACGAATACAGCTTGCATCCATAAAGCTCGGCACAGTTACCTCTGTCCCCTAGCCCCTTGGCTAGGACGTTTTCCGAGGAACAACAGGGCTCCAAAGCTGAACGGGAGCGGGCCGAAGGCACCGGCACCTGCAGGGCCGCCCCTACTCGGTGCCGTTGCGCAGCTTGCCTCCCTCTACACACCTCAGCTTGCCCATCTGCTAAGGAAAAGTGGCGAGACCAACGTCGCTAAAGCGCGGAGATGCGCAGGCCACTGGCACCGTGCGAGGAGAGGGGCTGTCATTAAAATTCCTACACGGTGTGCGCCTCGTGTTGACTTTGGCGCTGGGCAGAACGGCTTTATTTCTCCCCGAGGAGAACACATGCCTTTTGATTTGCAGCTATGCCAAGGACATCTGTCCTACAGGACATCTCCTCTCTTGTCTGATAACAACACGTGTAATCTAGAAGCAGAGATAAATGCACATTTTAGTTGAAATTACAGAGACCAGCAGGTCCACCAGTGCAATTTAGCCCTTTTCAGATAAAGGAGAAAACTCTGCATAAATGGGGATACAGAGGAGCCTGAATAAGTTCTCAGGTATTAACAAAATTATCAGTGACATATGAATGAATTGCTCATTGCTTTTTATGCCAAAACCATCAAGTCTTGTTTATCCTGCCTTTTCTGGGGAATTTTATGGCTGAATGGAAAACCAATGGGCTAATGTCCCAAGAAGAGAGAGAGAGAGTAAAAGAAACCTTCAACGTGACCATGCAGGAAGGCACTTCATTTTAAAAGATTACATTCCTTCCATTTTTATTATGTTCAAATCTATTTGACAACTCTTTGGAAAAAAAATAATAAAAAAAAGTTAAGTGTTTCCAATGTGTTTTTGCCTGTTCTTTCACAAGGCTCCTCTAACAAGAGGGACAGAGCACTCACAGTTAGTAAAGCAAGCTACTCATTAGTTCAGGTCTTGGGTACCTAACGCAAACACAAGCCCATATCTCCCTCTTTGGAACCTTTTTTACAGATCCTTCTTACTTGTAATATCCCATTGGTAGCCCCACATTTGGATCAATTTTATATGCTCTGCATCACAGACAGGAGCTTTTAGACTTCTGTGACACATGTTCTTTCAGAGTTGAGCTTCTGCTTGGAATGAATGGACAGAAGAACAACGCGTCCGTATCTCAAAAAAGCCCACAATGCACACCTTGACACCAAGTGAGTAGACTGATGAGGAAAAAAAAAAAAATTTACACACAGATGAAAAGCTATGCCAAGAACATGTTTCCAGACAGCAGCTATTCTATACCAGATTGTAAAAATTAGCAACTATATATCCACAGAGCATAAACGAAGGAGGAAAAAAAGGATGGGAAGGAAAAGACACTAAAGCAAGGAAGATCGTGCTCCCTGGAATAAATTAAAACACACAAATGTGCAAATAAACTAGAGAGGGAAGTAATCAGGCATACGACATTTCTTGGGCAAACAACTTATCTACTGGTAGCAAGCAACACTTAAGAGCCTCGAAAAGGAGAAACCTGCAGCTAAAATCCCAAGGATGAGAAAGGCTTGGCTGTTCCTGTTACAATTTCCAGGAAATCCTTACAGGGTGCGTACTTTGAAGACAGCACAGCGATACACGCTAGGGAACCAGCGGTGACCAGCACCTTGATGAGCAGGCACTGAGCACTCTTCCTCTGATGAAGCTCACGCGCAGGATCAGGTGTCACAGACAAGCTGGGCTTACGCTCTTGGCAGAGAGGCAGCACAGAGGGCCTGATTCCCAAGCAAGAGGCTCCTTCAAGCAGCACGTGGCTCTTCAGCACTGCGGAGGGGCCCCCAGCACCAGCTTCGGGTCCCCCCACCGCTGCCCTCTGCGGGACCACCAAGCTACGGAGGCACTGGCCACGCTGGCTGCAGCCGGCGAGCTGCTTTTACTGAGAAAAGTCAGCAAAAGTCTAGACTCTGGGACAGAGAGAATTCAAGCTCCTGAAGAAAGAGATGGGGGGAAGGAGCATGGAAAGAGCCCCTTTGAGAGGTTATTCTCTGCCTGACTGCAATTCTGCCCGTGTGTGACAAAAGCCATGAAAGGCGAGCACTGATGGACATACTTCTAATTGTACGGTCCTGTCTGATATTTTAACGCATGTCATTGAGGATTTGCCCATCATGACTTTTGCCAAGAGCATGGGCAGCCTTCCAGGCAGGCAGAAGTATTTTTCCCAACATGACATCAGCTACCAAGACCTTCCCTAGCGCAAGGACACACATCCCGGTGCGGCCACGCTGACCGTCCCACACAGCAAACAGAAGCAAATACTGACTTAGCTCACTGCTCGCTCGCTGCGTTTTCAGCTTTCAATCACAGAAAGAGAGGCGGAAAAAAAAGCCCTCCTGTCCTGGGAAAGAACAACTGAGCCAAATGTTGGACGCTCTACAAAAGCCCCAAGTCTCACATGATGGATATTTGAATCAGACCATTTTAATTACTTTCACTGCCCATTTTCAGCAACTTTGCAGCTGGCCTGCCCTCCCTGGTGCTGGGGCCATCCATCAGGGAGCTGTGAGAGTCGAGCTGCCAACCTCTGCCGCCCATGAGAAGTGTTGTCCTGTTGCGCCACCTCCTTCTCCTAAACATATGAATTATCATCTCTGCGTTCAGAGCAATTAAATATCTACAGATTCAAAAATAAATAAATGAAATCAGGCCGTGTGCAGTTGGACTTTAATCCTTAATTGTGGCTCTTCAGGCCCGGAAGTGTAACCTGCATGGCACCTTCACGCAGGCTCAGCAACTGCACGGGCACCCGGTGATATAGGTTCATATTGGACATCATATGAGCATATATAGCAACAGCAATGTAGCCATAAGTAGTTTTTTTTTTCCTTCAAAAGCAGTTTGTTTAAAAAAAAAAAAAAAAAAAGCCTATTTTTCATCTGTTTTTCTGTGAAATCACCACTTGCAAAAACTATTCGCCCCCTTATACAGAGGAAGCAGTTTCTTCTTTTTTTGGGGTGGGAGCAAGTAACATTTTCTCACTTTCTGAAATAAGAGGTCAGAAAACGGCATTTCACGCTTGGGCTGACGAGCGGTTGTGCTGTTTTGACTCAGCCACCACAATGTCCTGGCGGGGTGGCTGTCAGGGCAGGGGGGGGGGGTCACAGCACGTGACAGTGACACACCCAGACCAGCGGCTGCGCCCCGAGATGCCGGGTGCAGCACGAGACCTGCGCGCGGATGAACAACCTGCGGTGCCAGGCGTGCGCGGGGAGCGCTGACGCTCGGCCTCTGTTTCAGCACCAAGCGGTTGCCCAGGGTGCAGATGCCGGGGCACGCACGGCTCCGACCTGCCCGGCACACGCACTCCGAGGAGCGCACAGTGAAACGATGCGCAGGCGGGGGGAAGCGCTCCGGAGCGAGCGGCCCTCTTCCAGGATGGCTCCAGCACCGCGGCGTCATTTTGGGCCGAGGCGACGGGCGCTTTGAGAGGAGACGGTCAGTTCAGCTCCGAGACTCCCGCCTCGGCAGAGAGGCGCAGGGTGAATCAACCCGAGCTTAAAGGCAAAGACATCAGAAAATGTAAACTTCTGTCAAGTGCCACGGAGTCCACGGGGCCGGTTCTGATTTTACTTGGGGGACAACTCAATGAGATTAATTCTCCAAAGCATCGGCATACGAGATGTCAGCAATGTTGCCACTTTTAAGGAAAGCCTCCTCAAATGCCAGGCAATTTTCATCTCTGCTTCGAGCTCTTGAGGCCAACAGCTTAACCTTTCCTTCACCTCCCTTTTGTGCCATGTAGGGATGAACCACAGGGGGAACAGATGAGAGCTGGCGTAGGGGGCCAGCCATCTGAAAACATGCTGCTGCTGCTGAAAGGCCTTCTGAAATGTTAAGGAGACTTCCCGCCACACAAGCTCCCAAAGGATTTAAAGAAATTCCAGCATCATGAATTATTCTGCGGGTATTAAAAAAAAAAAAAAAAAAAAAAAAAAAAAAAAAAAAAAGGCCAAAAGAACATTATTGAAATTCAAAGAAAAACTGCACAACCCACTTTCAAGACAACATGACAATACTGAAGAAAAAAAAGTAATAATAAGACTGGGATCTCTCCGTACAGTCACAGTGCACCACAAAAAGCTTAATACGGACACTAAACTGAAACAGCCCTGGCAAAGCAAGTCTTTTTAGAGCCTCAACATTCCCTCCGCTGTGTTTCAAGCCCTCTCTATCCAGCCAAGCTATAGTTACAAAGGCTGTTAAATACTATTAATGCTTAGCACATGCTTAGCACTTCATGAACTAAAAAAATGCATGGAACCAAGGGGAGAGGAATTCTGCCTGTCCCCAGGCAGGGAGCAGCCTGCTCCCCCAGGGAAGACAAGATGATGCCAGGTGTGGAAGTGTAGCCATATGCAGGAGGGTAAGGATGGCATCAACCACACAGCTGCTCTCACAAGGCATAGGATAACAGAGCAGCCTAGGAAAAAGCAACCGCCTTGCAAAAGGAATGGCACAGGCAGCAGGAATCAGCTTTCTTACTAAACATTTTACTAAATGCACATACCCACGAAAAGAAAAAAAAAAATCCTCTCCTTTCATGTAGGAAAGAAAACAAATGGCTGGATGCTAACTAACAAGCAGGATATGAGAAGGACAGGGAGCCAGGCTCTTCACTGGTGTGTAAAATTGGGAATGGCTTTGCAGAAGCTGGGCACATGAAAGCAGACCACTTAAAAGGAACAGAGTGCACTTCTTAAATTTTATTTCTTACTGAACTTGAAGTCTGCCTTAGTGATATTATGGAAAACATTTTCAAATTAAAAAAAGTCACTAGGGACATGAAGGCCTCATTGTTTTTCCCCAAAACTTTCTATGTCAACACATATACATGCATAAAATCCTTACCTCCCTTCTGAGACATTAAATCCACACAATGTCTCTTGAAGAGGGTAAAAAGGAAAATGTAGGTCAAGATGTTGAGATAGGGATTGCTTCTGAAAGATGAAAGCGTAAGAGGACTAAGCGTTCATTCCTTATGTTTCTTTGAGATTTCAAACAGAGTGTTATGTGATAATGGTTCCTTTCAGAAAATTGGAATTTAATATAGCTAATTATAAGTTAGAGAATTAACGTACAGCAAGTTCTCCAACTGAGCTGGTATACCATGCCGATGCTTTTCACCAGCATGTCCCCAGTGCTTATTATAGATCTTTTCTCCAAATACTAAGGCCAATCTGCTCTCACACTAGTCTGGATGGCCCAGGAGCTTGTGGGAGGAAGAAAAAAAAAGAAATCTGTGATCTCCAAGGCTACTCTAACATGAAGACAGCAAGCCTAAAGTTCTCCTCACAACACAGCAAAATGCAGAAATAAGCCCTACTTCAGAGGGCAGAAGGGAGCAGAGAAAATAGAGCAGAAAGACAGAATAAAAAAAAAAAAAAAAAAAAGAAGTATTAGTAAAAGAAAACGACACAGAGAAAACAAAAGAAAACAGATTTCCCTGGTTATGATTAAAAGAGACGAAAAAAGATGCAAACACAGAATAAAGAGCACAGGTAATGAGAGAAGGGAGTATTCCTAGTGGTTCAATATTAACACAGAAGTATCTAAGAATTGCCCTCTTATCCTGAGAAATATCCTATAAGCAGTCATGAATTAGAGATCCTAAAATGCATCTCACAGAGAGCCAACAGTATACGTAGGACTATCCCTGACCGCAGATATCAACAGCAGATGCAGCTAGATTTGGACTGGGAGCTGTTGTTCTGCAATTCAAAATTCTGCCACACTTCACTGTTTCAGAAACCTAAACAGGTTTGATATGCTCTATTTTTAGAGATGGACCTAAATGTGTCCAGCAACATCTGCTGCACATCACCGGTTAGTATATACAGTAAAACTGTAGCTTGTCTAGTCTTAAATATAGACATTCCACGAGTGAATTTTGAAGAAAAAAGGCATGGGAAGAATTTCTTTAATCAAAAATCTTCCAGTAGCTTCCAGTTTATTTTTTACTATTATTTCTAGCAGTAACCTAGAAAAAACTAAGTCAAGCACCATGCTTGTTTAAATTCTCCTGTGGTTATATGCTCCTACAATGAAATTGTCCCATAAATAGAGGCACAAACTGTGTTTTTAAGATCTCAATCACAACAGCCATAACCATTTTCTTTCTCAAAATGGTACCCCCACAGAATCAAGCTGTAAACTTCTGAGGGGGGAAAGTGGCCTTTTCAATACAGTCAGTAGAGATGTCTTACACGTTAGCTGATTGGCTCTTATATGGCCCCACTTGGGGCAAGCAGGGCTTTCCATATGAAGACACCTGCAGCCTTCCAATATTCATCTGGTACCACCAGGCTGAACTGAGACAAAACCTTCCTCCGTTAGAGGAGAGGAGAGCACTAAGTGAAGAGATAATCTATCTTTCTCAAAGTCAGTAGCTTTAATTTTCTCTGTAAATTTGGGGGAACAAAAAAATAAAAAAAGTTTTCATGAGACTATCACCCACTGAGTTCAAGATGATTTGAGAACCTTTCAATAGAAGCTAGCTCAGTAGTTATCTATTTGGCCCAGGCAGATGGTAATCCTGCACATCTCACGATCCAATCATGCCAGGGTAATCTAAGAGTCATCTTCCCCATAAAATCCAATAATGAAGCTTGCAAGCATTATCTTAAACTCCCTCCCACATCAATCATCTGTCCAGCATAATAAGAACGCAAGACCCATCCATAATCAATAACGGCACCTAAAGAGCTGCACCAAAGAGCTTTTGACTAACAAGCGATCAGAATGAGAGAGCAAACCTGAAATATCCAAGGGCACCACTGTCCTTGCAAAAGTCATCTGTAATCTACGGAACAGTGCACATAAATCCACCACTGCCAATGGGCTGTGTCTACTTATCCAAGAGAGTCTTGTCCGTTTCAATTATGGAGGGTCATTTCTGGGCAAACATAAGCTGGCATTTGAAGTTCATCTCTGCTGGACAAGGAGATGAAGTAAAGCTTGTAGGATTGGTATCTACCAAATAAAACTTGATAAGCTTTCCCTAATCACAGATCTCATCCCAGCACAAACAGCTGCCTTCAGTCCATTTGGGGGAAGGAGGCAGGGGAGTAGCGACAACTGAGTTAAGAAGATTTGGAATTCAAGGCACATTCTGATACCTTCTGTCCTTTACTAACGGCCTCCACCTGAAGGTAATTCTGCTCATCTCCTGAGATGTAAAGTGGCTGAAGAAAGAGAAATATTGTACTCCCTTTGTCCAGTTTTTATCACTTTTAAATTTCTTTCAAACTCTCTACATGTACAGTGAGTGGGACATAAAAGCACTGGGGTGCTTAGTAGCCACAGTAAACAGGGCATCTTCCAACAGCTGTCCAGGAATCCCCCGCTTTTTACGGCATCAGCGGCAGGGACCACAGCCCGAGGAGGAAGAACCTGCTTTTGTGGATACCTGGCTGGAAAAGAGCATGCCATGGTGCAATTTACCTCTAACGTACACGCATGCATGCACCCAGAGAGTTGGAGAGAGGAAGAGGTTGGATTCAAAGATTTCAAAGGCTAACTGCTCCTGAAACTAAGCAGGGGACAAGGGAAAAAAGGGAGAAAATTAAATTAAATGCTGTTGTGGTCTTCAGTCATTACTCGGAATAGCTGGCAGAGGCCAAATCTTTTGTGAGAAAAGTAGCTTATCTCCCGGCTTCTCAAATCATAACCGGGGTCACATGAAGAGGTTTCAGCAGTTTGCCAGCTCTGTCCCTCTGCGGGATCCTAGGCAGATTGCTCCAGCTGGGCTCCTTCCAGCTCTTCCCTTCTGCAATTTTAGCCTATAGCTTGAATAAAGCAAACAAGATGAAGGCTTTCAAAGATAACTTTTTTTTTTTTTTTTTTTTCTTCTCCCCTCTCCATAAACAGATGCAGAACAAAGCACAGGAAATTCTGAGCAAAGTAAAAAATGAGCACTGCCTGTTCAAGGCCTATCTGGAACGAGTTAGCCTCTTAGTGGCCAGCTTTGAAACATCACACAGACCTTGCTGCGACAGCCGTGCTCACCAACAGTCTCCTGAGGGAAGCAGACCAGGTGCTCCATGGCAGAAATTCAGCTACCTTTAGCTCCCCGAGCAGGCAGCTCCTTTATATGTACTCAAAGCAGCACCTGTGAGTCAGATTCACAGAGTCTTGTATGGCTTGTAGCCCTTATGCCCTGATGCCCTAAATTAAGGGCTGTTATGTACTGTTAACAACGGGACATGTCCTTCATGGGATTAAATTCATTTAAAATGGGAAATAAAGGACATAAAATGCAGCTGATGGAAAAGGCATACTTCATCCAGTTCTGGATATGACATGACATTAACTCCCTGCACTAAATCTGTGCTAGCCAGACAAAATGATAAAAAGTAACAAGCACATTTATTATATATAATTTGCTACATGCCAATTTTCCATTGATTTCCAGAAATCTTCACTCTCAGAAAAGGTGCTACTACATACCCTGGAAAGCATCTACTACATGATCAGCTTCTCATCGTGATCAGTTATCAAAAGACAGCAGTTCACTCAGAACGATTTCTTTGAAATTTTAAGTCAAAATTGTCACCAAAACTAACTCAAACTGTGGGGTTGCTAACCAGGAATGGGGACCAATTGCATAAGTTACTATGGAGAGTAAGGTGAAGCTGGCTAATTCTCAGAGAGCTCCGTTGTCACAGATCCTTTAGCTTTTCACACCAGAATTTCTAACATGGGTTCCACGATGCCTACAAGGTCTCCACATCAATGCGTGGAAATTCTCCGTTTATTCTGTATCACTAAAAGGATGCTCAAATCCATTCTGGCTGACAACCCTACCTCACAACAAGTCAAAGCCTAAAGTACATACAGGTAACGGAGGGTAGCTGAGGTCAAGAATAAGGTGCTTTGGCAGCTCTTGCTTTGCTCTTGTGTTTACTGTGCCCATCAGTACTTACAGCCATCTGTCACTAATCTCTACTTTTTCTTTTAAGACCACTTTACTGGCAGTGTTGACATGATAAGGTTTACAGCACACATGACATCTGCACTGATTAAACACAGCCTAATGGCCTTAAAAACAATCTGCTCTGGACGTATATTCTCCAACCATTTTCACCCTTCCAAACAGGAAGCGCTTTCTGAAATGCCCCCTGTCCCGCGGAAATCCGGGCTTGGGGTTACAGGACACAAGACAGACACTTAAAGGCTGAAAACAGAATCTCCTCTGATAGTCTGAAACATTCCACAAAGCGCCAGCTAATCTCACTCCAAGCTATGCATGGGCAACCATGAACGCACAGTTTCAGTAAACACAGCTCTTTTGCTTCCCTGTGGCAAAATGCTTTATACAGCCTAGAAGTACTGCTGAAACTTCTTTCTGCTTTTACTGGTGACTGATACTTATTTTCCATTGCATTGTTGATTTCTTAACAAAACAGCATCTGCTATTTCAAGGCCTATTTTTTTCCCCCGATGCTTTCCTGTAACATCCCTTACTGTTTGTCCTTCAAACTAGAAACACTATTTAGTGCAGAGGTTCCTTCTGCCAATCACATTTCTCACAGACGAGAGAGTAGTAGTGAGAAGAATATTGAAAAAAAAAAAAAAAAAATAGCAGCAGCAGATTCCACCCTGGGAGCGTTGTCTCCACTAAAACGTTTTAATAAAAGCGTAACTATAAACTGGGCCTACCAACCACTGCACATCAGACAGAGCTGACCTCTGCTTCCCCACTCCCACAGCTTCCAATAGCTGCTATTTTTAAACACAGGAGCACTTTACTCACTTTTTCTGACCATATTACTACACTGCTGCATTCACCTCCACTTTGTGCCCGTATTCGAAGAAAGGGATCTTCCATCCCTTTCAATGATCCACCAGACAAATTATGCCATGGAAGCCTGTAATTTACAATACCTGCTTAAATCTGTTTTGAGTTCTACGTAAACCATAGTTTATCCCTTCACCTCCTCTGAATGCGGCTCAGCAGCTGGAGAGTGTAACCAGCCTCAGGCAAGCCCTGCTCAATGCAGAACACCAGCGCGCGCTTCACCTTCCCCAACGCGCCAGCGGCCGAAGGACGCTGCTCTCAGCGCCTCGCCCTGGCTTTTCACATCGCGGTGAAAATCCAGGCATCTAAAAAGAAGCAATAACAAATCCGATCTTCCTTATTTGCTGGCAAAACAAACGGCTGGTTTTGAGTCCAAAGCACTGGCTCTCATCACAAAGAGGATGGAGCCAATACTACTAGTCCAGCGATTTATATCTTGTCAAACATCTTTCTCCAGTCAACTGAGATATGCACACAATAGGTGATGCATATCTCGATATAGATTTGTACAGACTTAGTATTTGACGAAGCACCACCATCCTTTTAGCTGTATACACCAAACAAAGAGTCCAGAAGTGCAAATTTAGGCTGGAAATCTCATTGCTGTGGAAGATGGAATGAAGCAGTTTGCTTGTCTACAGTCAAGGGTGCCCTGTATACTGTTGGCACAAACAATAAATCTTACACTGTAGCTCTGCAGAAGTGACCCTGAAGCAAGGAAAACAACATTGTCATCCCCCGTGGGACTTAAAAGAAACTTTTAATTCATGCACAATCAATGCAATGAATATTACCATGACTTCGGCTTTT
Source organism: Nothocercus julius (assembly GCA_013398735.1). NCBI lineage: Eukaryota > Metazoa > Chordata > Aves > Tinamiformes > Tinamidae > Nothocercus > Nothocercus julius. The sequence goes on from VZSV01000021.1 coordinate 2,874,836, forward strand.
TTTTTTTTCTTTAAAAGTTTAAATCCAAAAGCCAAAATTGTGAAGCTTTTCTCCTGTTTTTTTTTAAACACTGCTTCTTGTTTTGCTCCTATTTCTGGCAACTGCTGTCCCTTGCAGCATCTGAGCCCGTGTGTAGACAAGATGAGTGTGCCAATCAAGCAGCTTGCTGCTATCAAAAGGGACTCGTTCTGCCCCCTCCTCCAAAGGCTTCCAGCACGACACCCCATTCGCTCATTTGCAATGGCTCTGCCGATTTCTTCATGAACCTGTAAAGTTCATTAAAACAGAAGAAAATACATCTGCTTTTTTTAAACTACTTATGGGCTTGTTTCTGCCACTTTAGCAAGGTGAAGCAGCTGCCCTGTGTGCTTGGGGATAACAGTAGCTCTTTCCAGAAGCCCATGAAATGATGTTTTAGGAAAAAACGATGCTAAAACATCACTGTTTCGCCACTTACAAAAATATCAACCTCTTATCTTCTAGGGAGGAGGGATGACCAGTGTCCTGCCAGAGGCAACTGTCTTGCAGTCCTGCCAAATACTGGAACTGCTTTAAGGTAGGAGTACAATTTGGACATAACTGAATTGGGTAGAAATCACTGAGGGCATAATTTGGCATGCAAAGCTTTTTTAAGTGGTGATGATGGAAAAGGCAGAAAGAACCTGTGTCAACTGATGAACAAACAGGTCCCTGGCATGCTCTAAACTGAATTCTATTGTAAAAACAAAGAAAGGAAAAGAGGTTTGGGATTTTTTTTTCAATGGAGCCCAACCCCAACATCCTGTTATTCATTTGTTAATCTTTAAGTTCACTTGACAGCAAGTAAAGTAAGTGTGATGTTAAGAGTGCCATGACAAGTTTGCTTAAATGCTTATTTTCCAAATCTTTTAGTTGAAAGCAACTATATTCAATCACATTTTAACACTAGGCAAACAGGGTGTTCACTCTGAATGTAAAGGGAAACTATCCCAAAGTTGAAAAAAGAATTTCTCATTCTGTAAACACACTTTACAGTGCATTCACTTAAACATGTGCTTAAACACAAGTGCTTAAACAGCCATTTATGCAGACAAGGTTCCTTTGCACACTTACAATATTCTAATAAATCTTGAGACAGACAGACACTACCTACTGCCAACAAATGCAACTTCACATCACTGATGGAGTGCAAAGCTGCCTAGACAAACATGAGCATAAAACTTATTTCCAGTACTTAACTGCAGCCTTCAAAAGTAACAGAGATGAAGCTGTGAGCCACTCTGATCAATGAAGGGGGCTCCTCTCCTTTTGAAATTAAAGTCTACTTGGTGGTTCAGTCTGTGTGTCTGTACAAGGGGGGCACGGAGGCAAAGCCTGGCTGCGTAGTGGCACATTTGAGAGAACAGATCAGACCAAGGCTAATTTAAGGCAAAAAGATATCTGAACTATGAAATCATGTATTTTTACTCATCCCTCAATTTACTGAATGCATACACATTCTAATCTCTACCTGAAGCATATATTCCCTCATATGCGTTCAGATTTCCCAACTAATGTTTGCCACAGGTTGAACCTGGCAGACCGCATTGCCACAACATCTTTCCAGGACAAAGCATAGCCCCCCAACAAGGCAGCATATGCCCAAATAACTCTACAGCCTAATCTGTCATTTCTTCATTACTGACCAGCTCAGCAAACAAGCAAAATTTTCCTCTTTGGTTTATGAAATAGTAACACTATTATGAAATAGTTTGTGCTTTAGCACAAACTTCTCAAAACAGAATTTAAAAACTTATGTCAAATATTTACTTTATGATCTCCTCTTTTGAGAGTACTGAATTTATACTCATAAACAGAACGTGAGCAATAATTACACCTTTTTTTACAGCCTTATCTCACATTTTGCAGAAGAACTATTTCCCATGGGAATTAGTTCTCCTCTTTACATGCAGAATTCTCAAAATCAGTATCACAATTCCAAACACCAATCCCCATTCTTAAAATCTTAACGCAAATGACAGGCAGTAGTAATCAAAATCACTGAAGAGGTCCCTGCGGGTTTTCCCATGTGTGACCTTCCTTCCATAATCACGAGTTCCAGTTCCCCTTTTATAGCTACAAAGGATTCTTTGACAACCTACAGAAGAATTTCCTTCTGGTTTATATTCTCCTATGTCAGGGGAGAGCCTAGCAAACAAGGACACACTGTCATGTGTCATTCTATACGCTGTGAATATCTAGAGTCAACATGAACACAGTGCAACATATCCACTGATAAAACAACTACGCCTGCTCTGCTTTCTCTGAAATACTTCTGGCCAGGAAATAATAATAATACATTACAAAAGAGACTACAGAAAAGTAGTTAGGATGAAAAATAACCAGGAGCCCGAACGCAGAAGTGAAAATTATCAGGTAAAGAGGAGGTATTTAAAAAAAAAAATAAATAAATAAATAAATAAATAAAAATCAAAAGAGTAAGACCTGCATGCACACAAACTCACTTTCCTCATCCTCCCCCCAAAAAATGTAGTACTTAATTAGAATCAAGTAAGAATTAAGAGAATGACTTAGAATCAAGTAAGTTGCTGGGGTTCAGTGAAAGACTGAAGATGGCAGGCTTGTTTTCAGGATAACGCACCTCTAAAAGCAAAGCAGAGCTGGAGATAGGTAGGCATATAATCTTTAATACTCATTTTAATTCTTACTTTAAAAAAAAAAAAAGTCTTTATTAATCAGTGAGGTATTGCAGTTAACTGTCTCTGTGTCACTGGGCCCCTTAGAGCCTCCAGAAACTTCAGAACATTCAGAACAGACTGTTTTTTTTTTTTTTTTTCTCCTCCCCTAACTTGCTTTCTGTATCCAGAGTTAAAAATGCACAACTGTGTCAGCTGCCAAGTCATTACCTGCTATCTTCTGTACTTACTAGTTTAGCAGTAACTAAAGTTTAGCAGTAACTAAAAGAAAACTGGAAAACAATTTCTGTAGCATGTTTACCCAACCTTCAGCCATTTCAAGTCCATAAAAGCTTCTTAAAGACACCAGCTGCACGGTGCCAATTCATGCTTTGCCTTCCCCCTTTGCCAAAACACACTGCTTACTAAGGAAACAACTACAGGTTGCACGCCTGTCATACTTCTAAAATAAGGAGAAAACTGTCCCCCAAAAAATAAAAATAAATAAATAAAAATCTTAAAAAGAGCAAACCAACCCTCTCTCTCTGCAAACCCTATGGCCCTCTGAGCTCCTGGAAGTCTGTGAGACTGATCCACTGTTGTACAATAAGCTCAGAGAGCTTCAACTTGTATCAGCCTCTGACTTTCCACTTCTGGAAGAGTATGTGTTTGCTGGGTACTGGGAGGCGACACATTTTCAACGGCTGAAGTTCACTAGGGACAGTCAGAGCTGTGCAGCACAAACTCTTTGCTCTGTGTGCCTTCACAAAGTCATCTAACTGGAACTCAGGACAGGCACTTGAAGAGAAGCCCCACTTCACAGGGGCCATCATTTCCCAAGACAGCAGTGGGTGCCCACTGTTAATAAAGACCATGTTTAAGTGCATGCGACCTTTTAGAGCAGCACACAAGAAACACTGGCCTTGGCCTACATACGCAAGGAAACATTTTTCACTCCAACAGCATGAAATCATGGCTCTAAGCCTTGAAATATTACTTTTTCCTCAATTCAAAACAGCTTGGTAAGTATTTATGATGACCTGTTTTTTTCCTCAGTCCACAGTGATCCGTGGATTTTAAAATATATGGCTATATTTTTTAAAAGATGAAATGAAAAAACACGCCTCAACAGATTTTCTTAACGTCGCTACACAGCATCAATCCCATTCCCATTTGCAATGCTTTATTAGAACAACAAGAACCACCAGCCTTGGTCACAGACCTCTCTGAAGGAGAAAAGTCATCGGATGATACAATCCTGAATTAGAGGAGCAAGCTCTGAAGACATGAGCCATGTCACTACCAGGGGAAGCTTGTGATATATTCCACGTCTGGTACCTATATTGATACAACATTCCTAGCCAATCCACTTTTTAGCTAAGCTGGAGAAACTAGACACCATAAAAACCTCAGTCATCCTGCAACCTGGCATACCATCAAAGCCTCCTAACACAATTACTGTGCTTCACATCTCTACACTTTTTTAGCTTTGACTAAACAAAACCTCCACAATGGAATAAGAAACTTTCCAAGAGAAATTGTGTTTGACAGATGATCAATGATGCAGAGGTGCTGGAGGAAAAAAGCCAGAATTGTTTTGTGTACACCCTCCAATTTTATTAATAGCTTGCTGATAAAGCTAGATGCCCCTTCCTTTCAGATCAGTATCTGGTATCACTACTAAACTCTGAAGTCTGCAGTCCTCTTTAGTCGCATTAAAGAGTCTGCAACTGCTTATGCAATACAGTAACTTTATCATGCTCTCTACAGTCATCCAACCATTCTGCTGGATTGTGCCTTGTTGGCAATAATACTCAGTAAAAATGCATGAAACTTGACTCACCACGTCAAAAATCCAAGCGACATATAAACATGAGTAATGTACCAAACAAGCACCCAGTTGCTGCCTTAATGCGTTAGCACATCTATAGTTACGCACATGCTTGAAAAGAGCTGCTATAAACCTCCATTAAATAAAAAAGAAAAAAGCAACTTGTGAATGAAAACATAAGCCTGCCCAGAAATCCAAATCCTGCTACTCATCACTTCCAGGACTCCAACTAGCATGACAAAGCCTTTCTAAGGAAAGCCCTTGTGTCAGGGAGTGAATGAGACACACATTTTGTATTCACCTCTTGCAGCAAGCACTACTGCTACTTTAAGCAAGGTATCAGGGAAAAGGCAAGAAACAGATACGCTAATTGAACACAAGATTAATAAAATACAGACTTGGTAGGAGTTTAATCATCTGCATTTTTCTGTATCCGCTTTAAAAACTTCTAAACGATTGCTCAGTGAACAGGTAAATCAAGGAAATCTAGTGTCCCAGTTTTTCCGCCTGAAGTATCCTGAATCTTTTTGTCTGTTAATGCTTTTATATCTCTGGGCAATAAAAAACCATATGCCAAGATTACTCTGGAGAGACAGATGCTGATTAACCAGTTTCTTGCAACTAAATACCAAAGAACAGGTAAATTCTGACTGTACTTTAACAGGAACAGTGATATTCAACCTCAATTTTCAATAAAATTTGCAAGAAAATAATCACCTTTGAAACAGATACCTTCCTGTCAACATACTGAGTACACTACGGAACAGATATATTGAATAGATCATTCATTTTCTGTGGAATGGCAACCTCACTCTGGCCTTTTTCCTGACACCTACCTTCCACCCCGATTCCCCATCTCCAACAGCTCGCTAGAAACAAAAGCGATGATTGTTCAGTGGGGCATTTTAAACACTTAAAAAACAAATTCTTCTTCTGTGCAGCTGAAAGGGGCACAGTGTTTGCCAGATGGTACGCTGCCTTCTTCCTCATTACAGCTAAAGAACTGCAATTAAAATGACTGAATTCTTCCAGTTGTACCAAAGACGACGCTTACCATTCACTGCCTTGAGACTTCCGTTAATGCCATCACCATGTTGTCTCTTCTGTGCATTCTTGAACTCCTTTAGAGATAAATAAAGGACCTTCCGTACCACCCTCTCCTCCGACCATGGAATCCCATCACTGTCATCCTGAAAAACATGGTGGTGAAAAGGAAACATTAATTGTATGCAGCTAAAAAAGTAGACAAAACCCAAAAGCTTAACACATAACTAATTGTTTTTGATCAGAAAAACAAAGAAGCTAAAGAAAATTACCGCATAATAAAAATGCAACCTAAAAACAACAAGCATTAACACAAAACAGAGGCATAACTCAGACCACTAGGCCTTCTAATCCCTTACTCTGCTAATAGCAGTAGGCCTGTACCAGGTGCTAGGCAGGAAATGAAAGTTATTTTTTTAAATCCCTGTAATCAATCCCTTTGCCTCATGGAGAAATTTATCACAGCCAGGAAGTGCTCTCAGACAATTAAGGGGGGGGGAATTTAATTGACTGTTGAATAAAGTTAAGAAGTACAGAGAAACAACTTTTCTTCCAATTTCTGCCTCGTAGCTTACTGTATTTATATAATAAGACTACATTATCAGTTCTCTGGTTTAGTGATTTATATTTATTTCAGCATTACAATGTAGTTGATAACAATGAAGTTATTCTGAACTTATCTCAGTGTAAAGTGGAATTTGGCCCACGGGGCATACGTTTTCTACTTTATTTTTAGAAGACAAATGCTACATTGTCAAAAGGCATACTAGTGCATGTCATATTCAGTACTATCTTTAGTTAAAAGATTAATTCCCTGGCAAAGTATTTCCCTAAAGCCTTTAGCATTCAAATAAATTAAGCCGAAGAATTGACATAGAGACATAAGAGAGAGATCAGGTGGTTCTTTATTTTATTTTATTTTAGCATGATATTTTCATAAGCTCTAATTTCCCTAGTATTGTCACAGGGTCTTTAAGTTCGCTATTTGAGTGTTCCTGCCCTAGGATTCCTCACGGGTTACCTCACTGCCTAGCAAGACGACCAGCATTTCCAGGCAGGCCTTATTTAGGGGCATGGAACACGGCGCACAGCTACACTTCGCTGGAAAGCCATGAGCACCGCGCGAGCCGGGCACGCCAGGAGGCAAGCGGACGCTCCCTTGCGTTCAAAGGAAATGACCAAAATGATTAACTTAAAGGAATAAAAAAAAATAGAAAATAGTTCAGCGTGACCCCCTGGTAGCTTTTTCTTTGCTTCTCTAGTGAGATACTTCAGACTGGCAATCAGCTACTGAACTCTGATCAAAACCATTTCCCCCTCCCTTCCAAACTGTAAGACAAATTACTTGGCCAAAAAAAAGAAGAAAAAAAACCAAACAAACAGAAAAGACAAAGCAGCGACTGCCCTGAAAGCAGCTCGCGTTTTGGCAGTACGATGCTCATTTCGCGCTAGGGACAATCTACCAGAGTTGGAACAACGCTGCGCTTATGCCCAGAGAGCTGGGGAGCACGAGGAGCTGCACGCCAAGAAAGCAACTTTGCAGCTGAACAGCCACAGCAACGGGGCAAAAGAAAAAAAGAAAAAGAAAAGTCTTGAGGCAAGCACTTTAAAAGGACTAGGATGCCCAGTTATTTTGGCAAGAGTTTATACAACCAACTTCAGCTTACCATTCTGCTGCCAACGCAGCTTCCACCCTAAGCAGGGCTGACAACAAATACTGAAAGTTGCAGCTTGCTTCATTTTCCCGCAGGTTGCTAAAGCAGCGCATGCCACAAGGAAGCCGGGAGAGGGATCCCGCCTCGCAGGGAGCCTCCTGGCAACACCTGCCTCAGCCCTCGTTTTGACACCACACTAAAAGGTACCCAGGAAACTGCTAATTAAATCCTTAAGGAAACTGTGCTCCTTCAGGAAACAAATCTCCAGAGATCCACAAGTGTCAGGAAAGTGAGGGCCACTTAAGAAATGGATCCTGGTTAAATCCACTTAATCCTGAAGTGAGCACATGGCAGCGCTCGGTGTTTCAGCAGCACCAGGGCAAAACCTGCTGACAGGACTGATCTTTAAGGATTTCCTGGCACACGCTGCTCGAGGGGGCAGCGGGGAAAAGGGCCTCCGAGAGGTGCAGCATCTTCCCAGGAACATCCCACAGACAGCCACAGCTCAGGAGGAAAGCCAGAGACCGCCTCACACACGAGGCCTTGCAGTCTATTTCAGGCAACTTTCTTTAACATAAGTGCATGGGGTTTTTTTGCATGAGGCCCTTCCAGCTCCTGACACGTTTCGCTACAATCGTGGGGGTCAGGACTTCTCCGCCTCACAGCGTCGGCCAAGGAGCAATTGCTGTGTGCCCTGCGCCAGCGGCCTCCTGCGAGCACTGCCCCGCGGGAATGAAACAGCACTCCAGCACTCGCAGGCCCCAGGAACTGCTTGGGTTAGAGCCTGCAAGGCGTTCGCTTGAGGATATTTCCAAGCAACTAATGCCCTGTTCAATACCGATGTGTCCCCCCCCAAGATGGGCTCAACAACATCTTAAGTTCTTGGTTCATGCCCGTGTGCCTGTAGCCTTTGCATGCACGAGGTGAGCCGAGGTGACTCCGGCCGCCGGCTCGGGCGGCTTGGTGAGCGGCGACGCGCCGGCGGCGACGGGCGCGCGGAGACGCACGACTCGCGGTTCAAGTCCATTCACAGCTGCCATCTCGCTCGTCAAACCTGGCCTGGCCTTGCCTTAAGCAAACAGGAGTCACAGTTCACCGGGTAGAGCGGAGCTGGAGCGAGGGAGGACGTACGCAGCACCCGGAGCTATTTGTTTTGCTTTGTGTAAATACTTTAGCAGCAGCAATGGCTTTATTGGAAAAGCCAGGACTTTGCAAGGTACCAAGATACTTGTAAGCATGTGTGTTATGAGTCAGCGGGGCTGGCGGGCTTCCAGCTCCCTCGCTGGGTCTTTCCCAAGCACGCATCTCCTGACCCCGTTCTGCGTGCCAGGTTGCAAAAAGCAAAACAACAAAACACAAACCCCCTTCTTCCTTTTTCCAGAGCCAAGGCCAACTCTCAGTTAAGATCACTGTGGCACCCAGCGCCCTAAATGAATATGCTGTCATGGCTCAAGAGCCCCCAGAGAGTCTTTCCTGCAGATGTAAGAAGGTCATTTTGAAGCAATGAGAAAAATAAACCACAAATTTCTACCCTTTCCTCAAGGATATTTGTGAAGGAAAACTATTTCAAA
>VZSV01000021.1:2883660-2914381 GCA_013398735.1 Nothocercus julius
TTAGCTAGCAACAAAACAAAAATCTGCCTTTTGCATGAAAAACAGACAACACATTTTCAAAGATAATATGAATTACTTCTCAGCTGCGGAACCAAAATGGAAATGTACATTTACAAAATTCGAGACCTGCAACAGATTTTGCCTTCTGGCTGTACGTTATCAGTGGAAAGCAGTTATACCTGTTTTCCCTTAAAAGGAAAAGCAGATCTAAGAATGAGAGGTGGGAAATGTAGATACTACACCCAAGAAAGAGAAGCTGTGCACAGTCTTGGGCAAGTTAGCACCGTTAAGCGTGATGCACGCGCTTATTCATTTACAAAGCCCACTTCCTTTATGTACGTGCAGCGCCGCGTGAAGCTCCTAAGAAAGTGCAAAGTCCTGCTATTATATAAACACATGCGTTTCCCGACTGCATTAGCCGGGGTCTCTACTGCATTACAAAGTGCCACCAGCCTTTTGATGGCCCTGAACACACAACATACCCACAGAGATAAAGCCATCACAGCCTATGGGTGCAACTCCACTCCTACTTAACTCGCAGGAGAAAGGGCAGTTTCATGATCAGACTGCGCCAACGGTTGGTTCTCAGCGGAAACTCCAAGCAGAAGTTTGAACTTTCAGTGTAATGACTTGAAATGAGACTCTTAAATATTCAAGCAAAGCTCCACAAATAAAAGCTTCCTACTTCACTCTAGCAGCTATCACGCAGCTCGGACTTCTTACAGGTGAGCATGATCTTACATGGACCTCTGCGTACCTAAAGTAGAGTCTTTTGCCTCGTATCAAGGTCTCTCCACTCCCTTCTCACAATAAAGTTCGCACTTATTTAATATTTAACTTCTTAATCAAGTTTAACTAGTCAGAGAGGATGTAACAGTTTCTCATTTAGAACAAGCTACTTACATATAGTGGTGAGGGAAAAAAGAAAAAAAAAAGCCCTTGTCAATGGCTCAAGCTGATCAAGATTGATATGGCTTGGAGACTTGATGTTACAGTGACTGATGCCTTCTGGAAAACATAATCTGTTCTGTCTGGTTTAGGAAAATAGGTCATGTTTTTAAATGTGCTAACTACTATGAGAAAAGGGCATTTTTTTCCTTATTAATGGCACTGTTACAACATTAAGTGCATTTGGTAATTATAGTTATTTTTTTCCCTAGTACGCCCAGAAAACATCTCCAAAAATCTTGCGTTATGCTATAGATCTCCCCCAGTAGCTTTTATGTTGATACGGTGAATACAATATGAGGAAAAATGAAAACATCTCCTCTTCCTGCTTTTGCACTTCTCCTACAGCTTGCAGCACCTACTAGTAAGTTAGCGTAAGTTCCCGGCCTCCTGCTGCATCTGGAATTGTACTTCCTTCTTTCAGACTCAATTCTTGCATGAGCAGCATGGGAGAGAGCTGCTCTACTCTGAGGTTACTAGTGCCCAAGGCAGTTCTTAGTCCAGTGAGCTCCAACCTGCCCATGGAAGGATACAACATCGTTGAAATTTCCTATCCAAATACAAGTGACTAATAAATGCCTCAGAACAGAAGGCTCCCAGAATTTAAGCATAAAACAACTCCTAACTTTAGCACTTTAGGCCTAAAACATAAAATACTCTAAAAACAGTGACTCCACGTGTTACATGCTTCTTTTACATAAACTCAGAGACCTCGTCTGTTTCTGCACCTCTAGAAAAGCAGTACTCAATACGAAACTAGTGAAAGCCTACAAGATATCAACTGTTTCCCTTGTTGGTCTGCCAAGATAAACACTTGAAGAAATGCTAAACCCAAACAAATTCAGAGTAAAAACAGGCCTAAGGTTCCCTCATTTATCAATCTGCAGCAGAATTTCAGCTTGAATCATCCCCCACTGACAGCAGCTACTCCAAAGCCAGGACTCTCTTAAGCCATACTTAGAATCTAATCAATCATTTTACATCCCGAAAGCAGGAGATTTGGGCACTAATGAGAACTGGCAGCTTGCACAAGACGCCACAAAGGGCCCAGGGTGGCGGAGCGCGGCAAGGAAAAGCCGTGACGGCAGGAGATAATATTCAGGCTCGGGGAGCAGTTTTTCCTAATCAGCTTAAGCAAATTCCCCCCGGCGACCACGGGGGACAAGCTGCCCCCAGCCCTGGAGCCAACGCCGGCCCTTGCGCAGCCCTCAGACTGGCTCGGCTACGGAAACTGTCACCATCTCACGCCAAGGCAAGGCAAAAAGATGACTTGCTTCATCGAGGCAGAGCAGCTCCCTCGGCGCTAGCCACGCGGGAGCACGGAGAGGGCTGCGCGGCAAGGGGCAAGTGCAGCTAACGCCTCGCAAGGTATCATCATCTGCTTGACTACTGCTCGAAGCCAGTTTATGCTCTGAATTGATAAACACGTCCCTTTTTTGACATGTTCTCCGCAAAGGGGAATGTCTCTTCATATGCAAGTGGAATGATCACTAAAAGGGTATGCACCTATAGAAGCAGGTGCCTTCTGATGAGACACCCAAATCAGTAATTTAAGCACCATTTCTCATGTATGTGAACACGTCTAAATCATTTCTAAAAGAAAAACAAAGCTGCCTGATTTGGGGGGAAACGGACACTCTCACCGCAAGTCTTAACTTCCTTGAAGCGCCATGAACTAATGCATACTTATCTTTGATTATAGCCTCCTACAAACTCCAGCTGAAATTAGATTAGAAACTTCTGCTGAAAAACAATTTATTACATAATGCAGCTCTGACAGCCTGGGTTTCTGGCCACCAACTGAGCCTTTATAAAAATGTGCTGGGCAGCTGCCAAATCAGCGCTTTGAGCCTTGGCATGTCAGACATCTGAGACAGTAGTCAAGGCAGCCACATGTATGGTGACATCCACAGCCCTACACTTTTATGGTTAAATGGTACACCGAAAGAACAGAGCAGTACGAGCCATTAAACACAAAGGTAAAAGTCTCCTGCAGCTGTTGATCTGACAATTCTGATCACTCTGCAGAGGACCAAGAACCACAGCAGGGTTTTCTTTTCAAGGGTCTGGTATTAATTTGAATATAAAAGTAGCTTATTAAAGAGAGACAAAGAGAGAAGTGCGAAACAGCAGCCAGCTTCAAAAATCCTTTGCATGCCTTGTTCGAAATCACTGCACAGAATTTATAAATTTCATTTTTCACATGACCTTACCTTCTCCACCAAGTGTACCTTAGGTATCCCTATAAACAACAGTTCAAGAAAATTCCAATTTAAGCATATTTTTCTAATTAAATCCATTTCTATTAGCCTGTAATTTTATAAGGTCTTTAAGTTCCACTATGCAACTATGTGGACAAGGTACAATCAAAAAGAATGATTTTTGCGATTTAAAGATCTGATAGTAAGACCTACAGATGTGAACTTCCATATGGCTAATCCAAGTTTCTGTATATTGCTAATTATCTAGAGATCCTTTCCACCCACAGACACAATGCCTGATTCACCCATTTGTATGTGCCAAAATAGTGCTACGGCAGTAGGAAAAAAAAAAAATAAAGCCACACACAGCAGGTTATCAACCTGTTTTCCTTTTATCTAAAGCGGTTCTAACTTTAAAAGAGATTTAATTTTTGTCATCCCAGGAAGTCCGATAGGTCAGAGGTAGGAGGATTTTAGAAAAGCTGGGCAACTGTCGCTGCTGCTAGCAGAAATAGCTGAACTTGGCTCCTCCGACTCGTTGGATTGACCTGCGATGGAGAGCGCGGCCCCCTCTCTCTACCAACCTTTGTACCTAGGGGCAGTGACAGAGATAAACCTAGTGCTAAAAAATCTCTCTTAGGAGACTGAGGTCTCATCTACCTGTCTAACTGACGTGAATCAATTTTGCCAAGTGGAATTTGAGAGAAGGAGAATAAAAAAATAAAATAAAGTTTAAAAAGCTATATTGAACACAGGCTTGTGGGATCCTGACACCACAATACAGGCACAACATGCAGATTTTCCCCAATTTACTACTCAAAAAAAAAAAAAAAAAAAAAAAAAAAAAAAAAAAAAAAAAAAAAGGACTTTATCAGACACCTTTTGTCCTTGCTTACATCCCTGACTGGTAGAATATCCTCTAAAGCTGGGAGCAGTAAGCTAAACCTGGGTCTTTGCTCCTAAGCCAATTTAATAGGACATATGAGCAAGCTTTTTCTAGAGTGAAGCTAAATGTACTTTCGCATCAACTCAGTTATATTGGCAAATTTTCTGCAGGAAGGTCAGCTCTATAATCAAAGAAAATCTAAGTCTGAAGTTTTCCCAGGCTGGTGCTTCAGTATTGAAGGCATCTGAATGCCAAACTACTACCCAGCAAACAAATTACGGTATTTCAGCAGTAGGAAAAGAGAGAATAAAAAGAGTGGTCGCTCTGCAATCCCTCAGCAACAAATCAGAGGAGCACCACTCAGTAAATTCCTAGAAGACCTGCAAAACATTTTTCCCAATAGATCAATGAAATAAATGCAGAACATTTCTCCCAATTTCTCTCAGGGCCAGGGAAGGGTAGAGGACATCACCTGGAACGGAGCGGGCGGCAGGGCCTACGTTTCGGCAGAATCACACAGCACAAAGCAATGCAGCTTGGCAAGAACTGCTTTGTTTTGGGTTCAGCTCCCTCTCCCCTCCACTTTTCCCTGATCGACGGCAACATTCAGACTTTACTCGAGTTATTAGAAGCACATCAAAGATGAGCATTAAGCTTTTAAGTGCACTAATTGACATTTTAGCACTTAGAAATCCATCTCTGTGTTATATCACTTAGTTTAAGAGACTTGCCTCCCCCTCCTGTTAAGCTCCCCGTGTTTTAGCGGGGAGAAGGGGATTTTCAAAGCCTTTTTCCCCCCTCAGAGAGAATTTTAGAGAATTCAGATGACAAATATAAGGCACTTCAAAAAGTAACACATTTCACAAATTTAAGAGCTTTTCCATAAAAGCTGTAAATGGCATCACAGCTACAACTCACAAGCTTCTAAGCTCCAATGAATTCTGCAGCTGCTTGGGCATGGCAAAGCCAAATCATTGTTACCTTCACACTGCCAAAACTGAAAAACCCACCACCATATTCCAAGCTGAAAAAAAAAGAAAAAAAAGAAAAACAAGAAAAACACCACCACCACACACTAATGGCTTCACAGCTTCTTCTTCTTCTCTTACAAAGCTAGAACAAAGCAAAAACTCGACAAGTGACACGTTTTACGTTTTCCCACAGCGACTATCCCACAGTGGGGCTGGGTAAGCGGTTCGGAATAACCTCCGTGCACACCGCCGGATCCGAGGGTGTCCCCTTCCCCTCTGCCAGTACTCCTGTTTCCCATGCATCCCAGACCCAGTCTCTGAAGATTCGTCTCACTGACAGCAGGTCTGGACCCTTGTTCTATTACTGTCGCGAACCAACATGTTCACCTTCTGTGCTGTTACAGAAATCCTCGCTCGGGCCCAATATTTAAGGCAACAAGGAAGATCAAATTAAATTCTCAAGGTTTCAAGCCCTTCCGTTCCCTGATAGATCTATTTTGGGGCTGGAGGCTGCCAGCCACCCCCACAAGAAATCTGCGCGCAAAACGAGTCTTTTGACAGGCTCGTTTATGCCTTCTGCAGCAACCAAAAGCAAAACACTGCAAATCTAAGAACCAGTACAGCACATAACAGAAATTTCAAAAAAAAAAAAAAAAAAAAAAAAAAAAAAAAAAAAAAAAGGTATTAAACCAACGACAACGCTGCTGCTCCAGAAGCCCCACAAACAGATGCCAGGATACAACACACTAAGGCACAAGCAGCCAGTTTAAGAGCAGGATTATGCTATACACACCGGGGTGAGACATTAGTTGTCTTTCTTTAGGAAAGGGCTTTGAAGCAAACACCCATCAAAAGAACTGAGGGCAGAGTCTTAAGACACGGAGCAGACTAAATTGATCATTTTCTCCCAAAGGAGGTAAGAAAAGGCCATCATTTAAGAATGCAGCTTTTAAGATTACATGAGAATTTAGACCTTTACTGGTATCAGAAGAAAAAAAAAAAAGTGGACAATGTACAACATTCTATTTTTTGTGAGTGGGATTTAATATGTAAGCCTACATGTTGCAATGAGGCAGTTACACGACACGTCAGCTGTCTTTACCCCCTACTTCTTTTTCTCTATTAGAGTTCAGTTGAACTCTTTTCCATATTTATCACATAGGAGGGATGAAATCAGTTCGCCTCCACGATAGGCACCCCCTGCACTTTAGCAGTGAGCCCAGCGCAGCAGTAACGCATGTCTATGATGCACGTTACCAAACTGCACTCAGACAAAATTTACTGGTACATCTTTGCTACTGTGCTCCTTTAAACCTTTCACCTCTTAAACTACGAGTTCAATGTCAGATTATAAACATCATAAAAGCTCATAAAACCCAATCATAAAACTGCCAGCTCATTTCCAGATTATTTGCTCTTTGCCTTGCAAAAACATCAGGAGCACTATTAGAATTGCATCATCCCTGTGCGTGTCTCAACTCTTCTCCATTCGCATCGCTTAAGGTCACTGCAACAGCCCTGTTGGTGTCACTGCGCCAGGCTGGCATCGCAGCCGCACCTTGGAGCTGGTCCTGCCCAAATGAGCCTTAGCCACCTTCAAAACCATCCTGAGGATGAGCACAGCACTCTCAGCCTTTCCAGGGCCTGACCAGGAAACGGGAGGCAGCAGACGGACACGCTGTGGGAGCCTGTCCCTTCACGGGCATCAGGCAGCAGCTCACAGCACAGCCCCACAGTAGGAAGAGAGGCAGCATTTGGTTATTTGGGCCCCATCAGCCCTCCAATGCCCGGGGAAAAGACTGTGACTAGACAGAAGCAGCCTGTTAGCTTCTCTGTGAGAATATATAGCTCAGTGAAATGAAATTCTCACTGGGATCTAGACAGGGCAGAGATTATCATTAGAAGTTTTAAACATACCAGGAACTGCCCAAATCCTGTTCAGCACAGCGTCTGGCAATACTAAAGAGCTTTATTGCTGTAATCAAGCCTGTGACTTGCAGAGGAGACCGTGCCTACCCCACCCACAATAAACCCGCTCTCACTCTCCACTCGAAGCACACACCAGAGCACTCCCTGGCTTTGGCTCTGCTGGGCATTTGCAGCAGGCAAAACAGGGCAGCCAGAACTGCGCGGAAAAGAAACCAGCAGTACATTGGATCCGCTCTTACAGTCCACGGGGAAATGAGACGGCAGCAGAGACCCACCCAGGCACGCTTAAGAGCTGCGTTTCTGTTTGTTTTGATTTGCCGCTCATCGATTTTACTGTTTGGTGAGCTCACTCATGAGTAATACCGCACAGAGGGGCTGAACATCGCAATGGGCTGGGCAAGGCAGATCCACCCACCCGCGGAGCCCATCTCCTCCCGCATCCGCCTCTCTCCCCAGCAAAACAAGCAGAGTGACTCAAAGCCCCTCCCGTGACTCTGCAGGCAGCAAAGACCGGCCAGCCTTCATTACGGCCCAGTGCAATCCCTTTCCCCATCTCCCTGACGGAGGCGAGACCAGCGAAGAGGCTGGCAGTGACGGCACCCCGTGACGTGGGCAGGCACGAACTCGGCAGCTCTGCTTTGCTAGCAAAACCGCCTTGGATGCCCCAGGCACGTGACGGTGTCGAGTCACGTTGCGAGAGTGCGGCAGCCCCTGAAAGCAGACAGAATTGAGCTAAACGTGCCTCAGAGGGAGGATCATGCGGCATCCTGGTGGAAAAAATATTGGCCTGACTTACTAAAATGCCTCTGCATTGCTAGGTGACCTGCTCCTCCCAGCTACGCTGGCATCCCGGCCACCGTGTGTTTTGACATACAGATGTAGCAGCAATGGTACGGCTCAATCAGCCAGTGTTTTCACAACACATATTTCAAATATTAAGCACTTATTGAAGACTTAGAAGTTACTGTGTAAATATTTGTATTATATTATACTGCTAGCGCTTCCTCACCAACTGTGGAATTTTAAATCTATCTAGTCTGATAAAGCTTTATTTACATATCACACTGCTCTTGATATTCAACAAAGCGAACTGACTAAATTTACACCAGCTCCATTCAAATAGTACATGTCAGGAAAGAGCAATGCAACAGTTTTCTTCTCTGGTACGTGCCTGAACTAAACCACAGACAGCCCGTCACAGAGCAGACCAATCCCAAAGAAGCTCTTTTAATGAGGCACCAATAGTCACGGGAAACAACGTGCAGAAACACAGCTTGATCTTAAAAACATCACATAAACATGCTGCAAACTTTCACTTCATTAACGGCAAAATGCAGTTGTTTTGCTAATTACCCCAAGCACAGAGTCTGTCTCCGCTTACAGTTTTGGAAGCGTGAGTTGCCCACTCAGACCCCCCATACACTGGGCTATTTTGCCAGTGTTTCGAAGTGTTCCCAGAGCGTTATGATGCCCGCAGGCAACACGAGCAGCCCCAGAGGACAGGGAGCTTCCGTGCTCTAATCCGGGCCCAAGGAGCACGTTTTGTGCCCTGATCCGCGGCAGAGGGCAGAGACGGACGGCAAGGGAAAGGCTGTGCTTCATCCACCTGTTCCACACGAAACCAAGCGGGAATGGGTCAGATGAATTTAACTGGGTCAGATTATCACCTCCCACTGCTTTACAAGTGGAACACTGCAAGAAGGTGCGAGAAGCTCCTCAGACAAGCAGCTAATGCTCAGTAAAACATTATCAGGATGCAAAGAGCAGAAAATGCAGAGAGCCATTGTTAGTCTCAAAAAAAATATCTTTTTGGGGAAAAGCTACTGAAACAGTATGTTCTTTGCAATTTCTATTAACAAAAAAAAAAACAAAAACAAAGAAGATTTAACAGACTGAAATAGTTTTTAGCTTACACATCCATTAAGATTTAGGCCATCAGTAGCCACCTCCCTCCAATCCCCCTCAAAATGGAAAAGTAAATAAAAAGGGAAAAAAAAAAAAAAAAAAAAGGAGAATTATGGGACTCCAATTAACAGTTGGTTCCAAGTTGATCACCACATCAGCACTGAAAAATCTGTGTGTCTGTAGAATCCACTGTATTGAAAAAGCCCTGTGGTGCAATAGCCTGCTTACTAACACTGAATCCAAATTGCAGAGTTTTTATTTTACATACTGAATGAAGATTTGCTCTCCAGTAAATGCAGACAGACTTGCACAATCATATGTTTAAAAAAGAGAGGGGAAAAAAAATAAAAAAAGAAAGAAAGCAGAGCTGAAGTTGCATGCTACCTTTTGACAGCCCCGCCAGCTGCAAATACGCCATCAATTGTCTGTTCAGTACGTGCTAGGAAAGCAGAGCAGGCTGCTTAATAGCAATTCACTCCATTTCTTCACGTTTACTTCAGGTTTAAGAAAAATGGCCATGAAGAAGAAAGATTTTTTTTTCTACTTTTTACAAAAACCCTCATTTCTTATTTCATAACAAGCTCTTAACCTCATACCAGGTTTACAACTTTCCTAATTTAAAACACGATGGAAATTGGAAAAACAAAGTACAAATGGAAAAATCGGCCAGAATTTTCCCTTATTCCTGAATACAAGCAGTGCAATACTAAGAAAAAGCATATCCAAACATTCTGTATTTGTTACTACTAAGCTAGGTATTCATTAAATACTTACATATGTTTTGGAGAAACCAAAAAAAAAAAAAAAAAAAAAAAGGCAGAAAGCACCAATTTTTGTCAATTGACTTATTCAAGAAAACTCAAGCATCACTTCTGTACAATCCTTCCTCCACCTTTTGCTAGACACAGATGCAAAGAAAACAAGATTTCCCTTGGCACACAGGCTCCAACATCTCAAACTTTAGGTTTCTGCATTTAGGTCTATTATAGCTCATATACGTGTTACACTGCAGCAGAGGAGAATCCAGCACAAGTGGGGCAACGTGCTAGCTCAAATCTAATAAACAAAAAGTGTTTTTGTCAGGCAACTGTCTTGCATTTTCTCTTTACCACTCAAGAAATGTTAGTAATACAACAATTACTTAACCATACAGATACACGGTTAATAAAAAGACCGTGCTTTGAGTGACAATATCTACTTTGCCCTCACAGAATCAACACTCATTCACCATAAATAAATGTTATTATCCCGGAATTGAACTCTTGAGTGGTGAACTAGTAGCTTGCTTGCTTTGATGCTTCAATACATTAAGTGCTTTACATTATGGATAGATCCACTGCCCACTCAGTCAAGAAAGGTTACCTAAGTAATACTGTAATCTTATTTAGATTCTCCAGTATTTATTTAGCTTCTACAGTCAAGCTTGGGTAGCTGAAAAAGTGCAAGAATAAAGCTGAGATATTTAAACGTGGAAAGTGAAAATATTTACTTCCTATGTTAGAGAGCAACAGTTTTACTCATCTAGTTCCTCAGCTAGCACATCAAAAACATGGTGCAAAAAATGAAAAAAAAAAAAATGAATTATAGATTGCAAGCATTTTCAAATGTAGCTAAAAAAAAAAAAGGCATGAAAATCAAACACTGTAAGTGGCCTCTCAAAAATCTGTAAATTGCCTTCATATGTTCAACATTCAATCTCCCTCGTTAGAAATTTGGATTCATTACCAAAAATGCATGCACATCACCAAGGCAATGAAAAAGTTGACAAAAAGGCATAAAACCAAAAGTCAAAAAGCAATCATTCCTCTTGCTCCCTTGTTTTCCATTCTGCCCTCTGTGTCCTGCCATGGATGACAACCAGGGAAGAGAAGATTCCCCAAAAAAATGCTGCTTCCTACAATAAGCCTTATTCATCTTACAGGAATACTCTTACAGGAAAACTGCCTTCACTTGGAAAAATGAGGATGGGATGAAAAGCTCAAAATTCACCTCCAGAAGGACCGAATGGAGATGAGCAATGAGATTATTGGCCTTCAAAAGAGAAGTAATTACTGATGCTGATGTGAAGACCGATGCTTCCTCAGACGGGAGGAATGAAGGAACATGAAATACTCCAAGCAAATCAACAAAAAAAAGCGCTGGCATGAGGCAGAAGAGCTGACCTGAGCCGCTGCTTTAAGCGGGACACCAGCGTGGGGAACAACCCGTCCCTTTGAACGATCCTCGGCTGCCATTGCCCCCCGCGCTGCGCACGGCGCCGCGCGCGGGGGAGCGGATGCGGGGGAGCGGANGCGTCCCCGGCCACGCGGCGCTCGTCTCCGCGCGCCCCGGCCTGCTCCCCGCTCTGCCCTCCGCAGGGCTCCCCAGCGCGCAGCCCCAAAGGCCCTGCCGCCCAGCAGACCAAGGTGGGGGCAGCACCAGAGCTGCCGCTTCCAGAAGGTTCCTCGCCCGCGCCCCGGCCGTGCCAAGGCCCGGCCCCGGGAAGCCCACGGCGGAGCGACGGAAGGGCTTCCCTGCGCAGCCCCTTATCTCTACTCCTACGGGAATAGCAGGATACTTCTACTGGAAATAAAGCCGCTATAATAGGGGTTTGAAGGTGGAATCAATTAGTAAATGGAGGGAGCCTCTTCTCTGCTTTGGCCAAACTAGTTTTCCTCGCAAACACACGAGCACGCTCCTACTGGTGTCACATTTTCAGGCGGCAGCAGAAAACGGAGAGAGCGGGTGGAAGAACGTAAACTCCACAGAAACGGTGAAAGGACTCGGTCACCCAGCCCACGGCGTGCCAGCGGAGGGTTGCTGCACTGGCACGCGGCCCTGGCCTTTAAAGTACCCCAACAGCACAGCTGCAGACCGTCCCCTCGCAAACGCCCGCAGGCAAACTCAGACGGGTCCTAACGCTACGAACGCCCCAGCTTTCAACAAACCTGCCTCCTTTTGGGCGTATATTTGGCTAAACCCGACTCGTAATAACAGTTTTTTTCCACCCTGGCTCACGGGTTTCCTTTCCTTCTCACGGGATGGGGAGGATGCAACTTGAAAAATGCTACATCAAGTTTCTGAATGAGGCAGCCAAGTTTCGCAGTTCAGATTTTTACAGAGCGGCTTCTTTTTAAATGATTCCTGTATATTCTGATATTGACTCCTTTCCCCTTACAGATATGGACAGAAAGTGTTATGGGAGTATTAGTTCCTCTACGAGGGCACAAAGTTAGGGTTGGGTTAGCAAAAGTGCAGTGGGCTAGGTCTGACCTGCCTCTGTTTCCACGTCTTCGTTAGAATAAAATATTAGGAATATTCCCTCCCCCCCCAAAAAAAAAGAAAATCAAAACAAATCCATGACAACAGTGACATGCTATTTAAAATGTGACCTCATTTGGGGTCAAAGAAACAGATGAATCAGCTCTGCAGCCTGTTATAAAATCTAGATGGAACTGGAGAGTGAGTCCATGCAGCGGAATGTCTGCAGGGCAGCGTTTATAAACGGGATACGTAGGAGAACCTGTGCCCGTTCCTGAAGAATACCACTGTTACAGTCCGCACTTACACACTTCTGACATTTCACGGCTGTTGTGGTGAGCCAGTTTCTTAACAGGATTTTCTATAAAAATCAACTAAGCAAAACTGCATGCTGACATAACACACACACGCACAAGAGCAGGGTGGAAGAAAGTGCAAGAGCCACAGCTCTCTCTAAACTGTGGTCTGGAGAAAGGAGACCGTACGTGTTCACTTTCAGTGCCATGAACAGAACAGCGCCAAGCGACACCGGCATTTGGGATTCGGAGCTCATTGCCTGCTTCCTAGCACTCCCAACAGCCAGCTGCAATTACAGGAAATTTCAATGTGCTATGAAAATGCTGATGTCTTTGTAACAAAACCAAAGTCTCACCTTTTTCAGCCATTTTTTCACTTATGACAGATCCAAAGAAATGATGTATTTCATCAACATAAGAAATGGAAAGGAAAGATATCTCACAGTAGTCGGACTAACAATTGGACTTTCAGCAATAAAACACTGCAAATTTGTCAGTGATCATTTACCATAAACTCAAACAAGCAAAGAGGTAGCAACCTAGAAGTAAATATTTTCCCCTTTTGAAATCTAGACCACCACATTCAGTATCATCTGCTGAAATGCTTAAGCAATTCACAGTAGGTCTTAGCTGAGCTAGGCATTTTTGCAAGTTTCATATGTGGTCTTTTCCCCATCATTTTACCAAGAAAAAAAATTGCTCAAAATGTCTAAAAATTACTTATTTGACCTTTAGCATTACAGATAAGCAGCTGTATCAGTCAACTTCCTCAGTTGGAACTTCTACCAATTATTGGTATACTATAAAACAGGGAGGCTAAGTAAAGATAGAGGGAAACTTTTCACAAATTACTATTTACAAAAACTATTACTAAAACTAATACTATTTACAAAAACTATTTACAAAAATATAACTTACAACCTAGTAATGGCAGAAAAACACAGAATGAGCATTTCTAAATCAATGGAATCAACAGAAGATGAGACTGAGAGCACAATTAATAACTGAATTATGCATTAATAAATGGACTGTTTTCTTGGAGAACTGACCTCAAAACAGTATTTGAGCGGGTAAATAGCATGACATAAGCATGGACTGTTTCCAAATAAAAGAGCTGCTTATTAACAGGACAGTAAGTGGAGCAGTGAATTGAATAGTGTGGTCAGAGAGATGAGCCAAAGATCAGATGGATTTAAAGGGGAAATGAGGACATCGGCCAAGGCCAAAGAGAACAAGAAATTAACCAGTACCTGCATCAAGCTCTCAGTCCTTCCTGAGGACTGAAAAAAGGCCGTACAAAAAAAAAGGCCCTACAAAAGCTGATTTCTTGCTACTACTGCTGACAGTGGTTAGCGAAGTTCATGACAAATCTCTTTTTCCTTTTGTGTTAGAAATGCATTTGATTTCTAAGAAAATGCAGAACAGCAATGTAGTCTAGCTTGCGGACTGAGCTGACATCCAACTAGAAGCCTACAGATCCAAATAGCTTTGAATTCAGCTAATTTCTCTTTCAGACAGGGACCAAGTCCACAGAGATCCAGATGTATGGAAAAAACATTCACTTACCCACTCCAAGTAATTCTAAATTTGCTCCTTGCACTCTTAGCGGGAAAAGCCTCTGAAAGAAACCTTCAAGCACGTGCATATAACCCATAGTCACCATAGGATGTGATGGCACAGGCTTCCGTCTCAGCTACCAAACCACCACCTATTTTGAGAGTCCCCGGAGGGCTTGTACTCTGGTTGCTCACCCAGGCCGAAACCCCCGCCGCTGCATCCTCATAGGTTTTATTTTCCTTCAGTTATCTACAGCTCCACTGTGCAGTTAAAGCCAAGTGCAAGTAACATCTATCCATGCTGATATCACACCTTCATTTTATTAGACAGAAACACATCATTACAAATGCAATCAAGACAGGAAACGTAGTTACAACAGTCCGATCTCCAGTGTAGACCGGACTATGAATCAGGCCCTGTAATCAACCCTGCATTTAGAAAAACACTTTTGAGATCCCATCTACGCTTGACTGGAACTGTGCTCTGCTCAGATAGGAGATTCTCAAACTCAGACACAAAGACTGATGAAGGGAGACTGGCTCTCACACTCGAATGAAAAACAGATGGGCTATAGAGGCACTCAGAATAGGCCAAAACACACAAGGGGAGCCAGAGCTGTGTGAGCCGTAAGCAAAATTAGAGACCCGTATGTCTGCAAATCTGATTAGACCTACTGACCCTGATTATAGCAAAGAGATTTCTTAACTATGGAAACAGAACTGTTAGAAACAAAGAAAGAAACAGTGAAGAATTGATTTAAAGAATTTTGCAGTGCAGTTTGTACAGTTCTCTTATAGCTTATAATTGCTGAAATGTCAGTGGCAGTACCAGAATAATGCACAGGTGTCCATGTATGTGGCTCAGTGAATTCTGTGACATTGCACCTCACTAAATAGGTGAGAATCCCTCTGTGCAGTATTGCCAGGCTGCACACTTGCAGCTCTAGGATTTCTCCTGCTTCTCCCCAGTTCCTGCAACTGTGAGACAGACAAACCCACACACCAGCTACCACACACACTAATCACTTCAGCAGCCGGGGGAAAAAGGCTTTTGAGCCTTTTAAAATTAGAAGGCGTACACATCCAAAAAGGTGGAGGATATAAAAATTATGGATTCTGTGAAGTCATGGCAAAAGTCAGGGTTATTTTAAGCATTCCAGGATTTCACTTACAAGTGTGTATGGTGCTCTTAGGATGTCAAGGGAAGTGGATAAGGTGGATATGGTTAAGCACTTTAGCAGAAAGGCTGGAATGAAGAAGATAAGTTAAAATTACATTCTTATGACTGTATCCTTACTACTCAGTAGTAATAGACATAAGAGTGCTGTTTTTTTGGGGGGGGAGAAGGAAGGATGGAGGAAGACGAAAACCCCAAAAGTCATAGTAATGAATTAAGGGAACACGGGAACACCAAATACACTGTATCTGCCCTTATAATAAACCAGAAGCAAGAAACATGTTCTATAATCAACTGCACATTAAGGAAAACATGTACAAGAACATAGGTCCAGCAGCTCCAGGTCCAGCCAGAGAGGGGAATCTAGAGTGGTCCACACACGCATGTAAAAGCCAAAGCATCTCCAAAGACTCCCCCACTGCAACACATTGCATCTTAATTACTCCCACCCACGCTCAGAGCAGTCTCTCATATGGCTTTCTATGTTCACATGCAAAAGCAGCATTTCCTTTAGTTCTGAATGAGACGTGAGAAGCACAAAGAGGAGTTCAGCTTGGGCAAACCTGTTAATGCTTTTATTTTATTTTTTGTCTCGGGGAGTGCTACTCTACGGAGAGAGCTTTGTTACATATGATTACAACCACTGGAAACCCTGTGCACTTCAGTACTTGGAAAACCTCAAGATGCTGGCAAGGAAACACGAAAGGATGCATAAGATTAAAACCAGAGGTGGAAGCTGAAAATTGCTTTTTGAGTCATTTTTGCATTTTTTTTTTCTCTGTCTAACTGATATAGAGCTGCAGTCTGCAGGAAAAAAAAAAAAAAAAATTGGCATTTTCTTCACAGGCCTAATTTCCCTTTATGGTATCCTTCCTTTCATTCAGCTGTTCCACAGGAGTTACTCTTATGTCTGGCAAGCTAAGACCTATAAACTTTGTCCAAAATTATATTTTTAAAGCCAACAATGCCAGAATCCAGCTTTATTTCTATGACAACGTTTTTCTTTCTTTTCCCCTCCTTCTTTTAACTTAGCCTTTACATTGAACTATTTGCTGAAAATAGAAAATATATTTCCAAAGAGGATACATTTCATCTCAAAGTTTTTCTTTAACAATTCACTAAATTAGGCAATTTTTACAAGGTACTAACCAGAAAAGTATGGTTAGCTAGATGGCTGGGTTAAAAGGAAAGATATCTGGAATCAGCCTTATTCTTCTTCCAGAAGTATTCAAAATATTCCCCAAGACTTAGTACCACCAGGCAACACTTTATTGAAAGTAACACAAATCAATACTTTTTTATTTTATTAATAAACCCTCTACCATCTAATTTCTGCAATGGCAAAATGCCACAAGGGGATCACTAGGAACTTCTATTTCAAACATTTCCATGAGCGTGTCTGTGGGTTCAATATCTCTGTAGCACATGGACGTCAAAGATCCTAACAGCAGTTGGAGGGTAAATAGCACTGCTTGCTGTGTGCTATAGCAATAAGCTCAAAACACAAAATGACTTGCATAACTGTCCCCCAAGTCAGGCCATGAGAAATAAAAATACCATTTTGTTTTTTTCTATAAAAGATTGACTTGTCTTCAATCAAGTTTGGGATGGTGAAAGCATTTACAAAATAGCAGTGTTTGCTACTGACAGTTGCATTTTTCGTCCACACAAGTAGAAAGAACAAACTAATCTACCTAATGACACAATCTGAACTAGTTGGAAAGAGGTGATAAATAGATTTTAATTTCAGCCCAATGATTCACAGCCTATGGCCCCCAGCTAAACCCAGCCAACCAGAAAGGTTATTCATTTTAGGCACGACAGTTTGTACCCTGCTTGACAGGGTTGGCCTTACTTAGCAGCCCATGAAACAAGCAGGACAAGTAAACTTATCATTTTAGTAGAAAAACCTTGAGGATCCATTGCTTGAGATAATAAAAGTCTTTTCTTTCTTTCTTTTTTTTTTAAAAAAAAAAAAAAAAAAACGCTTTCTAACAATTTAATTTACTTTAAAACAACATGGGTCAAATATTCACATCCTTGCATATCTGTGACGCATTCACTTCAGGTTAGTATCCCATTCCCAAGGAGACAAACTATGCAGATTATTACTTTTCTCTCAACTCTAAAGTGGTGGTATGGTATGGGTCTGTAAATCCAAAAAAAAAAAAAAAAACTTCTGCCTCAAATAATGAAGTTAAACCTTTCCATTCAGCTCTCTTTTCACTACAGCTGTTTCTCTTACCACTCCAGCTGTACTTTCTTCAGAGCTGCAATATGATGCTCTGGTCTGGAAAAGCTTAGAATTATTATTTTATTTCTTTCAAACAGAGGTCGAGAAGGGGGTCCTGACAGAAGTAACAATACCAGGCTGCAGCAATTCTTTCTTTCCTTCTCCCAAGGCACTAATTGTAGATGAAATGCTGATTGCTGAGCAGCTCTTTGTGTTTGGCAAATATCCTTTTTGGCCTGAGGTGGATAACAGGCTGCAGAACTTTATCAGGTAATTTCTATACAGTCAGGCAAAGCTGGGGAACTAAAAATGCACAGGGGTCTTTTGTTTTTAAGCCATTCTGTGTAACGCTTTGTGATGGAAAATTCACTAGCCGTATGTTGCTAACATTTATCTGGAGTAAGTGAAAACAAAAGAAAATACTGAAGCTGATAGAAAAGACTGAAAAAGTTGGAAAAAAATAGTCACGGTTGCTATTAGGTTTCGGAGGCTATGGGGCATTTAGCATTTAAGTTAAGACACATGTTTCATGAATCTGCCTTAAAGAATACAGAACATAATGGCAGCAATTTACATTTTGGAGTTAAAAGAAAGAAGAAAGAAGGCATGCATGTTACACAGAGGGAAAATACAAAGAAAGAAATACTTCAACAGCTCTGAAAATCCCTTGGGAAAATAGCATTTCAGTTTGAATGTGTTTCTTCCTATTCCTGCCCCTTCTGGAATGAATTACTACTTTTTTTTCCTTTTAACAAGTATACACATATAATATACACGTATGAACTGCATTTAAAATTGTTCAATAAAATAACTACATTAAAGAAACCACACGCATTTTCAAGAGAATCAAGAAAGACCGACCCTATTCTCACAAACTAGAAACACCACCAGATATGTAGGATTGCCCAAAGTCGCAGAACAGAGAGAACTTGTGCAGATGAGCAACATGTGGCAAACCTTCAATCAGCCATTCCTCTATCCACGCTAACAACAGTAAAAGCCGGCACCAAGATGCCAATATTTCCGTGAACAGAACAAAACCAGCTCTGGCAGCACGCGGACGTCTCCCAGCGCCAGCAAACTGCAGCGGTGCTTGGGCCAAGGAAGAGACACCTTTGAAAATTAAGAGGATAGTTGTCTTTTACCAGATGTAATTCTGATGATTTGGGAGCTTAAGGCAAAGCATGTTAAATGTTATTCAGGCGCACTACGGCCAGGAGTCATCACATACACAGCATCAAACAATAAATAAAATGAGTAAGTGATGAAGCTACTCACTTCTGCTAAAGGAGGAGAACTTCCTTCTGTTGTTTTTTTGAGGCATCACATGAGATTTGTATTGCCAGAAGAATTCACCAAGCCCTCCTGCTCGCCACCCCTCTGGGGACAAGCCCAGAGAAGGGAAGGGCTGCAGGGGACTCCCTGAACTGCCACCACCTTTCCCCAGGGCCTCGCTGCCCCTCAGCTGCCCTCGCGTGGGACACGCACCTGTCCCGTGCAGGCACCACATACAAAATGCACATTTCTAACTCCGATTATACAGAGAGGTGGCTCTAAGAAAGAGAAAATTTATTACCTCTCCAAAGCCCACAGAAAAGCATCAAGAAAATAAAAATACTGATTAAAAAAAAAAAAAAAAAAAAAATCAGTATAAGGAAGGGAGGTATATGGAGCCAAACGCGAGTCAAACTGGCCAAGATAATTTAGAGAAATGTTTCATAAAGCCACTGCCAGAACTTTTATTGTACTTTTAAAAATTCTCCTTAGGGCAAGGCTTTGTACAGTTTTTCCTCATTAGATCCCTGCCATTTCTACCGTATATCAGGCTATTTGACATTATACGTTGCTCTAACCAATACAGAAGCATCAGTACTGCCTCACAACTCAAAATGCCTGAAAGATCAACAGTCTTAGCTATATCTTGTGTTGTAGCTTTTCTTCTCTTTAAATAACAACAACGACAAAGTTAAAACATGCAATCTGACAAATTCTGTTCAGTCTAAGAATTGGTATTGTTGCTGATTTGCGTGTACTTATTAAAGACAGGCATGGCTTGTCTGCCAGCATTTTTCAGTGTATTCTGACAAAGTTGAAGGTCATTTAGTTGATAAATGCATCAACATAAACTTAAAAAAAAAAAACTACTTCATTGTCAAAACCTCCACATTCTTTGAAGTCTAATCTATATAATTGAGCATTAAAAGAGACCTAGGTGTTCAGACTCGTGGCATTTTTTATTTTTCTCTTCTCCTCCGTGCCCTCTCAGCCATATTACACTGCCTGGTGAGAGCTTCTGCTGCACATTAATGGCTCAGAGCACAGGATCATGGAGTAATCACAGCCATTTTGGATGTCTCAAAACCCACAAAAAACACACAGCTAAGATGAGTTGGAACCCAATTTAGAAGAATGGTTAACACTCATTTGGGGCTTTCAGATTTTTTTTATTTTTTATTTTTAAATAAACAGTATGTGGCAGGGCCTGAAGACTGATTTATAGAGAGCCACGCGAGTTTCTGCAGAGAAGGCAGCCAGACCTCAGTTCGGTTATTCACTGTGAAATTAAAATTCCTGCTAGCCTTTTCGACTGTTGCTCTTCCCTTTTACTTCATGCCTCCTTTTGTCTCACGTCCTCTTTGCCACTGCTTTTACCTAGGTGCCTATGTCTCATACGCATTTTACCTTCTAATCACTGTCTCTCTGATCCTCTGCTCTGCTTTTTTGGGGGACCATTTCCTAGCCCTCTTAATTGATTTCATTATTCATTTCCAGCCTCCCTTTTACTCCGTCAGTATTTGGAGACAAGATGAGTAAAATTAAAGCGTTTGAGAGATGACGTCAAACCACCAAATTATAAAATAACAGCAGAGAAGTTTCATAATTATCTTTCATTTTGTTCTGCCTGCACCATTTTATTTTATTTCTATTCAACTACTGATGCACATTGTAACAGAACATGAAAAGGTTTTGCAGGGAGCTGTGCTCAGTGATGCTCATATCTTTTTTCCTCAGTAGTTACAGTTAATTTATAATCCAGTAACGTGCATGTCTAGTTCAGATTATTCCTTGCAACATGCATTACTCAAAAATTAATTTTATCTTGCAGCAAGCTGCCTGTCGAGCTTGCTGTGGCTGTATATCACATAAGAGACGCAGAAAGGCACTTACTGGGTCCCTGGGTTACAGCCTGAAACTCCATGAGCAAAGAATATGATCTTACAAACTAGAAATTCACGCACTCAAGATATCTGTCCAAAGGGGCCTTGGCCTGGTGGGGACCTGTCAATTTGATAGGGGGTCCAAGCCCCATTTACCCTTAATCTAACACAGTGCTAAGGCTTTTTTAAGTAAATCTCTGTGTACACTTGCAGAGCTCTATAAATAAAAAACATGTGCATTTATCTCCAATTAAACTCCTATGTAAATTTATATGCAAATTAAGTGCAACCCTCAGGCTCCTGGCAAGATGCCAGCTCAGCCCCTGGTACTGCAAAAGTTATGCACCACTGACATGAGAATTACAACATTTGAATTAAGCCAGGAAAAAAAAAAAAAAAAAAAAAAAAAAAAAAAAAAAAAAAAAGCACGTTTTAATAGGGGGAAGGGAGATCGAAACTGGGGGACTGGGGGTTCTGCAGGTCTTAAAATCTCAAAAAAAAAAGTTAAATGCACAACATGAGAACAGAGTGCATGTCACTCAAATGCAGAGGAAAATGCGAATGAATGTGTCATTTTGTGCAGAGAAGGAGATTTCTTTTCAAGCACCTCCCCTCCCCCTGGCTCTTTAACACTTCACCCGGGCTTGCACAGCAGGAGCTCAAACCTTTTCATACGCTCTGGATACAGGTGCAGTAACAACCAAAAAGGAGAGAAGAAAAAAAAAAAAGGAAGACAAGCAGGCAGCTATAGGGGAAAGAGGAGAAAAAAGAAAAAAAAAAAAAGAAAAGAAACACACATTTCAAAAGCACATTAATCTGCTTGACAAGCCATGAACCACATCACCACTCTAATTAGAACCAGAATCTCCGAAAGCTAAAGGCACACAGAGGTGCAAGCATTTATAACAAAAAAGGGACTTGTGATTTAATGACCTCCTCTGCTAGTTTAAAAATTAATGGGGCCAAATCAGATTAAAGCATTTTTAATACAAGCCAGTCCCCACATTTATCATTGGTGTTAACTGTAAGGTGGTTCTCCTATCATTTCAACAGAATAAGAAGTTCTGTTCCTTTTTCATCCTGGCCTGCTCCTAAATTAATTGTTAAAGCTCCCTCATATTTAAGATGTTTCTGCTGCAGTTCATTACCTACTACTGACTTTCCATCTCAAATTACAGCTATTTAAGACATTTCAATCGCGCCCCCCCCCCCCCCCCCCCCCCCCCCCCCGCCATCACTGATCCTAGCTACAGAGCTCCCTGGGCAAGCCTGGATATAGCACGGAAGCAGAGCCAGACACCTGCCATATAAACCCAGGGCAACCCCAAAATCCTCCACACACCTCCTGGAATGATTTGGGGTCAAAAATGTACCCTTGAAGTTTATTTTTGGATTCCCTTCCCCACCTCTCCAAGGGAAATACTGTGTAGAGGGGGTGGACACATCCCAAGTGATACCCTACTGATGGAGAAGTCTGTCTGAACATGGCATTTTTGTGGTGTTTTGAAGCTGGGGTTGGCCCAGATAGGTACAAATGCTGCAAGCATCACCTTCCAAATTCAACACACCCATGAACAGAGTCCTTGTCACAGACTTCTAGCAGCAGGATTCTTGTGCTCTCACTTCGCTCTTCCAGGCGCCCATTTTTTTTTTCAGTTTAAATGAGAAAAAACTATGAAGACAATAACCTGCACTCTCTTCTCAGAAACTATACCTTAGTTATTTATTTAAAAAAATATTTACTAAATTGGGAGTTCAAAATTCGGGAATAAAGTACTGAAAAAGGGAAATTATTAAGAAAATTATTAGAAATTATATATTAGAAATTATTATATACAGAAATTATTAAGAGAACGCATAGGAGCTTTGCACCACAGAAAGGAAAAGAGCAGATCAAACTTTTGGACGCTCAAAGTCAGCAATGAGACACAAAAATAAACCCAGCATGGAAGCTGGTATTTTTTTAGTCCTTGCCCAACTCGGGTACCGCAACCCGTACTGGACATAAGACGATCTCTGAACAATTGTCTACCAGACACAAAATCAGGGTTACTTTTGGGATCATCCAGGCCCCTACTTTCTTCCCAAAAAACTGCAGGGCAAAGCAAGGACTCTGCTTCCCACGAGGTGCCCTTTACCTGCCTTGTCTCCCACAATTTTCTCTGTAATTGCCTGTGCTGGACCTTTGAAACACCAAAATTTAATGCAAAATTTGAATTTAAACAGAGGCCTATTAAAGAGCAATTATCTTTCTACTTAGCAGGAAAACTGGCTTCTCTCTTCCACTGCTTCTTGGGAAAAAGACTCAAGGATGAGAGCAGGAGAAAGATGCAGCTGAGCCCAACCTTGGGCAGTGATAACTAACTGCGCAAAGGAGCTTGGTCTGAAAGGAGACCATTCAGACCTGAATGAAGGGTACTTCATGTTATATATTCAAGCAACATCTATTTCAAAAGCCTAAGAATATAGCATGAGTGCATACTGCCTCAGGGGTTACATCAATTTCCTGCTTATTAATTAATTGGCTTGTTAATACAACAATTTGCAGGCCTGCACTGCCTAGTGAGCTCAAGGAGAGTGTGTTCTCCCTGCCAAGATCAATGTGCATTAGTCTAAGCCCTCTGATGTTAAGCAGGTTCTGCTTCTGTCAGAGGTAACTGAGAAACAACATTAACTCTTCAAAACATCTGCTCACTGTTGGAGGGACCAATGACAAGGCATAAAAGTTAAACTCCAAGATGTCATCGTTTTAAATGTCACGTGAAACTTCACTGGCGAGACCGTTTAAAAAAAAAAAAAAATTCTCTGCCAACAACGTATCAAAGAAATATAAAAACAAGAGATCTGCAACCGTCTAGTAGGTTGCACCCAATAAAACCCAAACAGCTCTTGCACTCTCTATGGTCTGGACCTCTAGATAACGTGCAACTTGCATTACTGAAGTGTATCAGTGGAAAACACTCCCTTGGCTGCCACTTGAATACAAATCAGGCATCTTTGTGGCGCTTCCCGAACATCTGAGCTTTGTTCTTTTAGCTGTGTTAACAGTAGCCCAATTAGGCCCTTTCGTTGAGCACACAGCAATTCCCAAATACCCATGGACAAGTCTAAGAAGCTTCAGGGCCCAGCATCTTTATTCACCGTTTGCCTCGATGTTGTACAAGTGCTCACATAACGAAGACTAAAGGGAAAAATTCAGCTCCGAAACCTCAGCTAGCGAAAGACGGACCTGCCGGATAACTGAGCAGTTCTGGGATCGTGTTAACCACGTGCTCCTCACACTGCATCAACTTCCACTTCCCTGGCTCCGAGGCCTTGCTGCTCGGGCCCTTGACACGATTCCCAACTCCTTGCTTGGCTCAGTGTTTGGGCTTGATCCAAAAGCAAATCCCTAGACCTGCCCTGGCAAGCGTGACGCCCAGCATTCACCACACTGCATCCTGGTCTCTGCCACGCAATCAAGGGAATTAAGAGCAGGATTTTTGCGTTGGCTTTCCAAACATTTTGCATCCTCGTCATCCTACCCATTCAAGGAACAACTTAAATCTGAGAGTGATCTTTGAAAGCACCGAAAAATAAGTTCACTCTTCTCAACAGAAGGAAGACGCAGAGTACTGCCACTGCCATTTTCGTACTTGCATAACCTTTTTCTGCACGTTCCTACAGCACCATTCATTAACAGAGCTTCCATGGCATCAAGGTGCTTTTTCCTTAGTTATGAATTATTTCCTCAAAATAAACCTATTACCTCCATCCCACCTTTGTCATCAGACACCCACATTTAAAACCAATGTTTATGACTCTTAAGTGTAAGAGCAGCAATGTGCTACTAAAATGAAACAAGGCGTTAAAGAGAAGCCTTTAACGCACCAAGCCTGCAGCCTCCTGCCATGCTAACAAGAACAGGGCTTTTTCCCTTTTCCTTTTTTTTTCTCTTCCCCTTTGTAGGACAGGAAACAAAACCGAGCAAGGCTGAGGAAACGCACACACGCGCCCCCCAAGTTAAGGCCCAAAGGCAGGGCTCGCCAAGGCGCAAGGCTTCAGCACTGCCGGGGCCGGGACCCACGCTGGGGACACTTGGTCTAAAAACTAAAGGGACTAAAGGGCCGCATCAGTCACTAACTCTTCCTTAGAGACTCAAACTAAAAAAATAACGTCCTCCCTCCAAAACCAACCCCCCCACCCCCGACACACACAGCGTTTTAGAAAGGGAGATTTGAAATAAACATGTTAAAAATTGACTTCTGTTCCACCATTGCTCTTAGCAGATATTTTTTTCATTAGTTCTTTCATTTGCATAAATACCTTTGCGAGGAAGGCTGCCAGTGATGAGAAAACTTCAGGGTAATGGTTTCATGCTCAGCTTATGCTGATCCCAAACCACGCTCTTCCTGACATGGAAAGCTCCTGCTCTCCCCTGAACTGTTTCTACGTTTATTTATAGTCAAAGCATCATCACAAAACAAGAAGAGGGTAGGTGGAGAACATCAAGCTGCCAGACAAGGGGGGAGAAATGGATCTCAGGTTCGCTCAAGTCTCATGTGGAATCAGACCCTCTGTCCTACCTAACACCCTTTGGTGTTATTTGTTGTCCATTCCTTTGGCCTCTGGATCCAGGCAACGACAACTAGAAATTCCAAGTTCTTCAAGCACCACATTTGCACTTCCTCTACTAATTTTATCTCCAACAGCAGCCTGCTGTTTTTCTAGGTCAAATCACCAGCATCTACACTATGGAAAGGCAAAAATATTTTCTCAAGGCCTTGGCATTCCTAACCTGAAATTACGCGCAGGAAACAGCGCACAGGAAAATCCAAGGTAGGACTACAAGGAACAAGCAGGCTCCCCGGGCCAATCTGTCTTCGGGCGACGTGTTGTCGAAAGGAAGACGTGCAGGAGGCTGGATGGGGATTGCATAACTACAGAACTGCCGAGAGGGCCCTCGCAACGAAGGAGCGTGCGCTTAACATGTTGAAACATCTCTCCGTGCATGCCTGCGTACACATACAGTTATCTACTCAACAGGCACATTTTCACATTACGGTAAAAAGTAATAGCTGGGTATAAATTGCAGTCTTCTGTCAACATTTTCACCAACACCAAAGAAGGAATTATAATATCAGTTAGCTACCAAGCTTCTGGCTCTTAACCCAAAAATTCTTAAGGTTTGGGCAAAGAGAACACAAGGAGTTGTGTAGAATGAGAATCACCATTTTACCATTTAAAAGCCACTCCACGGTTAATAAATTTCTTCTAACTGCATAATGAACTTCAGCTTCTCAAATATAATTCCTGAACATGACAAAGATCACTCATAATAAGGATTTTAACGAGATAACACTGCAAGTATTAATTACAAAGTCAATGCACAGAAGCGGGCGGGTTTGTTTTTAAAGCACTTCTGTTATCTGCGTATACATCAGAAGAGGCAGCACTTCGAAAACGGTGCTGCTCGCGCAGCCTCTGCTCCTGGCTGGGCCAGCGCCTCGCGAGACACTGCGGTGACCAGGCACCCAGGTCCTTCTGCTCACAGAGGCGACAGGAGCCCCTGCCGCGGAGCTCACGGCTCTGCCTCGGCGCTCAACACGCGGCTGCCCCGGCCCACGGGCGTTATCTGCACCTCGCTAAAGCTCCGTAGACCTTACACGTTTCCTTCAAGGCAGGCGGCTGTCAGTACTGCAACAAAAACCACCACCGCTGCATGGAAGGATGAGAGTTACGGTGACACCACCGTGAAACATGAGTAACTCCATTAAGCCCATGGCCAACAGGGGACAGACGCCAGCTGGGGATGGCGCTGAGGACTTCTGGAGGAGGACAGGGTCGTCATTCCAGAGACTAGTCCAAGGACAACAGTCCATGTTCCAGGTGCCCCCGCTGTGCGAACGTGCCAGCAGAGGGGATGCTGCCTGGCGCTGATGGCAGGGCCCAAGAAGCCGCCATGCTGCGGCTTTCCAAGAAAAAAACGCGGGGACGGAAAGCAGAGCAACAGCCGGCAACGCACATTTAACGTCACTGGTCCCAACCTCAGGAAGGGCAACAAAATTGTAGCGCCCTGTGATCCCTCTAAAATAAACCAGAGAAATTCCCAAGGGAGTCAAGCTTTCCTAACCCAAAGGCTGCAGCTCTTCAGCATCAACCACTTGAATGTAGAAGAATGAAGCTCAACAGAGTTTCAGCTCTGTGCTGAGAGGAGTGATAACTGTCCAGGTCAAAATAAGGATGGGACAAGAAACCATGTAAATAGATGAAACCCCTACAGAGGCAGCAGACAGAAGGACAAGAGACAGTAGCCAAAATATTTCAGTCTGAAGGAATATGCCCATAGGAGAGCAGGAAGAGCAAAAGGTAGAGAACTAAGTTGTGTCTAATGACTGACACTACTACATGCATGGCCCAACTTCCTGCCATCAGTTGGAGATGGTTTTTGCATGGTTTGTCCACTCCAGTACACATACCGCAATTTTCCTTTCCCCCACACCTTAAAATAGGAGCAATGTACGCTATAGACACTATAGCTGTCTCTCATATCCTCTGATATACCCCAGATCGGGGTTATAGATCCACTGGGGGATCCCGGGGGATTTGTGAAGCTGTCCAGGCCATCCCTCAAGGACGCACAGCAAGGGTTTCATCAGACACAAGGTGTGCCCGCTTAGCAGAAGCCTCTCTCCCAGAGATTACGTCAACTTTTAAAAGCGCTCTTAGGAAACACCTCGGAAGATTTAGAGGATTTGTAAATTGAACGCCTGGTGATACCCTGAAGGGAAAGAGGACTTAAAGATAAGATGAGGGCTTGACCTTACGCTGAATGCATCCTAGAGCACAACAAAAAGCACTTATTGAAGGAGGGCAAAGGCAAAAGGATCCCCAAGATTTTGCCATTGACAGTAATGATAACGTTATTATTAAGAATTCAATTTCCTGGACCACATAAATCACAGAGAAATAGAAATGTTTTAATTCACTTATGCTCTACAAAAAGTTTGGGACATCACAACAAATGCACTGGGAACGAGCAGTTGTTAAGAAACAGTAAACTCTTCCTCCTAAAAAAACTGGGCAACTTACACCACTGAACTGTTGAGTCCGGAG
This sequence comes from Nothocercus julius, assembly GCA_013398735.1. NCBI lineage: Eukaryota > Metazoa > Chordata > Aves > Tinamiformes > Tinamidae > Nothocercus > Nothocercus julius. The sequence goes on from VZSV01000021.1 coordinate 2,911,256, forward strand.
CCATCCACAGGAATGCCTCTCAGCTGAGCTGGCCACGATCGAACCTTTTCCCAAACTGCCACATTGATGTTACTTATAAACAGAGTGTCTCAGTAAAACCTCTTATCTTTCAATATCTGAACTATTTTTTTAAGCAGATGAAGTGTCAGGTGTTTTCCCGTCTAGTGTTGTGCCAAGACTGATATACAAACATTCCACTTACAGGAGAGTCTCCAAAACAGCTCTTTTAACACTGCCTTACTCTGCATCTAAATTCTCTAGAGATTTAGACAATCAAAACAACGTAGATAAAACCAGTATTTTGTATCTCAATTTTTAGACAATACCTCTCACATTTTCCTGAAAAGAAAAAAAAAAAAACCAGCCAAAGTAGCATATACAATCCACATGTCACCAAGGGTCAACCTTCAAGCAAACGAAGCAAAGCTGTATTTACAAAGTAACTTGGCAACTAGGGATTTTAAATACTACAGCAGATTGAGCGCGAGTATTAATAAAGTTTGTACTGTGCCAACATTCCCCTTATAAAACTTGTATTTTCAGGGCTCTATGATCACCACCATAAGAAGAGCATTCCATGCCGAACACGTCATCTATGATTACAGACCACAGCACATCTAATGATGTTGGGTTCCTCTACTCATGGGCACCCAAGAATGAAAAATAAATCTTTCACAATTAAAATAATAATAATAATAATAAATAATCCTTTATTACTTTGTCTAAATGCCCAGAGTTTCACAGGGTAATTTAAAATATAATTTTTAGAGACTTTCAGAGTTGGTTCAGGTCAAATTTGATCTCACAATTAAGATTTAGAAAGAAGGAGAGGTTTTACTTTTGAAATGCTAGGGTTTTCATTGCAGGCTATACCTGTAGCTCAGATACTGTACTACTGGGCCAACAGTAAACTGTTGAAGAGGTAAAAAAAAATATATACTTTTAGTCCAGCTGGAAAGACATGTGAGAAGGAGACAGGTTTTTTAAATTACCTGTCAGGCTCCCTAATTCACTCCTATGACAAAGGAGCAGGGGAATTTCTATTGTTAAATTCATCAACCATATTTATCTTAAGCATATACCTACTGCAAACACAAAATTTTCAATTCAGAATTTAATAGTCTATTTAGAATGAAACATAAGAACTTCTCTCAAATACGCAAATGTATTATTTCCAGGCAGGTTTCCATTCAACCAGCATGCACTTACACAAGCTATCAATGATGGAGATTCTCACCCTCCCTACAAAAGCTTTAATATTCTTCTGAAAGCTCTGTAGCCACCCAAGACACCCCAGTACACCCATACTTGTGCTATACTTCTTAGAAAAAAAATATTTCATAACATTTCACAAAGAAAAAAGAATAGGAGAAGTTCGGATGCCTGCACAAGGAAATGGAGCAAGAATGGTCAATTATAGAATAGTTTTAAAGCGAAGTTGCTGGAAGTCGTTTCTGTTTAATTTCATGAGAAATTTCAGAACTAGAAGTATTCATTCAAGATTTTTATTAAAAATTCAGTAATGGACCTTAACATCAACATGCCTATATTGACCTACACCAATTCAAGATATATGATGCAGCCCTTTTTCCTCTGAGCACTTACCCAAATTATTCTGTGGGAATTACCTGTTATTCATAAATCCATCAAGCCACTATGTACTTCCACCCATACAGACCCACCTCTCAGACACGGCCTATTTATAAATGAGGTGGTGCACGTATGGCAAGAAAGTACATTAATTCACTGAAATCCAGTTCACATAATACAAGCCTGAAGAGGCAGGGCGTTAAGGAATTCAGAACCGCAAACACTTTAGAAAAAATAAATGTACATGCTGAATCTCAAGCTAAATCTCCCCATAAATTTACCAAGAACCTATTTTGAACATTCCTTGTAACACGAGACGGGGTGTAACGTCCCTCACACACCTCTTGCGCTGGGGCAGGATGTAGCACTACACAAGCGCCCGGCCCAGCCTGGGCTGCCAAATTCCAATACAGAAGCCTGAATTTCTTTCACATCCCTCTACCAATCGAAAAATGTCAAAAGATATTGGCACGTGCCACTGGTGTGGAATTTATTCCTCCCCCTCTTTTCTTTTTTTTTTTTTTTTTTCTCCTCTCCATACTATTATGATTTTGACTTTTCTGTATTCTTTCCCCTCTACATTTCTGAGTAATGTTTAGGCATACAGACAGCACACCTTGGAAGGAACTCTGCTATTAAACAAAAAAATGAAAATAAACATAAAAATTTGAGATCTCCTTATTAAAGAAGTCCTAGCAGTTCAAGTTCTTTAGCTTACGGAGAGGAAAAAAGAGCCTCCGCTGTTTTAAACTGCAGTCAGCACCCAGATATAGATACTGAGTTCTCCCAGATATGCTCAGGGGATTTATCCCATTTGAAAAGACTGGCACTGAACGTACAGTCTTAAAACAGGGACACTTGGAAGCCCTGCAGCCACTTGGAGGCATGCCAACTTCATGCTGTGCCAATTCCAGGGGCTGTTCTTCCTCTCAGGTGCCTTTCCGGAGCCTCGGCGTGAATTATTCCCTCTGTGCACCCTGGAACGCCCCGGCTCGGGCTGCAGCTGAAAAGCTACAAACAAGCGACTGCTGCTGCCACAGCAGTGTCCAGAGGCAGAAGCAACTTGAAAATCCCAGCTAAAACCCGTGTCCTTAATTACCCTCCTGTTTTGCTCTGCCTATAGCCCCACAGGGCTTGTTTGCTGAATTTGTTGAAGGCCAGCAGAGAAACAAAGCTGAAATGAGGCTGTCCTGTCCAGACTTCTCTACAGTGCAGAGGTGCTGTAGTAAAACACATACTAGTAACTAGGAGGGGGGAGAAAAAAACAAACAAACAAACAAAAAAACCCACACCACAGATAGTTAGACTGAAGGACATGAAGAACAGACAGCATTTTTAAAGCTCCCATCTCTCTGCTCAGAGTTGGAGGAAGAGCTTGGCTGCCTGTTATTGTGCAATTTGTTGCCTTTATCGCTGGTCTTCAGGAAGGATGTGTTAAAAAGTCATGCAGAATGTCCTGTAGGAATATTTCCAGCTTTAAATATTTCAACTATCAGCATTCGCTTTGTCTGTTAAAGGGAAAATAACCCCTCGCCC
>VZSV01000021.1:2923756-2935600 GCA_013398735.1 Nothocercus julius
AAAAAAAAAAAAAAAAATCAAGAAATTAGCGAGTGCTTTGAGGATGCAGATGAGCTTGCACTAAACTATGTACCAAGACAGGCACGGGTTAACAGTTCATAGCATCCACAATTCTGAACAACTCAAGCCCTCAGCTGCTTGCCAAGACAAACTAATTTTTAAATAGTCATCTACTACATAGATTTAAACTCTACGCACACAGACCACAAGCTCCAGCCTTTCTGAGCTTTTCAGAAGGTTACTAAAAACAAAAGCTTGCCTGGACTTCAAAGGGAAATCGCTAAAAAATTCACAAGCAACATGGCCCAGCCATATGGGAGAACTATGAATACTGGAAGAACTGGTGTTGGAGATGAATTCCCTTATCAGGCAGCTAAATAGGTTGTCTTAAAGGCTAGAGAGGAAAAATAAGGGGAGAGAAGGGGTAAATTACTAATACCCTGCGCACTGTGAATCTCCTAGCAAACCCTGATAGCAAGCAGGAAGAAAAATCCTACACATCTCTTAAGCCTTGCTGCAGTAAAGAAAAAAATCTATCATTCGGGCTGAAGGATGCCTAAAAACCGGCAGCAAAAAAAAAAGGCAGCTCCTAAAGTATTAAGTAATGATGTGATTCACCTGCTGTTGAAACCACTACTGAAGCAAAAGTTTAGTATCTCCTGGATCAGAGCCTGGGAAAAGCAGGATTATGTGTTCCCTTCCCACTCCCCTTTCCGAACGCCCGTCTAAGAGCCTTGGCAGGAGGATGAGGCATGGGACCAGGATCTCCAGGAGATGACTCTTTCCAGGAACATTCTCTTCAGTACAGTATCAGCCTCACGTTTATTCAGCAGGTACCGAGAAAACAAAGTTGGGGATGAGGGGAAATGGCCTCACAGGGTTAACAGAAAAGAGCAGGGAGTTAGTCGCAGCCTCCAGGGAGCCGGAGGGAAACTGGAAGCAAAACACAGCCCAGCACCCAGAGACCTCGGAGGACCTCGAGGCAGTGATTCCCCCAGGCCGTCCCCCCGCCCGGACACACGGGCTCCTCTTGCCCGTGCCCACGCTCCTTCTGCACCAGACAAGACCGGTAGTTTCAGCTCTGCGGCATCGCCCGCAGCGAGCAGCCGGCGCCCCAAATGGCACGCCAGGAGCACCTTCTGCAGGTACTTCGGGCCAGTTTGGGGGAGAACAGGACTCCGAGGGGGCAGGAGAGCTGCACGCAAACACCGCTAAGAAATTCGTGCTGCACCTAAGTGCTGGCGTGACGGGCTACACAAGAAAAACTCATTTACTGCTACCAGAGTTGTTCTCTTCCACCCCGAAACATTCCCTTCTGCCGATTCTTAACTGGTAATTATCTCATCACAGTCCTTACCTATATGTCTGGCTATATATTTTACATATAGCACTGCGCAACAGAGAGGTACGGGGCAGGATGAGGAAGGTATAAATGCGTAAAGCTGAATTAGCCTATTTAAACAATCTCTTGCCTACCTTCAAATCTTGTACAACATTCAAATTCTCATTTGGAGGAAAAGACTGGCGATATTTGGTCTACTTAAATATTTATTAATCTCAATATAAAAGATCAGACACCAAATTTATATGAGCTGAGCACAGTTCAGGCAGAAGCCAATAATAGCTGCTTTCAGACTTTGCAGCGTTGGAGTGTTGGAGTTTGCCAAATGGAAGTGACAAGTCTGGACCACTAAGAAAAATGAAGCCATTTGGTAAGTTATATGCTGCGTAATAAACAGTCTGTCAGTTTGCTTCTAATCCCCCTTCTTCAACAAGTTTTTTTTTTATTTTATTTTATTTTTTCCCGTTTTTCCTGATGCACTCTGCAGAGCATAGGCGTATTATAAATTAAACAGGAGCTACTTCAGCTCTGTGGACCACACACCACGGACCACTCAAGACAGGTCATTGTTGCCTAAACAGAATTTGTTTTTTGTTTGCATTGTATATTTCATTTGTCTTGACAGCAGATTTTAAAAAGAGGATGTTACTCTTTTTAGAGCTTTTAATCATTCCTGAAAAAAGAGAGGGAAAAAAAAATAATAATACAAAGGCAAAGCCTTGAAATCTTTCATTTCTTCCCACGACATGCACGGGTAGTCCTGCTCGTAATGCTTTTGTTCAGTGCTGATTTGCCATAGTTTGAGACAAGACGCTATTCACAGTCTGTTCCAGGAATGGCGGAGGAAGTAGGAGGAGGACGCACCTAATTTGTAGCTTCCACGACATCAGCGCTTATGACCAGCGGAACGTGTTAGAAGAGCGGCGTAAATCTCATGCAGCCACTCTCCTCCTCGCTCTTTCTCCGCACGCCCTGGAGAGCGCGGGGACAGCAACGCTGCTGTGGTAACTCAGCCGCTTGAAACATCGCTCGCCACCCACACAAGGCAGGAGAACGCCTGGGATTTTGCCCAGCCACGCACCCCGGCTCCACACACCTCGTGCAGCGAACAGCCAGCTGGCTCTGCCCACCTCGCACCCTCGGGGATGACGTGTCAGGGCTCAAGGACACCTGTGCGCTTCAAAGGCAGAACTGCACAGGAGGATCCCAAGGCAAAAATCCCAGCGCCGAGAAGCCGGCCAGGCAAAAGTTCTTCGCTTGTTCGCACAAGTCCAGGGAGTCGCTGCATAGACTAGATTGATTATTTACAGCCACAAAGGTCACACTCCTCCTGGTCTGACAAGATTGTTAGAAGGATGAATTCACGTCTGCAAAGTCCTTGATCTTTTCATGAGAGACTGCAAAAGCTCGAAGTACTGAACACTTTGAAGAGCCCTAGCCAGCTCGTTCTGGTGGTGGCAGAGGCCAAGTGGCTCATCTTGTCCCTCCTGCCTGGCCAAGCTTACATTCACGGACTTGCTGGAAGCATCAGATTTACTGGGCGCGTAAACCACAAGGGCTTTGCTTGCAGCACACGAACAGAAATAAGTTTCTGTCTACTCACAAATTCCTCGGGGCAGCAGCCAGCCAAGAGAGGGTTATGCTGCCAGAATAATTCATGTCTCCCACTTTTTTAGCTGCTCTCGCCCCGAGTTCCTCCTGAAAAGGGCTAGAAACTGGCTGCAGGCCAGATCTGCTCCGGTGGTGCGAGCCTGTTCCTGGCCCACGTCCCTCCCGCACACCCTGCAATCCAGCTAGGAGGGGACCTGGTCTCTGTAACCGGAACCAGCAGCTCAACAGAACCTTCAGCGAGGCTGTGGAGGCTCCATCCTTGGCAAGGGCCAGACAGAGCTCCGAGGAACCTGCTGTAGCTGACCCTGCTGACCAGACCATCCCCAGAGGTCCTGACCTGCCTGGCCCTCAGCGAGGGGCAGCTCCTCTCCCCATGCCTACAGACTTTCCGAAATTATTCTGGAACACACATCTCCTGCTGCTGTTCCTTCCCAACTAATGACTCCCCCACTGTAAATACAGGCCCCAGACTGCTAGATTAACAGTTCTGCCTCATATAAAACAGGAATCAAAACACTTGCATGAGTTTTATATTGGCTCTCAAAAATCAACACAATCTCTGTAAAATAACAGCAATCAAAATTGTGGAATGAAGTTTCTGGAAGTTGCTCAACATCACATGAATTCATAAACTCAGGGAATGTAACCCTGGTCTGATGACAGCCGCAGACAAAGTTAATTTGAAAATAGTTGGACTGAATGTGGGACAATCTATTAATACTCTTCAAAATTTAACTCCTCAATTTTCCACCTTTTTCCTGCTACTTTTGGAGGCAGGATGGACTTGATGAGCTTAAGACAACGATGAACTATTCTATTTTTATAGCTCTTTCCACAAGCTTAGGAACGAAATAAGCCCTCAGCTGAAATCCTGCTCAAATTGGCAGTATCTCGGTTTACTCATTTTCTTATATACTATTTCCTCAAGATGTACTTTCTGGATACAAAGGAAGTCCTTAGGCCACCTACAATAATAAATCCCACTTGCAACTATTTCGGTCAGTCTTGCAGTTTTACCTTTGTCTCTTCCATAGTCTACACTAAGGTCAACTAATATACGATGTTGGAGATGTTGCTAAAGAAAGGCTTAACGAGGGTTTCTCAGATTCACTACAGAGCAGCCCAGTGGGAACACCCGCTCTATTTTTATTTAGTGTCACTGAATGCCACCTTTGTTAAAAAAATCCTCTGCAGAACGACAGAAAATGTTAGTATTTTTTACAAAATGGTTACGAGAATGGTTACTTCAGTCATCTTCCAGACTTTGCTAAAGCATTGTCTTTAATAAAAGATTTTTAATGGGGAAGAAAGTCTTATTTTAAACAATTTTATAAACTCATTACAGTCTCTACCACATGCCTCTCAACCTTTGCCTTCAGTAACACCCACAGACCAACTGCCAGTACGGGTGGCAGCCTCAGGGCTTGCCCCCGTTCTCCTGGCTGCCTCCTGATTGCGGTTATCCTAGCCCCTAGGAACTGCAACGCGGGCGCTGCGTACGAGAAGGGCTGGCCTGGCCCGGAGCGGAAAGCAAAACAAATTCACGTCCGCAGGCAACGCGCGCAGGAGCGTTACGGGAACACGGATGCTTCGGTGTGGCGCTCCCCTCCTGCGAGTCAGCCCGCGTGCTCGCTGCTTTTCATGCTTTTTTGCTGCTGTCTCTCAGCTGAGGTGCAAAGGGATGATTTACGGCAGCCAGAAAGCCCGTATTTGTCCAAGGGCGGGGACTCGGCCGAGCAAGCTTGCTGCACCCAGGGGCTGGTCCTACTCCTTCCTTTCCTTCCCAGCTCCTTCCCTCCCCTTCCACACTCTGTCCTTTTTGCTATTGCTTTGGATTAGGTTTCTGACGGATTAGCGGATTGATCTCATTTATCAGACAAATGGACAAGTGCCCGACCTGAGACAAGGGGCTGAGCAAACGCCTGCACCTGGGGCGGACCTGGCCCCTTGAGGCAGAAGCCAGGCGGGCTGTGACCACGCCGGTTAGCTAACTTCAAAAGGCAGGTTTCATATTCCGGGCAGATTTAACATTTTAATACATGGATGTTGTTTATCTCCTTCCCATCTGCAGTTCCAATTATTAACTCGCTGGAGTTAATAGCACAGAATTTACAGAATTTACACCAGAAGACTGAACTGCTTTAGGCACATATTTTACTTCCTGATCTAAGCTATTCTGTGGCGGCTGCAAGCTCAGCACCAGGCAGCTCCTATTCCAGACGGGGCCGCACTCCAGGGTAGGAACTGCAGGACCCTTCACCACCAAGCAGGAGAACAAGGAGCCCATAAAGTCACAAGCGACTCTTCCGCTGCTCCCCTGGCTCCTCCTACGCACACATAAGGACAGCACTGGGGATTTCACTTTTCTGCATGTTGCAGCTCCCAAGTTTTTCCTGGCACAGATGGGCTGGCGGGACTGGTTATGTGACCTGGAAGCCGCGGGGTGGCTGGAGGCGTGGAAGATCTGCAGCACTCCGGGCTAGGGCAAGGACTGACATGTGGAGAGGCCGAGAACTGTCCCACTAAGTGGAAAAAAACTATTACAAATACTGCCCGTCAAGGATGTCTTACTCGGAGAAAGAAAAGCTTAACTCTCAGCAAGACAACCTCTGACTGAAACTCTTCCTTTCTCCCCGCTAGATACACAGGAAAGCCCATACAGAGCGAGGCCAGAGCCTCTCCTCCTGCCATCCCTGCCTCGGGCATGGAAAGGGCACCGTTAGCTAGCACAGTTCTGCAACAGCAGAGCCGACCAAGGCCGGCTTTCCCGTGGCTGCATGTCCCTCGCTGCCGGAGCTCCTCCCTCCCGCCCTTCCGGCCTTCCCAGGCAAGCAGGAGCTGGGAGCACGGCAAGCAAGGCGAGCTCGGCCGGCCTTCCTGCTAGTGGGGACACTAACCTGCCTCTCTCCTGCTGGCCTCCCGCAACCATGAAACCAAAGGAACACGGAATTATCCCAACAGCTTCGCATCCTCCTGTCAGAGCCTGGGCGTCACGTTTGGAAAAAAAATGATGATGGCACAGATGGGGCCATCACGTAAACCCCATTTCCAGCAGAACGGAGGCTGCTCTGGGACTGCCAGAGACCTGCAATTTCTAGGCTTTGGACCCAGAAGAAATGTCTGGGGGGAGCCCACGTCAAATCCAAAAATAAATAAGCCTTAATGCCTTAAGCACATTCCCAAAACTGCCCTGAGAGCAACTCTGCAGTTTTGCTCCCCTCTGCCAAGAAAGTTCACCTATTTGGATGGAATAAGAATTTGAATCCGACAGAAAGAGAAACATACTCACGTCTGGGAGCATGAGAGGTGGAAATTAATGCAAAACAAAAGAGTCCAAACCAGGCAGCGAGTTATAAACACCAAATATTGAAATTCCAAAGCTGACCTGCAAATTTCACAGTTAATAGGATGCAGATCCTTTTGCTGCAGCTGGGTTAAAAGTGCACAGTCCTCTGCTAGGCAAATCTCCACGGAATTTTAAAGCCTGAATGAAAATACTAATTACAACGCACTAAGAGCGGAACCAGGAAGCGCGCGCGGCGACTTCTGAGCGGGGCGAGGAGAGGAGGAGACGAGCTGGCCTTCCACGAGGCTCCTCTCCCACGCGCGCAGCGTGGGCACGGAGCGGACATGCTCCCCGCCGCTCCGGAGCTCATCCCGGCACTCGTTCCTGGCGCAACCCGGCCATCCGCAGAGGAGCCCGGCATCCCGCAGGTCTCCCAGCCACGGAGCTTTAAAAGGGCTGCTTCGGAAAGAGTGGCTATCAATCTCTAATATTTGGCATAAAAAAAAAGGCATTCATCCTCTTTCAGCATTGCTGTATCTTAGCAGCTGTATTTTGGGGCGGGGGGGAGCAGCAGCAGATATTTAGTTTTAACCAACAAAATCCCTCATGAGGTTAACTAAAAGTGTAAACCGAATTCCGCGTTAAATTGCCCTCTGTATGCCAAAGCCACAACATCTAGTACTAGTTATTACTCTTTCAAAAGAAACAGTCCAGAGTTTACACACACATGCATGTTCTAAAGAGAATATTTTATAAACCCCCACAAAAACATTTACACAAAATAACTCAATTTAGGCCAGCAGAGCAAATCTCTCACATACAAAATGTCAGCCAATTAAGCTTTTAGCAGAGCACCAGGGAGACTGGTTTTAGAAAGCTAAGCAGGTTTCTCAGTCTCAGAATGCCTGAAATCTGTTTATTCGCCGTCAACAGCGACTTTCTGCCTTCTGCCAATTACTGAAGTGGTGTAGGGGGGAAAGTGGATTTACTCCCTGCTTCTGCAGATGGGTTGGCTTAGGGAAATTTAAACTCGCATGCAGATGCCCCACGACTCCTCTTATTAATGTGAGCAAACAATAAAGGGTTTTACCTTACCCTACATCTATCTACTCCTCCTTTCTTGCCAACACCTGGAAATCGCTCGTCTTCCTGCGAATCCTTCTCCCTTCTGCCCCCAAGTCAGCAGTAATTTGGCCTCCTCCTCCCACGAGCAGAGGACACGTTCAAGAAGAGACTGTACAGCGTGAATTTCAGGAAGACCAAGAATAATTTACATCTGAAAGGACACTGCTAAGAACTGGGAAACAGGTCCAGGGAGCAGTTTCAAGCACACGGACATGATGAACTATCCAGCAAACTACACATCTGACAAGAGCCCTGAGATGGTTTCTGGCAGCTGCTGGGAGGCCGTAACAACACAGCCCCAAAGAGGAGAGGTTCGCTCCTCCTTTTTCCCTGTCCTTGCTCCTCTCTTCCTGCTTGCCCTAGAGCTACTGCCATGTCCCACCTCCTCCTCAAGCTCCACTTCTCCAGGAGATTGGCGCCTCATGGATTGCTCCAGCCCAAGTCCCCCAGGAAAGACGGAACCTCCCTCTTGCCCTTCAGCAGCCCCAGAGCCGCCCCAGCAGCTCCTCAGGTCTTCCCAAGCGGCAGCCCGACCCGATCTCGCAGCCTCCCTGCGCCGTCCTGGCCCTCCAGGAAACGTCTCCCCTTCCATCCAGCTTCTACCCCGTGGCCAAGCACAGGGCCCTTCGCTTGCCCCCCAAACTACCACCGTGTATGGATGAACTCAGAGCACTTCAGAGGCATCGAAGCACGAGCACTTCGCAGGCATTATATCCTTGTCTGCATTTCTTTCCAGCCTGAAGAAAAGGTTTAAGCATAGCTATATCTTGGAATGATTCCCGAACAAATTTCCATCTCCCAAAGGACAGGTTTTCTCCAAGGCAAGTAGTGGAAATTTGCAACAGTTTATTAAAAAGAGGCAGCTTTACCTCTGGCCAATTTCATGTATTATCTGCATGTCATCGGAGGTCCTGGAAAGTAGCTTATTCTTTAAGTGCCTGGAGGCTCTATAGCACATATAATACTTAATAAATATTCCAAAATACACCAACTTAACTTGCATTCAATAACAACAATGTCCAGAATTAAAAGCAACAAAAAAAAAAAAAAAAAAAAGAAGAAACTTTTGCGCTAGTTTACCTTTTCATAATACTACAACACACGCAGAAAACACAAGCAGGGCCCCAAAACCAAACCAAATAGGTGTCAAAACATAATTATTTTCCTCTCTTAACAAAATACTGGAGAGAAGATGGAGTTTTAACACCTACAGCTGTATCTTGCTGGAATTTTTTTGCACCTTCTGTTATTATAAATACTCTATCCTCGCAGTACTTTTTGACTAATCACATCCTCCAAGACTGTCTAGACCCACAGGAGAAAAGCACTCAACTACAGAATGTACCTATCAACTGCTAACAAACGTGGCAAGCAACCTCTGGGTACCGTTCCTCGAGCCAAGAAACGGCAGAAGGAAAAGTCCAAGTTGCCTTGCACATTTTCCACCCACAACACAGAGCACTACCACATCCCTGCAATGCCGCTGCTGGAACTACAGCAAAAACACCCTCACCAACGAAGACTGAAGCATCTGCTCATGAAACATTTGTTACTGCAACTTACACCACGAATGATGCAAGACGTAACTCCTTCCTGTTGTGAGTCAAGCTTGACTCGTTTATGGGCTGCAGTCAAGACGCTTCTACGTAGGTGATGCATCACTACAACACAAAATAAAATCTTCTTTTCAAGAACACTGAAACAGAGTATCTCAAAAATAGTCCAAAATGCATAAATATTTCTATGCAAAATTTTTAGTATGGAACTGGACGCTACAGCACAGTAAGAAGCTGGGGAGCTAAACCCAGAACATCAGGAGAAAAGTAAACTGTCTACCCGGGTCTGAAGGGCACAGCTCTTCCCTGTGTCAGATGAACGTTTTAGCGCAAATGAAAGACTTGGGAGCAAAGGTCGTTCGGGTTTTATGTCTGCCCTTGGAGTTTCTGAAAGGATGGACATGCTCCTTTTCACCTGTGGCGAGTGCGCTTCGCGCCTTCGGCTCGCAGCCCTGGATTCACTCAGTGCGGAGTCAGCGCCTTCCTGCAGGCCGTATTTGCACATACTGCCCGCGGGACAGCCAGCCCAGGCTGCCCTGCGCTATTTATATTAATAACCAACTGAAGAGATTACGAGGTACTGGGCACATTAGGGTAACTTACAGATACTAGGCATTTTTCCATTTGAGCTACTTAGTAGCTTGAAAACAAAGCGCCCTATGGAAATTATTCAGCATTTATGAAATGCTGCAATAAGCAAAGGGGAAATCCAGTTAGTCATCTGTCAATCCTCCTGTTGTGAAAGCATCATAGACTTGCAGAACCCAAGCTTGCCTGGAAAAGCATACCGAGACTCTCTTTACTTTATGAATGAAGGCAGTTCTTAGCAGACCTCACCACAGAGGGGATACTACATTTTCCTATAAATACCTGAGGATGAAGGAAAACAACTCACAAGGAAATGGCAGCATACTTTTATACAAAGGTTTGCTATCCAGATGTGATAATTTTTAAAAACCCCAAATAAATACCACAGCATGCTAATCTGTTCTTTCACTGCAGGTAACCTCAGACATCCTATAATTCTGCCGCATGTTTATTCTTGCCTGCTTTACAGGCTGCGATGATTCAAAGACTAATAGTGCAGGAATCAATCACTCTTTATTAAAAGAAAAAAAATCTTTCTAAACAAAAATAACATTTTAAATTGCACTGGACTCAGGAAATTAACAGTAAGTGTTCCCAGGGCAACTTAACTGTGCCTCACTGCAGCCAGAGCAGGCACTACAGTAGCATCTTTGACCACAGTCTGAAAGACAGTTTGCTATGAAGCTTATTACTGCAGTCCTCCCTCTGCAGGAAAAAAAAACATAAACAAAAAACAAACAAACAAAAACTTTAAGGGATCAACAGAAGGATTACTTCTGAGATAGAAGTATTATTTCTGTTCTTACTCCTCCAAAACAAGGTCTGTATTTTAGAGAAGGAGAAGCCTGAATTCAGTTCTGGATAAGGGCAGGGAAGCCAGTTTGCATTTATAGACTCTAATCTAATTTCACGCCTTCCCCTTACTCCCATGACCCCTGTCTTGAAAATTCATGTTTTATTAGATTCATGTAACAGCTACAGCTCATAATGAGATAAGTCAGCTGATATTGTAGATGTGGTATTTTGCACCAAACATTAATGCTAATTTTATAAGCCTTCCACTGTATTTTGTTTGCTGAGCCCACATGCTTAAGCCGCGTTACTGCGAGCAGTTAATTAGCAGTGAGTTTGCAGGCCCGGGCAGCATTAACCTTTCCCAAAACTGTCCCAGGCTGAGAGCGTGGCCCTCGTGCTGTTGATTACAGGAGGCTCCCGGGCGGTTACGTGATCCCGCATCACCTCCGCGGAGGAGGCCCACGAGCAACCGGCAGCGCCGCGCGCGCCTTGGTCTTTCAGACAGACTCCTCCAACCCGTAATTGGCTCATAAATTTTACCTGTAATTCAGAATGGAAGAGAGTCAAAATGAGCTATCTGTATTTTTAAATGCTGTCATTACTCTCCTGCCTGCAAGCGGTTCCAAAGAAGCTGGTGTTGCATCTCGATGATCGGTGTGGTTTACGGCCTCCGCTCAAGCCGGGACCTCTTCACACAGGATTTTTCATATACAAGATTCCTGGATTAATCATGAATTAATCAGAAGTGATGCAAGGTGTAGAAAGCCTGGGTTTCAATACACTATTCTATAGCCTCTTTTCACAAACACCCAGTTCAGTAGATGGGGAGTAAAGTTGCATCATACTCGGTGACTACGGTAAAATAATTTAAAAAGAAATAGCAGGTCTACATCTTCTCTTTAAATGGCTTTGCATAAGGAAATAGAAAAGGCAGATGGGAAACGTATGCATAGGGAAGGACTGCTAAAACATCTTCACTTACAGTTCAAAGGAACAACAAATCAACACTTTTTATAACGACCAAAGGACAGATCCAAATAACAAACAGTATGCACTCCTGATCAGAGAATTGCTCTCAGGAAGCAGATAGAAGGAATATGTCTAAAATGAGTGAAGAAAACAAATAAACAAAACAACAACAAAAACACACACACACACACCACGAACTGCATTTCAGAGCAGGGTTTCACTGACACACCATGTGGCTTTACTAACGTGATGAATGTTCAAACACACACTCAAAAACTTACTCATCAAAACCAAACTCAGCAATTATTCTTAATAAAGTCCCATGTAAGCATGAAGAATTTTGCAAATTTAAGTCCACCCAACAATACTGAATTCAAACAAATTTTGCCATATATACACCAGCCTGAATAGGAATAAGCACGTGGGAAGCAGAAGGCAAAGCACAAGGCACATATGAGCAACACTATAGGCTCTTTGTTAAAAGCTGGCAGCAAGGGAATTTAGTTTGCTGATAATAAAAGGGCAGTACTTTAATCTCCTTCACAAGCATAATCACTGAAAAGAAGAAAAAA
>VZSV01000021.1:2938706-2965464 GCA_013398735.1 Nothocercus julius
AACCATGACAGACCAATTGACAATTCATCGCTGGTAACAATCCTTTTTGCTTTTTCAAGTTTTCTTTCTCAGATGTTCTAAACAAACAGAGACACTACAGATCTGAAAATCAACGAGGCTGTATAAAATGAACTTCAGTTCAGGTGGTTTCACTGAAGGAAGAACCCCCCCCCTTTTCATACTCCGATGTTCGCTTCAAGCGCTGCCTTGCGCCAACACAGAAATACCTTCTTCTCAGAGCAGCCCCAGCTCACATGAACTTGCCCACAGAGTCCGTCTTGCCTGTGCTGAGAGTAATTTTGTTATCTGCATTCTTATTTCCTGGGCCTAGAAAAGCCCAGGGAAGATTTTAGGAAGAATTAAGGATGGTACCATCCTCTAAGCACACATTTCAAGAAACTCTATCCAGCTATTTTGTTGTGCACTAACAGCTATTTTGTCTTTTAAGATCAAAACACAAGCAAACAAATAAACAGAAGGCGATCCAACTGGAAAGATATTTTTGATAGGAGGCAAAGACTTTGCTAACCAACTATTAAAGAATGCCAAGCTGTCTAACACTGACTTCTTGTTAAATAAGATACAGTGATAACTTCAAAAATGTATAGACATACACTTACTGATTAAAAGTATTTTGGCACATCCACGCTGCAAAGATTTACCATCCTAATACCACCCCAGCAACACTGCTTCTCCTTTTAGGGCTGTCAGACATATCCTCTATACCCTCAAGGGTCGTACCTGTAATTTCAAACGCGTTTGCGTGCGAGATGTGCTAGTTCAGGAAGCCCCAGCCTCCCTGGGCCCTGGTGCCAAGAACGCTCCGAGTTCAAACAACTCCCTTAGCCTCATGCCACCGGCCGCCAGCGGCTCTTGTGGAGCTGCCCAGACCCACGGATCGCAGGAGCAACGCGGAGGACCACGGAGTACTTGACAAGGAGAGGTCAACGAGTACTATGCAAAATAAATCAGCAGAGCACAGATACTCCAACATGCTCCAGATACACCACAAATCACCCATTTCAACGTCAGGTGCTTGATGGTCAACACAAACCTCCAAAAAAACAACAGACCAACAGAAATATCCTGAAACACAATGTTCAAAACACTTGCTGTGTGTTTTCTTTTACAAGTTACATAATCCTGCAATTTATAATACAGTTTTATGCGCTTGGACCTGCTTAGTATTCTTCTGACACGCTGCTGCATGGAGGCCGGTTTTCTTCTTAGCATGAAGTTAAGAAGAAATTTGCACTTGCAACTTTTGTGAAGTTAACACACCCAACGTGCTGTGCGTGAAGATCCAAGTCAAAAAGCGCCCATCGGTGCTACACCAAGGACACTGCATGGGGTGGACGGCCGCAGAGAGAAGGCAAGGGAGCCATCAAAAATGCATTAAATGTTTTACTTCATTCTGGAGGATTACAGTTCCACGAGCCACCCTCATCTTTTATAGGTTGTGAAAGAAATATTCCAGACCAAAAAACAGATTTTATATATATAAAAAGCTTTATGTATACATAAATAATCATTCACCATTTCTTGGTCACCAGCTTTTTGTTTTGTTTTTCTTTTTCAAGTTTCCCTTGTTAAGTCTCAGGAAAAAAAAAAAGAAGTTTTGAATGTCTAGAACAGAGTCTTGCCCCTTTCTGTTTTTTCTTCCTCCAAAAATAGATGTTCAAAATATGTTTCTAAGAACCTGAGAAACATGAGACAAGATCAGAAAAGCCTTTAAAACCCAAATATATTTTACTTCAGACAAAAATACCCAAACTGGAAGGTTCATATGTAGGATACTCAGCTCAAACATTTGGTTACAGTATTTGTGCAGGGCTTCCCTCGTACACACATCCTATCAATCATTCTTTCCAAAATAATCCCATCAAAGAGAACCGGTCAAGAATCAGATTGATGTGGCTCTACCAAGGCATGATTTTATTGCAACGTACAAATTAAAACCTCAAAAAAAAAAAAAAAAAAAAAAAAAAAAAAAAAAAAAAAAATCACAGGCACCCAATACATTCTGGTATACAAAAAAAAGACACACTAATGGATAGTTGGCTACCTCATGTTTCTCTGCTACCCTCATTATTAAATCATAGAACAAAACCTTTTATGGGGAAGAACCTTAATGATCACTAAATATACCTTTAGTCTTTAATTTAAGTAGAAAATTCTGACTAAGTGCATAGAATTAGCTGAAAATAGCAATACAGCTGGCCACCTTTGGCAGATTCACAACCAATATGCTTCATCTTTTTGTAGCCACTTCCTTCTGACTGCACCACCTTCATTTAGCTGCCAAGTTGGAAAGAAAAGCAAATGTTGTGCTTCCTTTTAGAGATCGAGAGGAATTAATTCTTTGTATTCCAAGATGAAAAAGTCTCCGTTAAAAAGTATATAGGTTTTTAGTCCCTTAAAGCTGTCCATAGTTTGTTGTAAGGAGCCTTCTCGCTAGACTGATTTTATGGTGTGCAACACTGAACAAAATTTTCTCATTCAAACTTTCCCATTCAAACTTTGTCCATATTTCATTTTATGCGTAAAAAAAACATAAAAGAAGTGAACAATGTGCAGGTTTTTGCACCAACTTGCTACAAAAAAGCGCATTTTCCTTCCAAACTATCTTGTTTGGATCAAAACACGGTGGTAATGAAGCCACTATAACCCTACTTTTGTTCAAATCTAATTTTGCAAATGCAGCTTTCATGCCCGCTTCATCCTGCCAGGCTCCAAGGCCATTTAAGCACATGCCTTGGATGGTAACTACTGTTCTGGTGACCAGGTAACAGACACCCGCGAGTGTCAGGTAACAACAGGAAAAGTTTTGCTAAGATACAGGTTGCACAGAAAGAAAAAAGATCTAACTAGGCTTGAATGCCATAAGCAGAAAGCCAACCCAAATGGTACAACAAGCACCAACCATCAATGAAACTTCTCTCACGACTCGAGTTTGCAGTTTTGCGCGCTCACTTTTTGTCTTTGGTCTCTCTCTCACCACGTGCACAACTGAAAAGTAACGTAAGCAGCAGAAATTAAGGCTGTGGCCATCTTTACGTGCACTGCCAGTGCATGGAGCCCGTTGCTCAAAAGTGGAATCCTTTCAAAGGGAATCCAGTTAAGACATTCCCAGGTACACCAAGCGAAGCACGGAAGTAGCCATCTCCTCACATAGTTACAAGGAGAGACAGAACGAGGTGGCAATGTTTTTCAAAATGTAATTGAAAACAAACAAAAAGGCCACAGAGCTGACAGGCTGCGTCAGCTCTGACAGTTCGGTCTGATTTCTCTCCGAACTGCTGCAGAGGCTTCTCGGTAGCCACCTAGAAGAAGGCTAAAGTTAGCAAGGCTCCAACACTGCAGCCGAGGTTGTCTCTTACTTGTAGATCTGCCGTGCAGAGAGGCCGCTGTGCCAGAGGGGCAGCGCCGGGGCTGCCGCGCTGCTCACGTTATTGCTGCCAGCAGCGCCCAAGGGAAATCAGGGATTCGGTCACACTTTCCTGCAAGACTCAGAAAGGACAAGCGGATCAAATGTTGCTCCAAATTCACGGCTTAAAAAGTGTTTTTAAGTGTTTTTTT
The DNA here is from genome assembly GCA_013398735.1 of Nothocercus julius. NCBI lineage: Eukaryota > Metazoa > Chordata > Aves > Tinamiformes > Tinamidae > Nothocercus > Nothocercus julius. Next base: position 2,942,286 of record VZSV01000021.1, read on the forward strand.
TTTTTTTTTTTAATGCTAGAAAAACCAAAGAACCATGTTACAAAGGTTTTGCCAACGTTATGACACAGCAAGCACTGCTCTGAACCAAAGCGCTATTCTTCTTAGGACTTCTATTGCTTTAATTATATAACCAGACAGTAATCCGCATGCATATTTGAAGACATTCATGTTTGCCATGTTATTCTTTCAAGACAAAAGCTCACAATTCGGACATAATCAGGACCTTAACTTCATCTGGCTGCTGGAAGCAAAATTAAGTTCGACATCCCCACCACAGGATATCACAGATAATACAACATATGCTCTTACAGCCTCTATTTAATCATACGTTAATTGACAACACACTAACAACTATGTATGTGTAATTTCTGACTGGTTGTAGAAACAGCATCAGCCTGACGCCGCGCGAGCAACTTGCCATCCTGTGCAGGGTGCAGGCCGGGCCTCACGTCAGCTACAGCCTTTAGCCTCAAGAAGCACAAATCAAACACAAAGAATCCCACAGTTACAAATTTTATAAAGCAACATTTCCCTATTAACTGAACCCTACACGTAAAAATATGTAAAGTCTTGGCAAAGTGATTTTCCCGTAATTATCAGGAGATAATTATGGAATCAGAGCACAGGGGAAAGGCCCGCTACAGCCCTGCACTGCAGCCATGGCAAAAAGAGGTGGCTGCTTGGGGTAAAGTACTGCAGAACCGTGTCAGCATGAAAAACGCAGAGAAAGAAAAATGGCTTAAAGAAACTGGAACAATTTATCTCCCGCTCCAGTCTGAGAAAGCAAATAATCTGAGAAAGCAAATAGCACAAAAGGAAGGGAAAAAAATCAATTTGAAATTTGCTTAAAAAAAAAAAAATCATTCAGTGACTTCCTTGTAGGACTGCAATATATTTTCTGGCCATAATCCTGTCCAGCCTCACTCCACGCGCTGTCCAACATTCTTGCTCTGGAAGTGCTTCTGGCACAGGAATGCACTGATTATAAAGCTGCAGATGACTTGCAGCGCGAATCACCCAGGCCCTGCAGCTCTTTCCATCTGCTTTCCAATGGGAGGACCCCTGCAGATCGAGAAACAGATTTCATACCCTGATCACCTGGGTCACCTAAATCCCTCTTCTGTGGCTGTAAGGAGCAAGGTGAAGATCACTAGAAAAACAAGCGTGAAACTAAAGACGTACAGCAGAACCGATTTTAACATAAAGCTCAGGAAAGTGTTTCTCTCAAGTCTTAGAGATATATATATATATATATATATATATGCATGTGTATATGCACGTGCACACACTAGTGTGCGTGTGTGCATGTATGTATATAAATGTGAATCAATAAAACTAAAAAAAAAAAAGAGCTGAGCAACAAGGCTATGCAAACATTTCTGGATTCTAAAACGATCGAGCCAGTCAAGCTTCCCCCTCGTGGTTTGCATGTCGTCATCAGAATTGCTTAATATTTGTATAGCCTTATAGCTCAAATATGTTTTCTATATCGTTAAGAGAACTAGTGCACATATTTATGAGTTACAGCAGTTGCTTCTTCATGAGCAGTGCAAAGACATGTGCAAAACAGAGCTTTCCAAGACCGTAATCTTGTCTCCAACTACAACGCTTGAAGAGAAAGAGGCAGGAAACCAGAGTAACATACAATAGGACTGATGTGTTTTGTTGGGAAGAAACATCTATAAATTAATCAATAGTCCCAAGAAAACCTCTTTGGTACAGCTGACTTGAAAAGCAAGATCTTGCAAGGCAAAGGTGAATGTTATAATCATTCATATTCATTTATCCTCCTTCACCTTAAAAGGTCCCACAATATGACTCTTTTCTAAGCATATATATCCCTCAGCTACCTCTTTCTTCTTCTTCATCCTCTTCTTCCCTCCTTCCGCTAAGGAAAAATAATACACCACCTTTTTGTATATTAGCTGGTACATGAGGGCAAAAGTAAAAGATCTAATGAGACAGATCTGCGATGTAGGTAGAAAAGTTCACCAAAACTCTTAACAGGGCGGGAGCACCAAAATAAACATTTCTTACTGGTTTCCTACCTCCGCACGCCAGAAAACCACAGCCTTCATTTGCAAACACGGACACACAGATCCAAGATCTCTGAAATCTTGGGAATTCGGGTTTACATTTTCTTTCTAGCTAAGACCAGGCTGACAAGATTCAACTGATGCATGTCTACCCTTATAAGGCCCAATACATTTTTCATCATATGGTTTGGACTGAAAGCTTGCTTTTGCAACTCAGTGATTTCCATGCGTCTCTTCTCAGTAGAGCTGAAGCGAGACAATTAGAGCTTTAGCTATAACATCCATGCTATTTAGCCTAAAAAGAAGCAGTCTCCTATTGGACTTTCGTATCTGAGAGCATTGAGGCAAGTCTTCTCCTTCCCACTCTATTTTCCTTTCCTACTTAGTATCTCTGAGCTAAAAAACAAGTGGTTAGAAGTTTTAAGACTAGTCCAGTGGCTCTTCTGCAGCCCCTGTTTTGAAGGAAGTGAAAAGCAGCATCAAACCTCCTGTTTTATTCAAATAAAGTAGTAGTCACCAGGACAACCACTAGCAGTAAAAACTTATTTCTAGAAATTCCAGATACCCTTTTATGCAGTAAAGATACTTCTCTCCCTCTGATCTCCAAAGAAACTAAATAAGATTTTAACTTGCATCTGCATATGTTTAAAATTAAAAGTCTAAAAATAGCTATTTCCACCATGTATTTCAGAAGCTGCCCATAAAGCTTTCCTCTATTTATATACTCCTAAAAGAGCAGTGTCGTAGCTGCGAGTCCAGATGAATTCTGAACTTGTGCCCGCAAATCCAGAAGTGAAGCCAGATGTCAGATACCAAAGCAGACACACATGCCAGGCCACATTCTTCACACTATATAATTATTAAAATTATTATTTTAATCACGTTATTAATAGACCACGCTCACATCTGTAATATCCTGCCTGCTTGGACACCCCTCTTTATACCAGTGTGACATGCAGGATAAATCGTATTGCCACAAGATACACAGAGCCTCAGACCCAGCCTGTTCAGTTCTGCTCAAGGCCTAGGGGTTTCCAGGAGAGGCAGACGAAGGGAGAAAAGCAGAATCTGAAGTGCTCGGGAAGAAGAGAAAGCAGTTTCTCAGCTTGGTCCCAGTTTAATTTAACTCAAACAAATTCAGAGAAAAAGCTACATTACCACAGTTGCTTCTGAGCCAACATTTACTCTGGCAGGCTACCATCAGAGCTATTGAAGTTTTACCTCTCTCTCTTCACCCTACTGAAGTGTTATAAAAGGAGCAATAATACATTTATTTTCACTTTGTTCTTCCTTAGTGTCATTTATAGATTTTTTTGAGCTGTGTACTAAATTAAGCTCTACAGCCAAAATGCCTCTGCTGCCTATATCCTTTAAGTACTCAATACATTCTCTTTAAGTTAGAGAGAGAGAAAGCAGTGCCAATAGTTATCAACTATTGATATCTTGAATAAACAGTGCTGCTTACAGAATGGAAAAGACTCACTCAAAAATATTTATGCAAATCTGATGCACCTAGATGGCTTTTGGATCAGTGACAGATCTTAAATCATGTTGCGAAATGAATATATTTTCATATTGAATCAGTGTTATCCATGTTGAATCAGTGCATCAGTCATAACAACTAGTTTAGAATCAACATATGCAACCACCTTCTAACAGACAATTTGGGAAGCCTCTAGAAACTGCTGTAAGATAGATCATTGTAACACAGTGTAACTTAACAACCACAGGCCCACAATTCCCCAAATCTTTTCCTTGAGATTTCCAAATCTTTTCCTACAAAGCCTGCCAAGCACCAGTTACAACCTCTTCCCATCACTTCTACGAGATGGTTATTGTAAGGCTCAGCGATCCAGTCTCCCACACGAGATGAAAGAGCGCTCTTCCGTAACCCAGAAGAAAACCTTGCATGCCTTCCTTGCAATTCTAAAAGCAAATAATAACAACGTTCCCAGGCAATTTTTGTCACAGATTTTCTTTGAAAAGAACCCCAAACATGTGTCATAGGCTCCGAGAGGCTCATAAAATCCACTGTAGTTGGGTTTCCGTATTGCTACCACGGAATTTGAAGAACTTGGAAAGAGGAAGAAGTATGACAGAAATTTCTCAGATTCATATCTAAAAATCATTCTAGTCGCTTTCCTGGAAAATCTGCTGTGGAAAATGTAAAACAGAACTGAAATGACACAGTCCCTTCACAAGAAGCGTAATCTATTTTTGGTGATCTTTCTTAATGGTACCCCCGAGAGGCAGCGCTTGAAGCACCGAGGGCACTGTAGGTGCGGGGCATTTACCAGGACATGCTAACACCCAGGAGCACTGAACACTGCCCTTTCTACCTTAGCATATTATGCTATTTCTCACTTAAGACCAAGGAATGGACCTCTCACGAGCAACACAACTAATCCGATCTGGATTCCCTGCTTCTGCTTCACGAAAAAGAGTGCTAAACTTGCTTCGGACCAAAGCACAGGAGGAGCCCAAGCGCGCGGGGCACAGAGACCGCAGAGGACCGAGGAGCCGGCACGCCTTCCCCGCGCTGCTGGGAGGCGCAGAACGGGAGCAGCCTGCACCTTCCTCCGCGCGCGGCCGCTGGAGGAGCTTTGCGCAGCGCTGGCCTCACGGAGGGCCCGTCGCTCCAAACGCGCTGTGGCCGCGAGCGCCCGCGCCGGGGCACTGATAAACCTCGCCAGGATCTCCTGCGGAACATCGCAGCGACACAAACCTTCCCGAGAGCGGGAGTAACTTGCGAAGATGCTCGCTCCTGATTTTCACTACGACAACAGTCCCTTACTTCACATTTACAAATCCCATCAGGACATTTCATAAAAGTCACTTCCATCCATACTCCTTTGGCTAGCCCACTTCTGCCCTTGCATCCCTTTACTCAGAAAACAAGAACACAGGCCCAAGCAGCATTATTTTTTTCAGCTATTATCAACTCTATTCCTAATTTTTCACCTCTACTAAAAGGAGAAGCAAGTAGATGCTGTATATTCTCAAAGCATGTTTATATTCAGAACACAGCTTTACCAGCTATGAGGAGCTCAGGTTTACTGGCTCTCCACGGGACATTAGAACATACCGATCAAAAGTAGCAAAATGAATTTTCTGTAGTTCTGAGTTTGCAATTTTTTTTTTTTTTTTTAATAGCAACAATTCTAAAATTCAAACTTATTCAACATTTACATGATTATCAGTCGAAAATGAACCCTGCTCCTTTGCATACCATCTGTATGGGAAAATATATTAGCACATTTTAAAAAGACAGGCTGGGTACACTGTCTAAAACACAGAATTATAGATAGATTCTAATGCTGCACATTTTCTGAATAAAGATATGGACTTACTTCTACCAATATCATAACTGTGTGTGATTTCTGCAAAAGGTGAAATAAATAGGATAATAAAAAAAGCTTTGTCAATGCATTATGTGACTTAATACAAGTAGATTTAGAGATGTGATGTATATGACAGATTTAACAGTAATACAGTACAGCGCTATTTCTATACATAGCCACTCTTTTGACTGAGACTCCTTTTTCTGCTGGAATTGAGAGTCCTGGTGGCCCCAGCTAATGGGGCTAACATTCACAAAGTGCTATTTGTACCCCAACTGCAGAACTACAGTAAATTTTTTCAAATACACAAGTAAGCTATGGATACTTCAGAAATTACAAAAGAAAAAAAAAAAGGCATTTTTTTTTCTCCTACTTACAACAAAAATGGAAAATGTCTTTGCACATTAGGGAAAAGATTGTACTTGCCATCAATTTTGACATGAGCATTGCTGAAACGGGACCTCGGAAACTGCCTCTGCATTCATGGTGACTGTGACTGAGCCCCAAGGCAGCTGCCCTCCACCCCCCCCAAAAAAAAGTCTTCTTTTTGGAGATCACTAGCATTGGGATGTTGTTGCCTGGATATCATACAAATCAGGCAATCCAGAAGTAACACCATTTTCTATAAAGCCTATGGACGATGCATTCAGAAAAGAAAGTTTCCTCTGTCCACATGCTGTGGCATATATAGCTTTTGAACTGCCAAAAACATTTCTTTTTTCACATAACAGAAAAGAGATTACAAAAAAAAAAAAAAAAAGGAAACAAAAAACAAACACACGGAAAAAAGAGGAACCTTAATTAAAATTGTAACACAGATACCAACCTGACACAATGGAACATTAAGTGCCAAAAAGTGAATAAACTTCATTTTTCTCCATGGTTAACTACACTCAGATAGTCCTAGTTCCTATGGAAAGGAAAAAAAAAAAAAAAAAAACCACGAGTCCTCTACTTTGCAGTTCTTGCTCCCCAATACTCTGAAGCTGCTTTTTGTTCTAAAGAATTTTCCAAGAACTTCAGAAAAGTGCTTCCCTTCAGCAAATTCTTAATACTCACCAAGGAAAATATATTTCACCCCCCAAAATACTTGACTGCAATCAGAAAAGCAGTTTCATCTGTGAAACTTAAAACCTCATACTAAAGTCTACACATTAGCCAGTCAGTATCCATAAGCAGACACAAACATGGACAGATGAAAGGGAAAACAAGGGAATTTCTGTTCTCCTCAAACATATTTACCTAATCCGAAAACCACGCTCTGCTCCTGATGCAATTTTCCTTATTGCTTCTATTTTTGAAATAAGTTCATCAGTAATCAGATTTGTCAGTCAACGAACAAGCTTTAGTTACTAAAGCTTTTCTTAAGCTACAGAGCCATCTTTCCTTGTTTGTATGGGCAACCTAGACTGCCTGTTGATGGGACAAGCTCCCACACCTGTGGGAAATGGGAGAATTTGGGCCAAAACCTCTGGCTAACATTGACCCTAGCGCACTTAATACTTTTGTTGGGCAGGGGAGTTTCCTATAGCCACATTAATTCAGGCTAAAAACATCCATGCTGACATGCTGTCACACGAGAATCTCTTTGATTCCGAGAGTTTATTCAGAGCCTTCGCCTTACTTTGAACTATTTTGTTGTTTAATATGATCATCACCCCGTTTGTCAGCGCGTGACAAGAGCAGACAATTACACGAGCTCGAGATACGTCTGCCAGTCATAGCATGCCATCTTGCTGCTGTCAAGCGAAGAGATGGGCCTCTGCATACCTCTAGATTGAGTTCATTAAGCCAGCCTGCAGGATATCCCTCAGTAATGACACAGATGAAAGACCAAATTAAAATTGCTTAATTCAGATATACCGTTTCCAGCATTTTCCACCTTGCCGCCTAACTGGTTAAGCTACATGTTTGAATAAGCTCTCCCGGCAAAGAAGCGGCTCCAATTCTGCCTTGCCAGCACTTTTAATTAAAGCATCCAGAAGATTTTCGGCATTTGTTTTGTGCTTCCCTCAGCCTTCAGCATTAGCGAAGCTGTTTAAGAGAAAAGCAGGCTCTGCAGCTGCACGAGAACGCGCTGTCGAGCAAAATGCAGAGCGAAGCTCTCTCCTACACTAAAATTCCCAAATGAAACCGTAAGCAGACTCGTGATGGCGGGAATCAAGCCTGGAATCAACCAAACTCCAGCTTCCTGGCAGAGTATTTTGAAATGCTGCATCTAACTGTTCTTTTTGCCTTAATTTCCTGATGTAAAATATTAAGTTCTTGCCACACAGCTGTCCCACATTCAAATAGGGGGATGAAGAAATATGCCTAAAAAGGAAGCATTCAACATTTATCAATGAGCACTGCGAGAAGCCCACAGAGAAGCAGCACCTACCTCAATTAGTAGATTGAGCCACGTTTTCAAACAAAGCCTAATTAAAATAAGCTCTTCTCAATCGCCATCAAGTGCCAATTCATCAGCAAGGGGACAATAATACAGCCACATATGATGAAATATATCCCGGGCACTGGCCTAGCACGCACCAGCATTAACCGTGACAGGAGTATTTCCACAGCCAACACATTTACAGATCTGAATTTAAAGCTAGAACCCCCATTTCCATTACTTTCTCATGAGTGGCTTCACGTATTAGAGTGTCAGGGGGGGCAGGGAATGCTAATAAACAGAAAAATAATGCCTGTTAGAGCTAAAGCTTTACTACTACATTTTGCAGCCTAGCTAAACCCAAAGCCATATGAAACAACTAAAGTGTTTTCTTTCCGACATGATTTGGCACAGTACCAGCAATGCAAGGGGTAACAGGAAACCACAAAGTTCATTTGGTGCAAAATTTGGGTTTTTATAAGGCCTAGTTATACAACAATACATGTTTTTTAAAAAAGAAATTATACTGCAGGTAATTTGTTTTTGTTTAAAAATATTCCCATGAACCAGCTATAACTCAAGTTCACTTGGAGCAGTGTGGCACTGCTTTGGAAATACATACCCATTCCCCCCATCCTCCCCCCTTTTTTTATCTCCTTGATATAAATTCACTCATTAAATGGCAACACCTTACAAACAACATATGTAAATACATTACTTACTTTAGGTTTGTTTTCTGCTTTTCTCAGTAACCACATCTGGTTGATTATTCCAAAATAATCAAGGAGCAAATGAAACAAAAGATTTATCCCAACGGAGATGAAGAGGACTCGGCTGCTGTTTGCCCTCCCACCAAGGTGGGGAGGAATAAAGATTGGGAAAGCAGCCTCAGCTGTGACTGGTAACAGAAGTCAAAGTGCTGCATTTGACAGGGTAGCAGTAGCAGCCTCTGAAACAGAGAGCAGGGGCAGCTACTGGGTGAAGAAGAAAAAGATGCACTTCTGCCTAGGGTCCCCATTGCAGCCGAGTGAAGAGGAAAGGTTCCCCTGCCTTTCCGTTAATTGCAGTTTAAAGTCTGTTTTTCTGTCCAGGCTTGTGATGGGGGCTGAGGGGAGGAGGGACAGACGGACACGAGCTCAACAGCACAAGGCCGTCAAATGGAGGCCCTAATGAACCACCTGTTGCCACCACAGCCCACGCGGGACCCACAGCGTAGCAGCCCCTCAACAGACAATGAAGAATAAGAATTGCAACCGAGGCCTGAGGTGAAATAAATAGGGTTTGCAATGAGTGCAAATTCACTGGCAACGGGGGCTGCTAAAGGGCATCAGCCGTCAGGTGTGGATTTCTCTGTCGCGCTAGCAGAGAGGGTCGCGAGCAACTTGCTCCGCGGGACAGCGCAAGAAGAGGCCGGCTGTGCTGTGAGACAAAGCGCCGAGCAAGCAGGGGCCAAGAGCAGCGCAGAGATGGGAAGGGTCCCGCTTTTGTGGTTGCCGTAACCCACGTGCACCGGTGAAAGAGCAACCCGGAACCTCTGCTGACCTCCCCACTGCAGCCCGTGGGACTCCCCTCCACAGCCGCCAGCTGCCCGAGTGCTGCTTCACCCAGCTCAGGTGAGTAACACCAGATACCCCACTTGCTCTGCCGCAGGAGTTTCTCTGCATTAGAGCAGAGGAGCTCAACTGAGAAGGCAGCTCTGCCTGGCGACGGCCGCCAGCCAGAATAAATCTCATAATCTAATTTGTATACGATTGCGTCCCGGTTGTTTTAAACTCACGTTGCCGAAACGCGGGCAAGCAGCACAAACGTGTCCCTGGCGTGACAATATCCCACCTCCAACCAGGAACGCGAAGGCCGCGCGAACGTTTCAGCGGCGGACGCTTCAGCGAATAAAAACTCAAATCTACTTTAAAACTTTTTTTAGTTCTAGCAATACCTATAAAAAAAAGAGAGTGCCACCAAAAAAGGTTGCAGGAGGAAAACTGAATTCCACGCAGCCAAAGCAGGTACAGTGGAATAACCCAAATGCACACGTGTACGTGATTCAGGGTACATGTTAGAAGGCTGGACTAAACTGAGGAGAAACCTTAAACTATCTTATTCTGAAAATATTTTGCTCTAAGGCAAAATATGCAGCGAGCATTCTAAAGCATTAAGACACTAATTCTGTAAACAACGCTGCCTGCAGCATGCGCACGGCGCGCTGCAATGGATTCCTCAACTCGGCCTCATCACTTATGCAGCGGATGAAACAAACACTGACAGCTTTTTTGCATTTGTAAAGGCCCCACAGCAGCTGTGGTGATCCCACCATAGAGCAATGAATTAAGCCCGAAACCCAGCTGGGGCTGCACAGAAGCCTTTTCTGCACAATGCGGCAAGACTATCATTGTTAACCTAGGCATTATTGTGAAATATTCTGCATTGCATTAAGTGCTGTGATAGAGATGCCCTGTAAAATTAGCTCTAATAGGCAATTTATAACATCTGAAAATATGGATAGCACATTGGTTGCTAACTGGCAACAGATTTCACAGCTTCACTCGCACACAACCCCAGTGAAACAGGTAATTACAGAACACTGCTTAGATGAAGTCTGAATTGCTCGTTGCAAGGCGAAGCTTTAAAATAATCCACATTAAACTTATAAAACAAAAGCCAAACTTCTATACGCTGAATGTTCAAACCGTTGAAGTTTAAAATAACTATCCATATCATCAACGTCAAGAACTTGAGCCAGGCTCCTGGGGGAAATGAAAGGCTGCAAGCTCACTTCTCACAACACTGCTAGGGATTCTTCAGGACTGAACCGAGCAGCTTAATGCATTAAGAAGTAATATTTAGCCAGATATTGATTATATTTTTTTTCAGTTGATCAATAGATAATAAGTGTGCAGTGAGGAAAGAGCTGGGAATTACTTGGGGGAAAAAAAGGGAGTTCTCACGGACAGACTATCTTATTTTAGAACTGTTCAGAAACTCCATTCTTCCATTTCACTTAGCATCAGTATTTAACAGGGAAGCGGGAGAGATCCCAGTAAAGCCACCTGTAACGCTTTCTACAAGATGAAGCGTGTGGATGAGCCGAGAAACTCTCCTTCCAACACCAGTTTTCTGTGGTTGCAGCATGTGACCTTGGGCTAGCTAAGTTTATGTCGGTGCAAATGTCTTTCTTTTAAAATGGCACATTTGGCTCATCTTGCTTAGTTATGTACCCACACTTAGGACTGAACCATGAAAACATGGACTTTTCCAAGAACACACAAAGACATGCTAAAAAAGTAGCAAAGTTGTGTAAAATGCATAAAAATTCAAGGTGCTATCCCCAACAGCACAAACATTTATTTGAATCTAGCAGCACAATTTCTTGGTACAAGGCAAACACTTCTCTGGGCATCACAACAGACTGACTTCAGGTTGTACTTAGGCACATATTTTGTGTGGTTTGCCTCCATCCTCCTCCTCCTAAAAGATTCCTGAACTAAGGACATGCTCTTCCTGGTGGTGACTTGCAAAGTAAAGGTACTAACACATCAACAAGGGAGTACTGATGAAATGGGAGAAGGAAAAACCACAGGAGTGCTTTGGAAATATGCAGCTAACTTAGAGACTAAGTATGGCAAGCAGAAATTTAAAGCAAGACAAAAATATCTTTCATTTACCATTTTTGAGACTCATGGGTTTCTCCACAATGCAGAAATGATCTGGCCAGAGAACCTAATGTCTTATTAACAGCAACCAAAATTACAGGCAGCAGCAACAACAACAAGAAAACATTTCCTCTCATTTGTGGAATTGCCTATGTTCCCAGGCCTTTAGTAGTATAAAGAGCAGGAAATGAGTGGAAGCGAAGTAGAAGGAAAGGCAAGAGAAGAAGGTTTAAATAAAGAAAAAAAAAAAATATGGGGAACAAAAATGGACTTCAGACTTCTCTATGTGCCACACTTGGCTAAAATGTAGTAAGAACCAATTGGCAGCTTTTGAATATATGACCCTCAAAAGGCAAGCTGTCAGCTCAATAATAGTTGAAGAGAATAAATGAACAACTGTACTGTTCTGGAAGTCCTGTGTAATAAAGTTATAATTCCATCCTGGAAGATGGCCAAAAAGCATAAATCTAGGAGCAACCAATCTTGTATCAGCTTTATAATAACAGTAGTAGTCATCCAAATGTAGTTTATTTATTAAATTCCAGTAATATTTACTTTGCTCTCCTCCTCAGAAAAACTAAACTGACAACAGCAAGGAGACACTCAGGACAGTGGTAACTTCTCAGAAATGACAACAGAGCAGATCTTCGACCTAATCCAGAATGAGACAGAAACACGAACTTTACAGGAAGAACAGCTAGGTCACTGATCTCACCAACACAAAATGTGTGAGAAATTTTACTCATATAGCCATTAGGCAAGCCTGATGCTGGAAAATATTGTTAAATGAGGCTGCGTAACACCATGTTTTTGCTCCAGAGAACCTTCTCATGGTGTTGCTTGAAGCAGGTCTGAAATAAGCAAACACAGGAAGACGGCTGAAGTTTTGCTACTGGTAACCCTGCGAGCTGGTTCTTGTACCCTCAAGAGCCTAATGGTCGTGCCGAGGTGGAAACAGGCTTCGTTTCTCTCTAGGGACTTTCTGCATCAACCACCATGCAAATGAGAGCCACCTCGAAGATGCAGGTTTAAAACCATTTTTGCAGCAGCATTATGTCCTGTTATCTATGACAGCTATAGGACTCTTGATCAGGCTGCTACAACCAAGATTTCCCCACTAGACGTTGTCCCACTTTCTGAGCTGACCAGTAGGTCAGCCAGCAAAACTTAGAAATGGAGGAAAAAAAATTGTTGTTCTCACTGTCTTTTGCTTCTGATTTCAATTGGATGCTTCCACATAAGAATGAGTTTTCAGAGTTCAAGTTCTACACTATTTTGTTTTGGCTTTATTGCACACGAGTTCCCAACTACATCTGCACCTCCTCTGATTGGAAAGAATGTCTGAGTGTTTGGAGACTGGGGAAGAAAGGAAGAAGTGCTGCAAAAGTATGAAGCGTATTAAGAAAAAAGACAGCCTTTCATCCCAAGCGTGACTTACGGCTCCTTGGAAAAGAAGAATGGTGATAAATCATCTACACAGAGGATGGCCAGCACAAATTTTAGGGCATCTTCAGAAGAACGTCTGGGCAAACTAAAACAGTAACATACAGTGATCTGAAGTAGGTCTCCGTTGTAAAAGGTGGAGAAGAAGCAGGTCTCTTGTAAGCCATCCTGGCCATTAGCCAAGCTGTAATTCAGCTCATCCTTTGAAATCACAAGCATGACACTATGGAGGAGGGAGAACCCAACAGCAAAGGCAGCAAAAAACTGCCAAGATGGCTAAAGACAGAGACAACACTAAGGATGCGCTCAGGGCCGCGCTGCTCCGCAGGAGCTGCGGGACACGTCCGGGCAGGACCGCAGCTCCTGGTCCCACTTGGGAGAGGAAGCAGGACCCACCAGGAAGGGCCCCGGCGGTTATTTATTAGGCACAACTGGAGCGCGGGTTATCGCGCGTTAACAGAGGCTGTCTGAGAGGGCAGCGAACGACAGACTCATCTCTGGCAGGATCCGAGAAAGTTGATGAAGGAAAGAAATAATAGTTCGTCCCTCCACACGCCTCCCATCCTAATTAGCAAACCAGCAGTTCCCAAAGCGCCTGCAGGAAATTAATTTCACCAAATCTTTGTCTGTAACCATAGTGGGCATAAAACGACACCAAAAAAAAAGGAGGGGGGGAGGGGATGAACAAGTGGATTGGATTTTTTTTTCATTAAAAAATGTTTGTGATGGAGAGGAAAAAAAATGCCAGCATCATAATCACATTTTCTTTCACTGGATGATAGACCACCACCTTTCACTGTGGTCAGTTAAGGCCATATTTTAGTGAAATTTTAAGTATGATATAAATATATATATATTACTCAGAAGATAGAAATTATGTTTTTGTACTATATTTATGCCAAAAATAGTATAGCTCCTCTCCAAAGCAGAGGGGCCCAGAAATAATTAGAACTAGTCAACCATTCATCCCGAGGGAAACATGACCACCTTTAGTAACCCTGGAAGGGCGCATTCACATGGAGGCTGCAGAGCGTCTCCCATGGCTGGAGGCTGTACAGGGCTGTTACAGTGGGTCAGTTATGTCATAACGTTGCTTTAGACTGAAAGAGCAGGTATATTAATGTTTTATATATAAGAGCTTTCGTGTTTGCAGATTACAAAAATAGCCTTTTCTGAATGCTCACATCAGCAGGATTTTATTTCCCCAAAGTTCATAGAGCGATTGCAAAAATGAGTGAGAAGGGTCATGTTCTACATTTCACTTTCCTCCACAAGATTTGCCCAGATAATGCGTTACAGTTTGCTGAGCCTTGCATAACATGAATATGCAGCCAACATTTTCTATAATCGGCGTTCGAATTCTGCACACAGCCTTGACAAGCATCCGAGACAGTGCAATGCCTCCTCTTCCAGTGTATTTCCCATGGAGCTGTGCCCCAAATGACCTGCAAGAACTACTCCTTGTCTCTCGTTGGCCTTCAGGAAGACAAAAGAGGACACTGTGGCAATAGTCATTTTTCCTCTCCTGCAAAGAGATGACAGCGGCTTCAGAAGAGCTAATTTCTTCAGACACTGGAATGGATAAAGGAGACAAACCATAGGAAGATACACAAATGAGAGAAAGGGGGAAAACATGAGATTGGAAGATAAGGGAGACAAGTTAAAAAAAAAAAGCATTAAACGACACATGCGCACATAAAGAAAAAAGTAGGGAAAGAAAAGAACAGTTTAAAAATAAATAAGACACAGGAAAGATAAAAAAAATAAAAAAAAATAAAAAATAAATAAATAAGACACAGTGTGCAGCTCCACGGGCCTTTTTGACGCCCGTCGAGCCGAGGGGTCCGTGTGCCCCGCCACTGCCTTCACTGCGCCGCATCGGAGAAGCTTCGTGCCCGCAGCCCGTCACTGAGAGACAAGCTGGAGGAAGGAATGGGAGGATGGCACTCGCACTACTGCTTTTTAACCCAGATAATTTCCATTTCATATGATCCAAAGTCATACGCGGCTCTGCACTGCTACAGCCAAGGTGCGCTGTCAATTGCACCGTGAGTGAAAAGAGCAGGAGTCTCCAGCACTGGCTCTGCTGGTGGGAAAAAGGCCTATGATGCTAAATCCTGACATTCCTACAGCTAAAGGAAACCCTGTGCTGGTAGCTTCTCGATTCGTCGTCGTTTGGCCTCCTTACACTGCTTAGGAATTCTAGGCCCAAAACAAAACAAAAAACACCAGAAACCCTAGCGCTTCAGTTCTCTTGCATGTTCAACAAACATTATTATTTATAACTTGGCTTCACGGAACACAGCTATCCTATTTGTACTTTTGTCCCCTTTCTCCCTGTGAAATTGGTCAAAGCCAATATAATCAATAAAATATAACAGCAGCAGTTCCTTTTTGACCCTCTTTGACGTATTCTTGCACTTCGGAAATTATTGGGGCACCACAGTGAAGAAAAGGAGTCTAGTCCATGATATCGGCCTTTCACTGTCACTGATCCGTGGCCAACCACAGGCACGAACTCTTCAGTCTCATTTTTACCAGTATGGCCTAACTTGATTTCAACCTTATTTATTATCTCCCATGGCAGCATTAGAACAATATGGCAAAATTCATACCTGAACAATCCTTAGAACAGACAAGGACAGCTAATTTTGTTTTCTAAGCACGCACTGTAATTCCTACTCGTATGCCTCATACAGGAGGCTTGCTCTCATCTTTCCTCCCATCCCTATTTCTTCTGCCACAATTTTGCAGCCTGCTTAAGCCCACACTGCTGCTAAACGAAGCCATCCTGATGCTCTTTTGCCACTTCATTCGTGCCCCAACAACCCCTTCCCCAGGGCAAGCATCTTTGCAGCTGCATCACAAACTGCAATAGCCTGGTTAAAAATGAACCATGTTTTGGTAGCTTGGTTTACCCCAGGGGAGCGCACAGCCGGTCGCAGGAGCGATCACCTGGCCAGCAGAAGGAGAGGGAACAGACAGACAAGGAGAAGCTAAACTGCCTCTCCCAGGACAGAATTGGCTTAAAGTCATCATCAAACCCTGTCATTAGGCAGCTTGATGGCCTCAGTATTCACCATGTTGTCACCCAAGACAAAACACAAAAGCTACCCACAAGACACCCCTAAGCCGGACAGGGAGAAGGGGGCATTAAAACAGGCAACTTCTCTTTACTGCCACTTATTTCTGTAGTTAGAACCTTTATTGGTTCAAGTTATCGCAGACAAAGGCCTGAAGAAAGAGAAAGAGGGCTTCGAAACTATTTACCGTAGGATAAGAATAACTCATGTTGCAGTAAAATGTTGTAACTTCAGCTTTTAAGTATCACAAAGTCTTGTCTTCCCAAAGAAATACTGCTATGTCCTTGTTATATGCTGGATACAAATACTGAAAACAAAACATTTAGTGATAAAAGTCTTTCAAACTTAAGGTAACTGCCTCAGTAACAGAAGGACTGTCTTCGCAGAGTCTTACTTGCTTTTAGTACAGCTTTTAATAAGTGATTACAGCTAACACTGTTTCAACACATTCACTTCTGCTTTGTATCTAAAAACGAAAGGGATGTTCCCAGGGTCGCAGAAAGCCAGTGCGGAGGATGGCAATAGGCCATGGGAGTCTGCATCATGACAACTGCGTTTCAAGGAGGGGGGGAAATGGTTAGAAATGAGAAAACCACATCTTGGGCACCCATCTACGTCATCCTTCCATGGAAAACATTCATTTTACGTGCGTTCGTTTAGGACGTCACCCCGGCAGGAACTGCGTGCAGCATGTGCTTAGTAGCAGTCGGTTTTACAAACAGTAATAGAAAATGATCTTTTCATTTGGCTTTGAGTTTTGTAAACTCAGAAGTCTGGACTAAGTTTTGTATCGCTGAAATCAAAACAGAAGCAGCTCTGTGTTTTTCACCTCGAGTTGAGCTAAGAAGTTAATTGATCTGGCAGGGCTGCGCGGCCTTGGAAATCTGTACTATGGGCTTTTTTTTTCTTTGCGTGCACGCTGCAGCTGAGAGACTTGGCTTACAACTTTGAAGTATCAAAAAGAACTCTGTGGGACAAACTGAAAGTATTAACCACGAAATCAAAAATGCGAGAAAGAAGGAAGCACATCCCCTGTCTAACCTGACCCTTACTCTGCCTGACAACTGCCTTTTAAAAGGAAAAAAAATACATTGTATTTATATATATATATGTATATATATACATATATATATATATATATATATATATGTGGTGGTATCCTGCAAGAACTTTACACCAAGTGCAACTTCTAAACCACTTACTTTTTGGATAGACAGATTTCCAGTTCTAGAAGAGCATAAACAAAGATGTGCTAAATATGATATACAACAACTAATAATCATAGGTATCTAATAATGCAAAATGCTAGACAGACTCACGTCCAAGATTCATGGTTTCTGTCCATTTTATTAGTACTGAGCTTGAAAAATACTTCTGTGTTGCAATTCATTTCAGTTATATGCGTTACATCTTCAGGTTCCTATTTGTATTGCTTAAACATGCACAGTGGTCCCAAACATAGCTAGAAACTCTATTAGCTGTTTAACTGGAGATCTCAGGGCCCAGGGAAACTGAATTCCTGTTACTGAGGAATGTCAGAAGTTTCTTTGTTTCACTAGATGCCTAAAGACAGACTAAAGTTTAGTCAAAGCACTAGGAGATTTTTCTATGCAGATAGAAGTGAGCATGATCCTCAGAGAGAAAAGAAACAATTGCTTCTTCCTCTGAGCACACAAATGTGGGAAAGGGCAGCCTGTCCTATTCTTGCAGGCAGTCGAGGAAAGAAAAATCCAGTCCAAATGCCCATACTCAGCACTGTGCAGAACTACTGCAGAGCACATACCACTACACAGTCAGGTAAATCTGTTTTAAAAACAGACAAATAGCTGATTTGCATATGCACATACTTGAAAGAGCTGATAATTTCTCTAAATTCAGTCTCATCGTTCTTAAAGGGCATGCTTTGCTTCAGAACTAATCTGCAACCAAAGCTAAAAACAAACTGCTTGTAATATATAGTTATCCTAACTTGGCACTGACAACACAGCATCAAAGTGCAGAAACTAAGATTAGCAGATTATGTCAGAATGAGCTCCCAGGGTTTATTCTTGAACTTTATAAATATCGTTAGCCAGTCATCACACCGCCTGTGTGCCAAAACAGGCTGATCTCCTGCAACCATCACGTCACCCGAAAGATGTCAGACCAGCAGGGCAAGCTCCAAGAACCGCGAGCAGAGCCCAGGGACACGCACCGCGCACCGCACGTCCTCCCGGAGCACTGCAGCACGCCACAGTTTCTCAACTTGATTCTTATTATTTGCATTTCTGCCAGCTTTTAGAAAGTAGAAGCAATACAGTAAGAGCCACAGATCCGAGGCTGCCCGTTTGCAGAGCAAGTCAAGGGAATAACCTGTCAGGAAAAGACCGCAAGAATCCAAGCAGGAAAGACTAAGCACATTACAGAAGAGCTGCATTTAGAAAAGATTAAATCATGCCACTCGAGTGATGGAATTATCAATTGTTTGGGGGGCATCATTGCATTTTTTCTACATAGTTTAACCAATGCCAGAAGGTCCAATTACAGTTGTAGCAATCCTACAGGTACTAAGCAGAACCTGATCAGAAATTAGTTTTGCTGTACAGGCCTGGCCTAGATGCAGACTGTGTATGGAGATCTCAGGACGGATTTCCATTAGAAGTATTCCATGTTTTCTTTATCACACAAAAAGGCCAGTTTTTATGCCTGGTTAAAGAAGATTCTGTTCCTCCAGATAGGTGTATGGGATACGGTTTATGACAGATCAGTCTGATAAGCCACTAACTGCAGAAACGCTGTGACAGTTCAAGACGTCACTCCTCCGTATTTGACCAATGGGATGATCTCCACGTAAGCATTTTTTCTTGGCTCCCACACTCAGCCAAACTGGTCGGTTTGAGCGGCTTCCTACAGCAGCACAGATGAAGCTGGGAAACCTGGCACAAAAGCAGATGGGGAGCACTCGCCCGAGCTGCCTGCTCGCAGAGCAGGGAGCCGTAACCTCTAGCCGAGAAGCCGTGAGGGGCAGCACCAGTGATTCCGGCCTCGCCGGTGATCATGGCCACTCCTGCAGGACTGGATTTAACAACAGTATCTTATGGATTTGGGCCCTTCATCTGCATCAGAAAGTAACTGTCAGGAAAAAATGTGCATGGAGGGAAGAGAGCTAGCGTATTTTCAAAGAGTCGGTCCTCACGACTATACTGAAAGGGTTTCTTCCTTTCCCGCTGCTGGAAATGCCAGGCCTCTGCTGGAGCACTGCGGGAACAGCATCAGAGCCAACAGGATGGCATTGCACGGGGAAAATGCGAAACCTGAGCAAGTGGAATGGCAAATGGTTTGAAACCTTGCACGGCCTGATTCATTAAAAAGAGAAAGAAAGAAAGAAAGAAGAAAAAGTAACAGACTGAAATAAACCCACCCCTGCACTAGGCCTGAATTTTACAAGCATTTTGCAGCTTTTAAGTTTCCTAGTGGCTTCCTACCACCTGAAAATACTTTATATAAAATGTAAGTATAGTAAGTATAAAAATTAAATGCACACCATGCACCATTCTTTACTTTGATGCCAAACTTTTTTTTTTTTTTTCCTGATCTCTAAGGTAACAACAGGTTAAGCCAGTTTGTATTGAAGGTGAAAAGATGAATCACTAATACAAAGTTTGGGCCAGTTAAGGGCATTTAGGGCCATCAGTATCAGGAAACATTTAAGGGAAGCTCGGGTTTGGCAACACTGATATTTGCATTATTAGACTTGAAAGTTAACGTCCCGTTAATCTTGCAGTCAAATCCATCAGCACTATTGTTTTCAGACTGTCTGCCCACTAAGGCAAACAATGCATCATTTACACTTGGTTTACATTTATAGTTGGGAAGAAAGCCATGTAAAGGACAAGAGGGGGGAAAGCGGCATGTTTTAAATGCAGAGGAGTACCCACAGAGCTGCAAAACCCGAATTCCACATGTACTCGATCACACAAAGCTGGCTGACTTTTAAAAATAAGAAACATATCCCTGATCTTCTTTTCTCTGCCTTAAAATTAGGTTGAAGCCTTCCTTTCACTTGAGCGATGCAAACTAGAAACTTTAGAAATGAAAGCAGCTGGTGTTTCCCTTCCCTCCCCAAGTTCAAGTTGATTTAATTCAGCCAGTATTCAATATAAATGGGGGGAAGGAGGGGAAAGTTCTCCTCCCAGCACTTTCAACTACATTAAAACTAGGAAATATCAGTAATAGGTACAAACAAAATACAAATTTAAAACATGGAATCTCTTTAGTTTCACATTATGAGATTTAAAAATTGACCTACTTTATGTAATACTCCCACAGCTGAGTCATCACAATATCAACTGGTCTTTATCAGCTGCACGGTACGATCATCATTCAAAAAAATTAAGAACCAATACTAAAACATATCTTGATTTATTATTATTATTATGTTCAAAATATACTGGCACTCTGACAGTCCAGACTGTTACTGGGAGGAAAAAAAAAAAAAAAAAGCCCTTGAAGAGAGAAAATTTGAACCACATCAAGTTCTGTCTTACAGCAGATGCCGTGCCTTATAGCAAGATATATAAACTACAGGATAAGCTACAGGACAAGATTGCAGAATTACAGATTAGTTCCATCTCTGCCACGGTTACAGTATGTTGCTTTAGGCAAGTAATTTAGACTTCTTTCTGTTTCATCAAACAATAAAATGGAGGCAATGCTACTGCATTACAAAATCAGCTGACGTTTACACCACACTCCAACATCCATAACATTAACTATTATTTTACTTCCATAGAAAAGGAAAGGGTAGTATATTTTTAATATGGGCTTAGCAGGCCTCCTGGAAGAGGTGAAAGTGCCTAATGAATCACTAAAACTTTTCACGGAGTTCCTCATTCATTATAATTCATTCTGGAGAGCATCTTACACAGGCTTCTGGCTAGCAGTGCGTTGGAGAGAGCAAGAGCCCATTCGGACCTCAGTGCAAGGCATTTGTTTACAGCAGAAAGTTCATAAAAAGAAAAAAAAAAGTTACTTTTTCTAGTTACATGCCACCCTAGAGCAAACAACCACACAATGTCTCAACAGGCCAGGAGGAGCTTAAGAAAAACCCTAACTACGATAGATTTTAAGGCCGACAAGCATTCTTACGCTGGTAACTGAAGATCTACATATGTTTAAAAAAAAATAAAAAGCATGGTGTTTTGCAGAAAGAGGTGTGATGCTGGGCTTGTCACCACAACACAAGGAAGCCCCAGAAGGGCATCCAAGATAAGCAGAGGACAGGCCCAGCCGCGGCGCCCACCCCGCGCACAAAATGTCCTTCCCTGAGGAGGCAGCGCTGCCCCCAACGCCGCCGCCACCACCACCCCGGCCCCACGGCCACCCCGGCACAGGGGACACTGGCGAGGGGGGCAGGGGTCCCGCAGATCCCACCGTCGCCCACCTGAGGAGCAGGGCGACTCCACGGCCGCTACTCCCGCTGAGGATTTTGCTGCAGCGCGTTTTATACGTATATTCCTTAAGATACGTCGCGCTCTTTCAGATCCTGTTTTAAATACACCCAAAGTATTGTTAAAAAATAAAACAGAAAAAAACAGCATAACTGAGATGCCTGTGTCGCGCCAACCCTCTGTAGGCCCCGCTGACCCTGTCTGAGGGGCGTACGGGGCTGTCCTTAGGTGCAGCGTGTCACCTTATGGCAGACTACAGCACTTTTACCTCTGCAAGGACGATGGAACAAATCACCCAAGGAGACAGCAGTGACATTATTACTTAATTATATTTTGCCATCTGCTACTGTGGCAGAACTGTGCGAGTATTTTAAGACGGTAATCCGGGGCTGTTGCTCCAAGAGCTAAACCAGAAAGAACAGAAGATTTGCTATTTGACATCACAAAAACGGGCAGAAAAAAAATGCACCTGTGAAATTATGCTTAAGACTTCAAAGCTTTTTATTTAAGAACTATTAATTCCAAGCGCATACTGAGTGCAGTCTGGCTTCTCGGCTGATGCTTTACAAAGCTGTCAGTTTTCTGAGGCTTGAGCCAAAAGGCAATATTTGATATGTAAAGATGTTTGAGAAGGAGGAGGGTAAAGTGAGAAGAAAGATTTGTATGAGTCAGCCATAGTCCTTTTAAAAAATAAGTGATAGCATTTTTAAAGAGTAGAAAAAGAGAGGCATATATACACGGATTTCCTCATTCCTGGCTTAACAGTCGCAAAGATAACGCATTCGAAGTTTAAAGGAACTTTTAATTGGGATTATTTACAAAGCGGCAAGCCGAGCGCACGGAAGCAGCTTACAACATGTAGGTATTGCTCCATTGTTCTCACTGCCTTTTTGTTTTCGGAACTCATTTCATAAATGAAAGGTAACGCTGCAAACCGCGTCCCGTTGCAGCAGGACAGCAGCGCGAGGCGCGCAGCTCTGCGGCACACCATCGGAACCGTACTTTGTGTTTAGTTGAGGGCATTCGCTCGGGGTACTTATTCCAAGGCGTTACTCACTAGCGCAATTACCAAACCTCCCTGCCCCAGATCTTTGTTTACCATAAAGCATCCTAGGCAGCCCGCAACGCGGGCAGGCAGCGTGTGACACTAGGTGGACCATTGTTCTGCTCCCGAACGGCAACTCCGCAGGAATTCCTGGCGGACAGCGCGCCCGTACAAAGAGATCGCAAGATTACTCACGACACTAAGATACAGGGGACTGGTCTGTGGTTTTTTATTCGTATTGTTATTCCTCTTTAGCCACGGTGTACTTTACATGGCCAGTTTTCCTGGCCACCCAAAACGGCACAACCTCCCCAAGCGTGCTAAGTGCTGGCGCCCAACTTGAGAGTCAGTTACCCACAGACTTGGGACACCCTTTGGCGCATTTGACAACCGTGAAGCCTCGTGCGAGGCCACAGAGGCTCCTGGCCCAAGAGGAAGGGCAGGAGGAGAGGCCAGCCGGGGAGGGCAGGTTGGACGCACTGGCCGAGGTGGGGAGCGGGCACCAAGTTGGGGGCACAGGGTTCGCACCTGCGGCGCGGGCAGACAAAAGAGGTGCCCGGCCCTCGACGGGAGGAAGCCGTAGCCCGGCGTGCCCTGCTGCGACACTGCGCCCGCTCGAGAGCTCACACGAAAGGGCACCAGAGGTGGTGTCGTGCCACGGCGCTGCCCGCCAGCCGGCACCCGCGTCGCGGCCCACTCGCCCCGACGGCGCTGCCAAGCGCCCACTGCCGCGGCAGCGGGGCACGGAGCGGGGCAAGGGGCCGGCACGGCGGTCACCTGC
>VZSV01000021.1:2974286-3022646 GCA_013398735.1 Nothocercus julius
AAGAAAGAAAAAAGGAAGAAAGAAAAAAGGAAAAAAGAGCTCAGCTACCCAGAGCTGTGTCCAGCTGATGACTAGTGTGATAAGTGGTGAATCAGGCCTCAAGCTCAGCTCCAAGCCTGGCAGTGCAGACACAACCGCTGTCCAATTTGCAGCCAAAGATTAGCCATTATATTGTCTTGTACATGAACAAAACGTTCAGACTTTCAAAAGATCATTTGCCTTGCAGCCAAATAAAATTAAGATTGAGCACAACAGAGGTTGTGTAAAGTTTTTAATAAAAGGTCATCCTTATAAGTAATCATTTACCACACATGGGTGGGCTCCTACTGGAAAGGGAGGAACAGCAAATGACTGCCATAGTCATACGGAAGCTTTGTCAGATAATTCAGTGTTTAACAAGAGCATTTGTGAGGGCAGGTTTTATAGGGTGCTTGATGCTCTCAGCTGCTTTTCATTTTTGACTTTTCTTGAGGTACACCAGCACTCTATCTACAGAGTTGAGACCCTGAAATCAGAGCAGGCTACAGAAAATAAATTACATTAAAAATTTGCTTGTCTTGGTAATAGCTTGTGTTGCCCAGAAACCTGGCTATGTCTATTTATTTATTTGTTTAATTTTTTTCTGATGTGAACTCAAATGGGTTTGCTGGAATTTGTGCTCTGATTTTTGTTTTGTTCATGCTATGTGTTCTGTCATTGCAGTGCATATATAAACACCATTGATGCTGATGTAGTAGCTTGATGTGAAAGGCTAAGGTAAAATACCAGCTGTTTCTGAAAGCATCCTGCTGCTATCAAGAGGCTCAGGTTAGCAATTTGTAGTGGTGCAAGGATTTGTAGGACCTGTGTTTTGAGCTGCTCTCCTGAAGAGAGGGTGGGAATGTACATGCCTGGTTATTTTAGGAATTGTACTTTCTTGAGTGTGCTTATACTTTATGAAATGCAAGCTCAGGGAATCTGGGTAATAAAGCTGAATTATTGTTCTTGAGTGCTTGTATATTAAAAATATGGGGCATCAATGAGTCATGGCAAAAGCTGAATTAGGTTGAGAATACCCAGCAACAACAGAGGAAGGATGGCCTAACCAAGTGCCAGCTGTGCCATTGCAATTACTAGGGGATTTGGGTACCGTGCAAGATTTGCTTTCTGCCCTGATGCGGATACAAGGTACCGGCAGGGCAGTGGGCTTCCTGAAGCCCCCAGTTTACATGGTGTCTCCTGCTGACCAGAGCATGAAGGAACAGTTATCCCCGACAGGAGCCCTTGTTTCATTTCAGAGCCTCCGTGGTCCCGGCTGCTCCCTGCCCCGGCAGCAGACTCCGTCCTGCCTTCCCGCCTGGCCCTTGCCAGAGGTGGCCACTGGCCCGCAAGAACCCTTTCCTGTAACTGGCTTTCAGGGAGGGCTCTACGAGCGCATCAGGCTCTTTTAATTGTTCGTTTTGTTAAAGCGAATATCTGGTCACAACAGAAGGAGGCTTTCTGAAGCCTATGCATTATTCCCAAGAGACAAGGGTAGCGCTCTGATGGGGTTATTGCATCCTTGGGCTCTGCACAAGGAGCGCACACGTGGCTCTGCAGGCCCCATGGGCTCTGTCCCCCTTTTCCAAGGGACTCTCCCTGTTTTTCCTATTTTGCTGTGCTGCTTCTGCTGTAACCACCACCTCCTGCAGCCGTGCAGGCAGGATGAGAAGGCAGGAGTTGCTCTACCTACTGGTGGCATTTCTAAGAAGTAACGGCTGGATCTATCTTGCAGATTGCTGTGTAATACAGACACAGCAAAGCTAGTTTTAAGCAGGCTAATTTGGCTGCCACTGGTTGTCGATTTGATGAAGTAGAGAGGGCTCAGTCATCCTGCTGGAAAGTGTGGTTATTTGCTGTTAGATTACCTCTTGAGATGATAAATTAGGCACTAAAGGAAGCCAACTCTGCCTCTCCTACCCAAGGCAGTTCATCCAGCTCTACAGCATACAAGTACCCAATTAGTTGTCTTTATTAAATTCAAAGTTTTCAAACTGTTGGTGCTACCTGGAAATTGAAAGTATTCTTGCTCTTCAGAGTTTCTCATGCCATTCTCCCATCAGTTGACAGGATAATGTGTGTGCCTGCAGCTGTTGAAAGTTGTGGGTAACAGCCCTGGTATCCCTTTCCAGAAAGTACATGCCTGGTAATTTGTCTAATCATAAAATAAATCATAATATGTCATTTTGCCTATCTAGGCCATGAGATGGCTCATCTCATAAATGACTCAAGATTCACTTTAAAACCAAGATAATCTTACTTAAAATTTAAGGCTTTTGGAACTGGAATCATCTCGTCATTGTATAATTATATGTTTGTATATTGAAGTCTCTTTGTGTGGAGCGTAACACAAATAATCTCAAGCTTTCTTAGCAAACACTTCAGGTCTAGGGAATTGTGTGGATGAAGAAATAGCGTGGGAACACTTACCCGTGAGTCAAAGATTGGAATACCCTCTATGACCAGTAACACTGTCTGGCAAGTTACACACTCAGCGCTGCAGTGGGTTGATTTGTCTCAGTGAGACAGATGTTATTCAGGCTTACTCATAGCACTAACTTTGGGCAACGGAGAGAGCAGATGTTCCTAGGGAGAAGCATGAGCTGAAGCCATGAGGTTAAAACAAACTATCTTTTGCTGTCCCGGGCAGAGAGGAGCAGGGAGATTCTCTTTTTAAATCCTGTATGTGAGATCTGTGAGAAGCCTTGAGGATTGGGATCTGTCTTTAAAGAAATACATAACTAAGAAGTATGTGCATAGGTGCCTACATAGGTGTATACAGATGTGTGTGTCTGCATAGCCATAGCAGAGATTTCTGATTAGTGATTTGCCTGAGTCTTGAAAGGGGATACACTGAGTTTTTTCTTTCTTCTGCCACCGTCTGTATTTCACCCTTGCTGGAGACCCAGACTTGGCACCCTGCTGTGATCCACTAACCCAGTTAAGATGAACTGAGATTTCTGCCGAAAGGATTTGAGACAGACCTGCCTATTTAGGAGAATTTAGGTAAACTCTCAACGCCCCATTGCTCATCCTCCTACATGCTGCAGCTTGCTGTGTCACACATTTGTCACACAAACTGCACAGCTCTTCCCCCAGTAGAGCACAGGCATGGGCCCCTGCAAAGGACAACTGCGTGGCCGTCCTTTCACAGCGCCCAGGGCTCGAGTGTCACCCCCTCAGCCATATACGTTGCCTATGGGGAGAGAATTCCTCTCCCGACCCTGTGGCAGATGTGTTATGGGCAGTGAGGATGTGGGAGATGTACAGGAATTGTTGCTGTGCTCCCTTGTGTGGGGTCATTATCACAGTATTGACTGACCATCAATAACCAGACCATTTACACTCTGGTTCTTTAAAAAAAAAAAAGAAAAAAAAGAAAAAAGAAAAAAGAAAAAAGAAAAAAAAACCTAGCCGAAGAGACATGCATTATCGGTTACTTGAGGCAGATTTTGCTAAAATACACGGACACATACATACAGTTCTGGCTTGAGGTAGCTGTTTGTGAATAAACATAACCACCCTTGACTGTGATGTGGAATCAGGCTCCTGTAGATACAAATCACGCTTTTTTATCAACTGTGGATGGTGAAATGGTTACAAGTGTATGGCTGTGCGATTTGGACTGGGTTTGATATATCACTCATTTGTACATTTGTAATTAATCGAACAAGATTGTTCACTTTTTTTTTTTTTTTCTTTTTGCTGCCAAGCACAACAGAGAGTTATAACAATCTTGCACCTTAAGTCTGTAGTAAAATGTTGAAATATTGTTGGTAGCCTAGCAAAGAAATGTGTTAATTCAGTTTGCTACACAGACTCGCATAATGCCTAGGTTTTTTTGTTTGTTTTTTGTTTTTTTTTGCTAGGACCCCTAAATGACTTTTACCTCAGAGTATAATCAAACCCAAAATTTCTGATGTTTAAGAAACATATCTGCATATTTTTTCCATCTCAACATAATGGAACATAATTTAAGACTATGAGCAGAGGAGGGGGTAAATGATGCATGTAATGATTGTTTTAACATTTACAAGAAAATAATTTATTTAAATTGGATTAAGCCTTAATATTATCATACTTTTCTACCTGATTTAACATGGAGGGGGTGCTGGGTGAAGGTAGAGAAGGCGATTTCATGGTAAAGTGTTTTAAGTATTTCATATTTTCTTTTCTTTTTGATCATCCAGTCATCCTGCCCCACAGCCATGCAAATGTTCCTACATACAAATGTTCATTGCTGCCTATTACATTCCCCTGCTGACAGTGAAGAGGTCATGCTAAATCAAACTGATGGAGAAAGTGGACATCATCTTTACTCAGGATGCCCAAATTAATTCTAGCGAAACAAATGTAGGCGAACAGCAAAAGATAATTTGTTTTGTACATTGCTGGGCTTAACTACTCCATTTATCACATCGCTAGCTATGCTATTCATGTTCAGAATAAGCCAGAGAAATAAGCACTTGCTTAGGATGTGAGACCTCAGGGACTTGTGACTCTTTTCTGTCAACAGACCAGCCTAATTATCTCCACCAAGAGTGGGAGGTGAAGTCCAAAGCCAGTCATCTTCTAATTCTTCTCCCCTTCCAGTAGGAGAATCGAGTGGGATCAGTCCTGTATCCTTATAGACCTTCCTGCTTTGAGCCCAGTAGTGAAACTTTTTTTTTTTTTTTTTTTTTTACAATAGGTGCTGTTTTGATGAGGGAAAATATATAGAGAGATATTATATATATTACATATATAATATATATATTCTGATGGTAACAGAAGGAACTCCATTAGCGGCAGGGCTAACAGTGCCTGGTTTTCCATAGGTTGGTGTCTCCTGGTTTGGCAGTGAATTCCAATTGTCTCTTTTCTTAGAGTGGGGTCTTTTGTAAGGTCTCACTCCCATGTGGATTCTTTAATGCTTTATAAAGTTGATTCAAATTAGCCTTTTTTTTTTTTTTCACTTAGGGCAACTTTTGGAATCTCTTTCTTCTCCTAGCTATTTACATGTACAAAGAATGTGAGAATTCCGAGATCTCTATATATCTATTAGATTTGGCTGAATATGAAAAAGAAAGAAGTAATGGAAGTATAATGTTTGAGCACAAAAACTTTATTGTCTTAGGAAACTAAGGAAAAATGTTAGTATCTTGCTAAGTTCCTCCTCTAGTTTTGGTCTATATTTAAGTTTGTACCTCCTCAGAGAAATAAGTTTAGATTACTGGCTACTCCTGTTCATCCTGTAGAGCTACTGTTATGAATGGAAGATGTTCTGGCTTTTTGAAGCAGCAAAGAATGATTATGTATCTTCCTATTAAAATTGCAAATTTCCTCCTCATCCCATTTACGTTGAAGTCCATTGTAGGTCTCTCATCATATTCAACAGGATCTAGATTTGCTTTTACAACTGAAATCAGTACTCAAAGTTGGGGCATACTTACTGTGACCAACATTCTGTTAATTTTTAGTACAATTTTTAGTACTAGAAAAGATTTCCCAAATCCAGTTTCAGTTCACAAAACTGGGGACAAAGGTAAATTTCATATTTGTATATTACAAATATACAAACGGAGCAAATTACTTCTGAAAATTATGGTGATGTAATACATGAGGAATTCCATGATACCACTTTTTTTTCCTCAATAGATTTGCTTTTTAAAGTTGAAAGTACATTTCACGTAAATGAAAGGTTAAATTCTGAACAAGTTCTTAGAGTGTGCATAAGCTTCTGTTTACTTGGGAAGTACAATATCAGTAGAGTACTTTTCCCTTTAAAGTTTATGAATTTCTTTCTTCTTCTCCTTAATTCTTTGAGGATTCAGTACTGAGGAAGATGAATCATTTATTAGTGGGAGGCCTGACACATGATGAAATCACTATCTGACACTTCAATGACTTTCAGTGTTGTTCTGTGAACATTCAGCAAAGCACAGATGATGTGATGTTGCAGTTCTGTGGGTAGTGTTTTCTTTCTTCATTTCTGTTTTTTTCTTTCAAATGGATGAAATGCTTTATCATCATAGTGTGAGTGAACATCCCCGTTTGGTATGAATAGCCCTTGCCAATTATTACGAGTGATTCAGAAGCTCTGATGGAAAAGAACGAAAATATGTTTGCCATTGGCAGAGGAGGCCTTTATGATTATGTTTCTCTTGAAAATCAGTGGAAAAAGCAGAGCTCGCTACGCCTTTTTGGGGGGTGAAAGTTTAAGCTTTCTCAACAGTCAGGCAGCATTCTTGGATTTAATGTCAATACAGTTCAGAGCACCCCCTTTACCACGGAGCATATGCATCTCCATTGTGTTACAAATGAAGTAGATGTAAAGGGTGGTTCTGTGCCAGGAACTCAGTTACCCACTCAGCAGAGCAGGGGTCTTAACCCAAAGGCATTTACTGCATAAACTGACATTCGACAGTAACATATTTGGCAATAAAAAATCGCTGTTTGTTTTATTAAAAATTATAATAATGATAATTATAGGGACTTTTTTTTTAGTAAACAGTTTGTGCTCGTACAGGCTAGACTTTTTGCTTTACTGCATTTATTCCAGCCTACAAGGTTCTCTCTCCCTCTTCCTGTCCTTCTCAGTATGTTTTCTGTTTGTTCCCCCTCCCGCGGCAACCACTGTAGACTGTTAAAACACTTTCCTGTCTTACACAGTTCAAAACCTGAGCAATGCTGCTCCTGCTCCTTTCCCAAGCTAGATCACTTAACAGCTAGACCATGTGCTGGTGTCAGTGAAATGTCACATTTTGGGGCCTGTAGGTATGGCCTTGCCCTCCACTACCAGATCTGGTTTCTAAAAGGTGAATTCAGGGTTTTCTCCTAACATTGCTAGGGTTTTGTTGTTGTTGTTGTTTTTATTTTTTTTTTAACATGTTTCTTTATAAGCTGAAGTTCTTTTCCCACTTTATCCAGTCTTTCTTATTCCTTTGCATTTTCTCCTGACTCAAACACTTTGCATAATTAATTCTATCATCACTCTGCTGTCTGGGCATCTCCCGTTCTTACTGTATTATGAGGCATTGCTGGATTTACTCTTTGCAGATGTATCTGAGTCCAAAAGAACTAAATACCTGTGAAACTAAAATGATGAAGGAAATCTGTAGAAGAGCTGCAGTTAACCCGGGTCTTGAGTAAAGACATGAGCCGTAACTTGTTGGGTATTATTTGGGTGTCCTTGATGTTGCCTTCCTGAGTTTTGGCTCCGAATTACGCCAGGTTTATGGGGGAGAGCCTAGTTACGTGTTTCCTCTTTGTCCCTGTGTGTTCCTGCCAACCTCTAGCACGACGGACGGCCTGCGCACGCGGGAAGCGTGGCAACTGAGGTGTGCACACAAGCTACCAAGTACCAGCCCTCCGTTGTTGCTTTCTTATGCCTCAGGATTGGATGAAAACCCTGGCGAAATTTGGAAGAAGAAAACATTATTTCAAGTCCCAGTCTAGAAGGATTTGACAGGGCCCTTCTTTTACCAGCTTTTCTCTTTGGCATTTCTTCATGTTAGAATCACCTGTCACATCATGGTAACCTGTCACACCTTTACAGAGTGTCCTGGACACTTGGGAGTTTGGCTTTGCGTCTAGGAGGGAGCCTGGAGAAACTCTTTTCTTTTTCTTCCACAGGATTCCTTGTAGGTCCCGTAGATCATGGGAGGCCGTGTCCAGAGGAGGAGAAGATGAGCGCCGCCCCTACACCCCGGTGCACCTGAGGAAGGGGCTGCTGATAGCGGCGGGAAGCTCTCGCCCCCCGGCCCTCATAAGGAAGCTCTTTTCAGGAGCACCCCCAAATTTGCGCCAGATCAGCACAAGCAGTTTAAATAGGAGGCGCTGGCCAGCGGGGCTGCAGTGTGGCTCCGAGATGGCCTAAGCCGATCCAGACTGAAATTGTGGGGACTTGGTTTTGCAGCGCATATATCCGTCCCAACCCACCTCCTGATTGCCCCCACTGGCAGCCAAGAGGGCAGGAAGCGTTGTTGTTGTCGTTGCTGTCGTTCGTGCTGTTCTGCGCTTCCCGAGCCGGTTCAGCGCGGGAGCAGACGAGCCTCCTTGCTGGCACGGGAAGGGCCAGCAGCTGGGGGTGCTGGGCATGCGGCATCCCTGGCTTAGGTGGGATTAGACAGTCCTGGAAGCATGCTCTCCTTTGGAGAACACGCATGGGCAGCTCGGGGAGACTTGGGGGTCACTACCCCCGGCAGAAGAGGGGGACTGCAGTAGAGATTTCTCCCAGTAGCGCAGGAGACCCAGCGAGAACATTCGTATGCAGCCAAAAATACATTAGGGACAACATCTTCAAAAACATTTAAAAGCTTGCTCTCTGTGCTTTGTAAAACTAATTCGTTCAACATAGGCTTAAATGACACTTCTTTGCTTCCATTCCCTCGGCCCCCATCCTCTTTGCGAGTCATAAGGCAATGCTCCTACCATGGCTCTGCTAGATTGTGGTACCATGGGCATCCTGCCAAATCAAGCTGATCTTATAAGCTGCTACTGTCCTGGTTGCTGGTGGGACTGCTGGCATGATTTTTTAAATTCACTTCTGTGATGTCCTCTTTTTTTTTTTTTTTTATTCTGGCCAAGCTTGAACTGGGAGTGTGTTTAGCTGAGAACGACACCTCTGCAAAATCATAATCTGTTAGCACCTCTGCAATGCTCCCCTCTTCTCAGAAGAATTAGAACAGAACTACAAAAACAGAGATCACTCAGGGCTATTACACAGTGTCATTGTCTGGGGCTTTGTTTTTGAAATTATCTCTAAAGATAGGTTTGTGTGTGTGCTTGTTTGCTTGCCCCTTACTGCATTTAGATTTAAAAACAGCATCATCAGTAATAAGATACTGATGAACCTAAGGTAGATGTGACAGCATAATGTGGATGCTGCATATACAATTTGTCAAAGCAGACAAAATAACCCCACCTTGGGCAATTTTCAAAAGGAATGCACTACAGTACTTGTCAGGTCTGGGTGACTATTCCCAAAATGTATTACTTGCTGGCATACAAATATCACTTTGTATAAGGCAGTTGTAAAGTAAAACAAAAGGGAGAGACAGAACAAAAACACTTTTCTTATAAAGTCCTGTGAAAGAATCTCAGAATGAAAATAAATAAATAAAAAGATACATTTAGAGATAACTGCATTTATGTATGAACTATCCATGTATTCTTATTTGCAATTCTCTTACAATAAAATCAGTGATGTTATTTTTATCCGTTATTTTAATCATTATATTATTGGGAATATATCTGCTATCATAATCTGGAATACAATTTTGACCTGTTTTTTTTTTTTTTTTTTTTTTCAGAACACATTATTTAGAATTCCTGCTATCATAATCCGGGATACCATTTTGACCTGTTTTTTTTTTCATAACATGTTATTTAGAATTTCAGAATTACTGCCGCAGTTGGGGATAAAAAAGCCCCTCTCAATAGTAATAGCCTCTGGTGTGATACCAGATGATTGAAAATTACAGAATCAAAATAAAAAACTTGAGTTACTGTGCACTGGCATGATATAACTCCTATATCAAATATTTTTGTTTGTTAAGATATGTCGGGAGATCTTTCATTTTTATCTTCCATCAAAATAAGTTATGATAGAAAATGATAATGATAGATAATGAAGTTAATGATAGAGGGTAGGTGATAGAGGTGAATTGTGCTAAGATTCCAAACTATTTAACTGCATAGGTTGTGTGTGTATTGTTTAGGATGGCAAAATGAAAACAAAGAATTTCATAATTTATTCTTACAAAAAAAAAAAAAAAATTAAGGCAGCTTTCAACATGGCTTTTGTGTGTTTGCAATTCCAATCTTCACACAAAAGTATCCAGAGTTATGAAAATCACTTTGCAAACAAAGGGGGCAGGTAGAATCTAAATTCTTAGGATTATAGCCAAAGCATACAATAAACTGTGTAAATTGCTGTCTTTTTGCCTCTATGTTCTTGAGTTGTTTAGGTTGCTATTTTACTTGCACTTCCCAGGAGCGTGGATGTTTTTAGATCATAAATCTATTACCTCCATCATGTAACCTAGTAGGGTCTGATTTTTGTCTAGAAAAGCCGAAGTACTTCTGTCCTGAAGCACAGTAATAAAGTAGGAACATCTTATGTTGCCCTAGATTTTGTATTCCAGGAATACATTGATTTAACTTAATTGAGGCTTCCTGGAAGTGGAACCAACCAGCCAACTAACTAAGCCCTCTCCGAAAAAAAAAAAAGAAAAAAAAGAAAAAAAAAGACAAAGGGTGACTTAAGATAAGGTATTAATTTGTCACCTGAGGGTGGTTAATACAATGTCAGCACTGTTGTCCATGAGCCCCTGGCCTTTATGGCCTGCTGAACTTTTAGGACTCCTTTAAGCCCAGAAGGATGAAAGCCCAGAAACTCAGAACTCAGAAGTACAGTTGAATTTGGCAAGATCCAAAGTGATCCTGTTCACAAAATGAAGGAACAACATTGAGGTATATATGGGTATGTGAGAAAGTTCAGCATTATCAGAGAGCCATCAAAGGATGAGAAGCCTTTAGAGCAAGAGGTATTTGTGTAGACTAATTTAAAATGTAATTTGTGCAGTTGCCAATTGTTAAGTCAAGAAGACTATCCCGTCACTGTATACTAGAACTGAATAAGAAAAAGGAGAAACTTGACTTTGAGGAAGTTTTTCATTTTGAACTAGGGATGAAACCCTCTGAAGCCAGAATATCTTCATCTATTGCATATTCTTAAGCATCTCATCTGGTAAATACTGAACCATTTCTACCTCTGGTATGTCTTGTGGTTCTCATAAATGAAATACAGCCCCAAGTTACCCACATGGTAAGATGAAAGGGAACCAGGAAAACCAGGAAGCCAGGAATCTTTTGTCTCTGGCTAGAGACAATTTGCAAATGTTATGGAAAGCTTAGGATCGATAGTAAACAAGGTAAGTATAATGAACCATGGAAGATCAAGGGAGATTAAGGCATCACTGATTTCTTCAGTAGCCAGAGCTTAACAAAATTCTCCGTGTGATCTTAAATAACAGACTGTTCCGTGCCACAGAGAAAGGAAAAGAAAAAAAAGAATGTGTCAGTCAGGTCCAGTCATGATTTACAAGCATTGAGCTGGCATTAAGAATAAAAGCACAAGATGATTTGACTGCTCTTGAATTATCTTGACTACTCTTGTATTCTGGAAAATTGGGATGCTTTTACAGTTTTTGAGATACTATTTCTTTTTAATGAATGGCAGCAGCATTGCTAACAGAAGTTTACTTCCAGAAGGCATCAACGCTTGGACGACCTTTTTGACAAATACAAAGATTCTGTTAATGCTTAATGCCAGTGCCTTCAGTGAATTTTGTTGGGGAAAAAAAAAAAAAAAAAAAGCACTCCAGGATGAAATGAATTTACCTACAAAATAATTAAATAACTCAATGCAGGGCCTGGATAGCATAAGTCTATATAAGAATTTACAATCTGTTGAATGTTGGACCATAAATTTACTAAGAACCAGGATGTGATTGGCTTGTAAACCTTAATAAAACAGTAAAGCTTCCCTTTCTGATAATGAAAGTTTAAATTTTGGCCAAATTAAGCTCAGGACATATCTGTGTGGGTCAACTAACTGACATGGCTGTTATGGGATAAGCTATTTTATTAACAACAACAACAACAAAAGTCTTCTATATGGACACTTTATTTCAAAATAAAATAAAAATAAATTGAAAAAAAAACGGTGCTGTAGTCCCAGAATAGTTATTCTTATGAAGTAGTGACTCCAGAATAAATTCACTTCCAAAGGAACTGAAGAAGCCTGTATAGTGGGACTAGAGTATAGTAAAGTGGTCAGAGAGCTGATTATGTGCTGTGATAAAGCTTAGCTGAAGATCAGGTTAACTTTCAGTAATGCATAATAATAATAATAATAATAATAATAACAACAACAACAACAATAATAATAATAATAATAATAATATCTTTATTTTTTATGTTTTTTTAGCAAGAGAATTTCTTGTATACTTCCCATTACTTTCCAATGGGAGTTTCCTAAGTGCATCAAAGGGAGAATATCCCTTTAAATGCTGCTATTGATTTGCACCAAAAGTCCAATAGACTTTGGTGGGAGTTCTATGTGCTGATCAATGGGAGTATCAAGTTAATAAATAATTCACTTCACAAAACGGCATTAAGATAATGCTAAAGATCTGTAAAAATCTTTCAGAGGAAAGATTTCCCACATTCCTAACAAACTACTGGGAGTCAGATTTAGTTTGGTCAAAGTGAATGCAGCTCCAGGTACATTAATAGCTGCATCATCCTCACCAAAAGTTTCACTTACTTCCTATCTTGATTTCCTAGTGAGGTGGGTGAGTATGTGTTAATAGTTAGAATATGAGGCGGGTGAGTATGTGTTAATAGTTAGAATATGACTTTATTTCTCTCCATTCAGGAGATGGATACACATTGCAAGGGACCTTTTGGCAAGAAAACTATAACAAATTGGTCTTTGAAAGCACATTCAAAGCTCACCTTTTACCAAATAAGCATGTGAGTGTTACACAGATTACTAGAGCATTCTTATTTTGTAGTACTTTTTTTTTTTGTCCTCCTCTTCCAGATTCTGACTTCTCAGATCTTGGCAGAAGGATCTGTGCTATCATGTCAGAGTATATCTTCAGAATCTATCTTTATATGTTTTATCAATTCATTTTTGTGCATAATTACTTCCTTTCTCTCCACTTGCAGCCTGCAGAAGGCAGTGAAGAGAAGAGTTAACTTGGATCTATTTTACTTCTTAAGCAAGGCTTATCTGAGTGCTCATTTGTGTACTTAAGTAAAATATAAATTGTGTCTTTTCCCTTTTAGCATATTAGGAAATTTTGAAAGTCAAATACTTAAGAAGCATAAGCCCTCATCGGTGGATATGGTTTTAACTAAGACCTTTCAGCTGAACTAGGTAGAAGTTGTATGCCTGGAAGGTATATGCAGCTGGTTAAGAGTTTGCCCCTGTATGGCCTCATGAATGTATAAGTGAAATTCATTTAAATTCTTTAGAGAGAGAAAAGGGGAAAATCCTCTTAACCTCTGTAGGAGATTTATCAACTATGCTGCTTTACTTAGTTTGCTCTAATCTTAGACAGTAAGCTGAATGGCATGTAAATAGTTGGCACATCAGAACCTTTAACAAGGTTCAATTTTTTAATGTGTGTATGACTTACTGGGAGATTTTAATAACTAATATGAAGTCACAGGCCAAAGGCACAGGCATAAAGTTACACATTTCAAAGATTATATTAAAGACATTTTTAGCTTTGCTGTGATTTTACAATTCCAAAATTTCCTATAGACTGTATTTTCTGAGGCAAATTTCATTGCCTTGGGATAATTTTGATTTTTTTTTTCTTTTCTTTAATATGATTTGTCATGGCAAAATGTAGACTTCCTTTTTCCATGTGGGTTTGCTCTGTGCTTTCTGTGGCCTGCAAGGAATTAATTTTAATTAATATCACTGGCAAATGTAGTGTTGAAATAGTCATTGTGACAGACATGCCTCTGTGTTAACAGTTGGGTTAAACAGCCCTTTTATCAGAGCTATTAACACCTAGTATTACTGTCTGATTAAAGATCATTGAGTGGATTATCCATTCCCAATGCTTCCACTCACCCCAGACAGGTGCTCAAATAAGAAATGATGCCAAGTAAATTAACAGTAGTATTGCAACATTAATGGCTTTGTCTTGGCTTCAAAAAAAGAAAAAGGTATTAGGTTGTTTGGGTATTTTGGCGCAAAAAAAAAAAAAAAAGGCAAGTTCAACACTGAGACCTCTGCCCTACAGTTGCCCTGGTCTTCTGATCTCATCAAAGATTACTGTGCCTTTTCTTCATCTAGTTTTTCAGAAGGATTGCTGTACTTTTACACTATTTTTTTCCCCCTCTGTGTAGGCAACATGTAATGTAGATAGTCTATCCTGGGGCTGTATAAATGCATTTTATTTTAGGTTCATGCATTTAGACTGGACTCATAGGTAAACTGGAAGTGTGTAACTTAAGAAGGCAGGAAATCCCACAAGAGTTCACAGACCATAGCTTAGCCGACAGTTTAGCTTAGCCGACAGTTTACCTTTTAATGGGTGAAATTAAGCCTTGACATTAATAAGCACAGTTCCTCTGACTTCAGTGGGATTTTGTGTCCTTTTACTAGTCAGATTCCTGGCTGGGCTGTGTTGGATGTCCCCCTGGAAAGCTCTGTGTCTGCAGCATCGCTCTTGTCTGCTCTGTCTCGTCTGGCCTGAGAACCATTTCTGACATGGTTGAAGAGTAGAAAACAGGGGGCTGATGACAGGCAAGACCTCAAAGTATTTGTGTGCTTTGAAACAGGACTAGTGTGTCTTGTTTCTGTTAATTACAGCGGCAAATTTCCTGTTAACTTTGAAAGGGCCAAGCGTTTAACGGAAGCAGGGGGAACAAGAGCTAGCCCATGGGTAGGGCAAACATGACCCTGAGGACTGTCTGGGTAGAGAGCTCCTTGTGCCGTAAAGAGTTTTCTTGGGCATCTATGTGAAAGAAACATGAAAAAATAAGCACTATTTATTGATGAAGTGCTGTTCTTTGTATTCCGCTTTCTTTGGAGAGGGTGTCAAAAGGACATGCTGGTGTCAAGTGGATTTCAAAGCGTGGTGCCTCATGTTGTTTAAAACTGTGCGCTAAAGAAAAATCCCAGGCTGCATCTGCTTAGATGGAGGCGAGTGTCTGACATGCCTAGGGACTGGGACAAAAAAAAGAAAAAAAAAAAAAAAGAAGCAGACCTGTCTTGGAGCCTCTGGTCTCTGGTTCAGTTGTGCTCTAAAGGGATGGTGCCTCTTAGGTTAGGAAGTGATGACATGTAAAGAGAGCTTTAGAGATGCAGCACAACATTATGAGGGAACCTCCTCTACCTCTCCACACCTCCAAAGCCTCACACTCAGTAAAAGATGCATTTGATTTATCAATAGACCTTTCTTTACTCAGCTTTGCTGCAATTCCTTTTGGGAAAAATTTGATTTTCATCAAAGACACAGAAGACTATAAAATTGGAAGCAGATGTGGGATCGGAGTGGATAGTCCTATGGCTGTTTCTTTTGTCAAAGCAGTTTTGAACAAACCCAGCCTTATATACTTCTTGCTGTCTTGCCCCATCTAACTTTTTTT
Source organism: Nothocercus julius (assembly GCA_013398735.1). NCBI lineage: Eukaryota > Metazoa > Chordata > Aves > Tinamiformes > Tinamidae > Nothocercus > Nothocercus julius. The sequence continues at coordinate 2,989,467 of VZSV01000021.1, forward strand.
GTCTGATTCTTACATTTTCCAGAGACCCAGGAGGTGCAGTGTGAATAACAGGTCTAAATGTAACCTTCTTCCCTATCACATCATTTATCTCTTGATTTTTCCAACTGTTCCTGTATTCTTTGGAAAATACGGTTAAACAATAACCTTGACATTATGTATTGTTAAAAAAAAAAAAAAATACAGGCAAAGCTCTTCCCTTAGCCTGACTTTAGTCATGGTTACCAGTGCTTTTGCTGGACTGGATCAAGCCAGCCCATATATCTGGCATCTCGGAATTTGTTCCAAACAATCTTAGATCTCATTTACTTAGAGAAAAGTTTGTCGTCTGGAGTATTAATGGTATTGTTAATATAATTGATGAGCTAGAAGAAGTGCAATTTTGAACTTTTTTTGTGTGTGTGTCCAGTGTCTTTGATGCGACATGCTTTGTGCTGCATGGAAAAGGAGCAAAGCATCTAAAATTGGAATTTTGTGTATCTTTTGCTGGTGTTTATTCGATCCTGATTTTTAAAAGAACCAGGATTGATCCAAGTGAATTATGACTTCAAATACAAAGTTTGCCAGAATCCATGAGGGCTTACCCATACGGATTCAAGACTTTTCGTATGGTGCTCTGTGTGGAAGTGAAGTCCCTTGGTAGTCAGATTTTCCCCAGTGCAGGGACAGTACCTAGCAGAGGGAGTCCCTGGTGCTGTTGCGTTCACTCCGGAGAGCAGCCTGGCGCCCGCTCTGTTCTGAGCCTTTGACACACTGATAACCTGGCACGGAAACGCTGGGCTCTCACACGGCAGAGGGTGTAGCAAGGAGCCTGCAGAACCTGTCTAGGTTACTCCAGGGTTAGCACAGGGCATGTTCTCCACTTCAGTGCTCAAAGAACTGGCACTTCAACACACCTGTTCACCTTAGCCTCCTGTTACACAGCACTGTACACTTCTGCATCCTACATCTTTCCACACCGCCCACTACGCGCTCCCTCCAAACTCCCTCCTGACTTATCAAAGGTCGGCTCAATGCACTCAGTCCACCTCTCCTCCACACGCTATGCTTGTCCCTTCTGTGCCTTTTTAGAGCACTGTTTCGCCCACAGGGTCAGCCTCACATGGGCTGGCTTGTCTTCTTGGTTTCTTCGTTCATGGTGCTAAGCAGAGTTGATGAGACAGAAAAAGGAAGGTAGCAGGGGTCACAAAATCTTCTTCACCAGGCAAGTTTGGAGCAGCTTGGAATTATTTTAAATAGGTGGTAACATGGCCTCTGAGATACTGAAGTGTGAAATTCAGACCCTGAGATTTAGTTCTAGAAAAATCACAAGTGGGAGAGTGAAGTGGCAAGTTTTCAACAAATAAGTTACTTAAAATGTTCTTATGCAAATACAAATCAATAGTTTTCTGGAATAGGTGAGCATAAAATGTGATTGTTCTGTGCAAAGTAATTGAGTTAAAGCAGGAGATTAGCAGTGCAAAAGAGAACAAATACAATTCAGGCTGTAGGTGAAGTTGCTTGTTGAAAACTGTGCTCACTATCGAAGAGCGGACAGACAGCTCATGCTGTGAGATCTTCCTAATGAGGGGGTCACTTACTGAATCTCCATATTTACCTACGCAAAATATTGCACAGACTATATGTGGAATTAAGTGACATTCCCCAAACTTTTGTAAAACAAATCAAGATCCAAATTTTGTTCTCAGCCTTACCTGCAGTTTCATTTTCATAATGCAAATAGAAATTGGGCTGTCGATGTACTTTTCCAGAAAAACAGGGTTACCCTGAATCTCTGAACTGGCAAGACTATTCTCTAAATGGTTTCTAAATGATTAACAATGAATCACTGTTTTTTACAGGTCTCAATGCATTCACCATATGCCAAGTGTTGCAAGAATATGAGAGCATGTATTAAATTAAAACTGGCTAAGCAACTTCACACTGGCATCTCCACTTGGTAATAGGAGTCTTGGGAAGAAACTATTTGAGCTTAACCTTCCTAGTATGGGTAAGATACTAACATCTTCTTGAGCATAATTATCTTTCCTCCCCTGACATCTTATCCTTTCTATTTTTCCCAGTAGGAGGATCAAAAGAAACTTAGTTAACTTAAACATTCATCAGATAATCCAAAGGAGACATTAATCTGGAAGACAGTATTAACAAACAATTAATTCGTGGGATGATTCCTTTCTTATATATATGATTTTCTTAAGATTGTGACTGTTTTTTTTGTTTCTTTTTTTCGTTTGTTTGTTTTATTTTCAGGCTAAATTCTAGCACAAAGGGCTACGTACTTGAGGAGAGTAGCCTTGGAAGGGAATGAAGAGACAGGAGGGAAATGCGTGTCTTCTTCAGGATACTCATCTTGCTGATGAGTTTTAAGGGCAATTATTATTCTCACCCCTATTTGTCTCAAGATAATACTCAGAGGTTTGCTGAAAAGCAACTCAGTAGTAAGCAGAAAACTATCCTAGATGGGTTTGTACATGAGCAGCCTTGCAAGCCAGACTTACTCTGTGACTTACTTCCTTATTAGGGAGTTTTTTTCCCCTTCTGTTTCTCATCTCATCTCCATCTTTTGATTGTTCCAGGTCACCACTAGGTCACTAGGATAGTAAATCTAGCTTTTTATTTTGTGTTCTTTCTCCTGTGCAATTGTAATTTTATCAATGGTATCAATGGATATCACAGCGCACTAAATACAGGCAGAATGTGTAGGGACGAATCACCGCCGGAAAGGAGTCAGTCCATGAGGAGCAGAGCTAATAAAACGGGGTTGCCGTTAGCTTGTCGTCCTTTGTACCTTCTCCTTCCTGGTGCGCGACATTAGCCTCTCTCCGTTGCTTTTATGGCATAGCGTTACGTAAAGCACAGGGCGCGCGCGGTGCAGCCGGGCACGCTGCGTGCGCTGCGCTCGCTGCCCCGCCGGGACGGCCGAGCGCGGCCGCCCCTTCCCGAGCGAGCAGTGACTCCGCTTGGCCAACGGCTCCGAAAGTTTTCCGAAGGGAAGGCTGAGGAGGAGGGAGGGAGGTAAAGAGGTAAACAGATGGAGAGAGATACCACGGTCCTTTAAGCCTCATTACTCCCAAAACCAAGCTGAAAATGGCTGGCAGCGCTTACCGTTAATGAAGGTTTACCCGGAATACAGCAAGGGGACATCAAAGGTGTGACTGCACCTGGCCGTGGCACAGTAGCCTTCCTCTCCCACCCGCACACTCTAATTAGGGCTTTAATAACTTTCAGAATCATTTTTTAATAGCTGGTTGTGTGAGACTGCAAGACTCGCCATTTAATTTATAGCGAGCGGTGGAGATTGATGATTGCAGCTGATGAATTCATCTGCAAAGCCGGTACAGCCACAAATGGATCTTTCAGTGGTTCTCATGTGTTTGATGTGGCGCAACTGGCTTTTTCTCCTTCTCCCAGTTAATTCCTGGTAAGATGCTCGAAGAAAGTCCTATAGTCCCCTCCTGTATCATAAAAATATAGGCATTATAGGCTTTCCTTGGAAATGCTTCATTCTTATAGACTTTCACGGACTGTTCGCTGCATCTAAGAGGTTACACTGGGATACAATAGGAGCTGACATAGTGGTTATATTCAGGCAACTGGTTTCCAAACATTTAGAAATTGACATTTTTATCAGTGAAAAAAAATGTCATATTTTTATTGCCTCATTAATGATGAGGATAGTCTTATTATTTTAAATGTGGTATCCAGGTGCTCTAGATAGGTAGGAGATGTACAAATTCAAATTTATGGCCATTTCAATGAATGTGAGCAATTGTAGTTGTAGATTGTAATATGGATTAAGTGATTAGGAATGAAATAAACTTTATCGCTCCCAAGAACCTTAGCTCAGAATTGTATTTTATTTACATTTTATTGTGGTCTGCATAGAAATCTAAGTTGTGATATGCAGTGGAAAAAAAAAAAAAAGGAGAATTTCATTTTTTTAAAGGGTAAAGTTTTAAATTCTGTACTTAAAGTTAGGCCTAAAAATTATACTCTTTTAAGCGTCTGAACAACTGCCAGCCACTTGAAGCCAATTGTACCACCAGATGCTGCTCCCAAAGGAAAGTAGGCTACTGCTAGTTGCTGGTTTGCAAACTGGTTTGCCAATGATTTTATGTGCTTTGGTTTGAATATTATTTCAGTCAAATTTACTCATCACAGGTTGCAAACTTTTGCAAAGGTGCTTAAAAGGAAGCTTATTTAAATATTTAATTTCAAAGACGTCGATTAAAAATGGCGTGGCATTTTCTATGTAGAGACACGTCAAGTGAAATACTGTGTGTGTGAAAGTGTTAGTCAAGGCCCTGATGACTTTTGGTTCACATAGTCAGGTCGCTATCCAAGTGTCTCTGCTTAAGAGGACTCAGCATTTAAACCCATTTAAAAATGGATTGGGTTGAATGATACTGTTCATTGTGTTCGAGGCCTAAATGTTCAAGAGGAGAGTAAAAGGAGTGTTTCTCTTCTAAGTGGTGTCAAACCAGGAAGAATGATTATTCCTACGTTCTGCACATGTCAGCATAATAGGAGCTTAGTCATGCAAATCCTTATTACTTGGCAGTTCTGCAGCAGAGCAAAACAGAGTGTTACCATATTTTATCTGTGTTTGTAGTTAAGAGTACGCCTTTCACTGTGCTTTTTAAGAACAGATGTCAGGACAATGCAGAAAGCATAAATGAGTGCTAAAAAAATATTTTTCTGATTTAAAAAAGGAAAAAAAAATCCTTAGCTAGTTGAATGTGTTGGCCTTTATTTCCATAGAAACATGTTAACTGTTAATATGCTTCTTTCCATTTCTACAAGGAAAATAAAAACAATCATTTAATTAATGACTTTTTTTTTTCTTTTTACTATTTTTAGTATTTTGCTAAGTGTTGTGGTACTAAGCTCTGAGTTTCAGAATATCAAGAATTTCTTGGCCCTTTATGGACTAAGATACATTGTAGTATGCTGAATAAATGTGTCAGGCCAGAAGAATGCTTTACTCATGTAGCCCACAGACACCGTTAAGAACCAAGTTGAGAAAATCAGGCTTTAGAAACATTAGCAGAGTTGTAAGGAAGCAAGATAAAGGTAGGGACAATGGGGAAAGCAGATATCAGTGACATTTTAAGGTGCTCTTTGCACTGTTACACAGCCAGGTTTAATACGGACAGTTAGACTGTCTTTTCCTCCATAGAATAGTGAAAACCACTAAAGCAGTGTCAGGGAATTGCTATTTATCGTATCAGGAGAGACCTAGCACTCATGCAAAATCTGGATGGGTCCAAGTCTTTCTCCCGGACTACCAGCGGGGTAGAAGTGGTTCAAACAATTCACTGCCTTCCTGACTCTCATGCAGGAATGCTGAGGAGAGGGGTTTAGATTTATTTTTCTTTCCATCACTGTATTCAGATATTCTACTTTGTTTTTTTGAACACTGATTGCATGGTATAATCGTTCGGTGCCTGTTTGTTTCAGATCATCAAAGAAAGGAAGGAGATCTCTTAATGGGGCCTGGCACCTTCGTGCAGGCATACACAGGATCATTGCCCTGCCTTCCTCATCTGGATTACAGGCAAATGCCTCATAAGAGATATTAATTATAGGTAAAGCTATGAATGCCACCTATAGCTAAGCTTGCTTGTTTTTTTTTTGTTTTTTTGTTTTTTTTTATCAGTTTCAGTTTCTTATACATTTGTCAAATGTATTATTTGGGCTGAAAATGTACAGGCTGAGAGACTACACCTAGATGAATTTTTATGTCTAAAGCTTCAGAAAAATTGGCCGCCTTTCTTCTGAGAACAGTCCTAGAGAGATATGTGTTGCTTTTTTTGCTCTTCTTATAAAGAAATTCATGTATCCATTTTGTTGAGAAGCTCCAACAAATTGGAGAAGAGGTTCAATAATCTGGAGGTGGAAAAAATGTATGGCACTGTTGCCAGATTCTAGGCCTAACAAAAAATTTCTCAATGCAAGAACTCAAGAACTAACAGAACACAGAAGGGAGGCAGTGGAAAGTAAGTTAATTTTGGAGACCTAAGTCAAGATACTTAGCAGCTACCCCTCTCCCTCAGGGTGTCATTATATGATCTCTTTATGTACCTGCTTTTCACCTGTAGAAATGGCAGGAAGCTCATCCAATTCACAAACTGCACGGGCTTTGTGGAAATTCATTTCTTGTTTGGAAAATATGCAAGTAATAAAAGGATAGCATGAAAGAAGATTCAACGGACAGATTTGTAATTCTGTCTTCATAGCAAGTCTTTGGTGCAGAACACTAAATAAGATCTGGTGCCTCAAAGAGAGCAGTAAGAGGTAAAAAAATATTGAACATCTGTATGTGTAATCTATCTACTGAATGAGGAAATGACTCCAGGTAAAGATACTCATCTTGTCCATAGTCTTGCGTACAACATATACACCAAGGGGACTGAAATGCAATTGTCTGGATGGTCCGGGATGTTTGCAAAAATTGATTGATTAACTTGTGTTGTACGATTCTTCTTTTTTTTTTTTTTTTGGTATGTCATTCACAACTTACTATTATCTGTAGCATCTGTAACTCAGGCAATAGTGGAGGGAGACAAATGCGTGAAAATGGAGTAATACAGTAAAGGAGAGAAACAGCAAATTATTTTCTTAAACCCTTGGATAACTTCCTGTTTTGTCTGCAAAATAGTATTTTCCCTTGGAGAGGAAAAAGGTGTTAGACATAGCAATTTCACTTGGATAGAAACGTCATCACATAAATAGCCTGCTGTGAATGACATTTTAGGCAGCTCAATCAATATCCTGCCAGGAGAAACAGACTCCCTCAAAAACAGTTATAAATTCAATGCATCCCTTAATGGGAGATGTATTGGAATTTTGCTTATAAACACATCCTATTTATAAAAGTGAGAAAATAAACCTTCCATTATGTTAAAGTCAAACCATTCATATACCAATACTAATTATTTTTTTGATGTAATGTTTGTCTGGTGCATTATCTTATATTTTTGACTTCTCAAGAAATAAAGGATTTTTCTTATTAATAACAACCATAATGAATGGCCCCACAGCGCTTTTCATTCAGATTTCAAAGAATTTTGCAGAAATTTGTTATCACCATGTTGTAGACGGGGAAGCAGAAGACAAGAAGAGTGAGAATCCTCGGACACCAACTAGACCATCAGAGCAGACTGTTGGCTTAAGTAATGTAACCTGCCCCTAGCTTGGTGCCTTCGGACATCACTGGATCTGAGTTGCATTTATGTCCCACAGGTGACATTTCTAAGACTGTCAGCTGGGTGGAAGAGGGTTTTGAAAGCTTATCAAAGCAGAAAGTTAGGGCTTAAATATGACTGTAGTTTGCTAAGTGAGCGTATTTGAGAGTCTCAATCTCAACCACACAATAGTCAATGTTTAATTGTGCATTTAAGGAAGCTAAATATTCAAAGGGGATATTTGGGATTTGATCCTTGGCACTACACAAAAAAAAAAAAAAGGTGAGAAAAGCTTCTGTCCTGATAAGAAGTTATGAAAACTGACAGTCTTGTGAACACTGGAAGGTTAAGGGTATAGACAGGCAGGAACTCTTTTAGCTTAAACAATCTAAAGAGCAATGCCACTCGCTCGAACTTCAAGTGTCTCGAGAGTGTTCCTGTAAGCAAGCTCTGCCGGCAAATGGGAGAGCGCCGCAATCTCTGCAAAGAAGTGATGGTCAACAGCTGCGGCCGGAGCCTTCCCTTGGCATGTCCGCGTCCAGCAGGGAACATCTGTCCAAAGCCTAACTTCCAAAATTTACAGAACAAAGGTATAACTTGTTTAACAAATTGCTCATATTAGCCAAGTAATGGAACGTGCTTTGATTCCGCTGATGCCAGAACTATTCGACTTTTACTTTCCTTACTTATTTAGGACAATTTTTTTAGAAAGCTCATTTTCTGAAAAGAAAAAAAGAAAATAGAACTTAGGTCATGTAAGGCACTCTCAGTGAGAAATGAAATGTTATGAATGTTATGTATGAAAAGTTGGCTTGTTGTGGCCCCAGTGAAACAACTGAGAAAGATATTGATTGGTAAATAAAGCAGAAAATATTTTGATTTTTAGGTTTTAGGGTAGGTTCAATGTGATCATAAAGGAAAAAAAAAAAAAATCTGTGTTATCTGGGAAAGTGGCAGGTGTATAGATGCTGGGTAGACAGGATTGCCTCATGGCTTCCATCTGAATGCCTTGAGTCCATCATTTGCAAGGTGATGAGATTAGCACCTCACCCTGACCGCTCCACTTTGTACACCTCGCAAGAATGAGAGTTGTGGCCTTCATTATTTGCACATGGGGCAACAAATAATGGATTTATATATATATATACATATAACGGAAGAATTCTGTAGTTTAGTTCACTTATAGTGGTGTTAGCAGTATTTTTTTTTTTTTTTTTTTGATTCTGGAAGATGTTAATGGTATCTTACATCTGTAAGAATGATACCTTTGGGTAAAGATGTTAAATGTGCTAAACAGCTTTCCTTCAGGCTAAGTGACAGGAATATTTAAAGATGTTCTTAGCTACTGGTGGAAAGATGGTAATAGGTAATCGAGCAAATCAAAACCTCCGCAGAATTAGGCCAAGTAATCTGAGAAACTGGTTCCAAACGTGACTGTCTGTGTGAAGAACAGTGAGGTAGTGATCTGTGAGCCTGACTTAGGAGGAAGCCCAGAGGCCCTTGGAGGCTTGCGGCTCACTGGAGAGGAAAGCTTAGGTCTGCTGAATGGTGAGAGTGGATGCTACCGCTTTTTTTTTTTTGCTTTGTGTGATTTTACACTTTGCAAAAAGCATCACACAAAAGAAAACCTACTCACCAGTTCCTTCTCTGAAAGAATGCAACCCATGGCTAATGCCACATAAACAGTTCTATGGGATGCATCTCTGGACATAGCAAGAAACATTAATGAAACATTCCATATTCCTTTTCTAAAAGAATTTGCAATATGATGGCCAGAAAAGCAACACTAATTACCTTCTTATCCTTGGTCTAGAAATGAGAATTACATGGGCATCTCTTCACTCCTGCAAGAAATAGCTGAGCACTCTTTTAAAGAAAACATACGTTACTTAGGGAAAGTATGAGACAACTGGAAGGCAAGTTACATGGATAAGGAAACAGTATTTACACTTTTAAAGAAGGTACAACTAGGCAAGACATCCTTTCACTTTGACACAGTCCTTTCCAAGTATTTACTTGAGTATTTCCAGGTATTTATCTGGTATTTCCAGGTAATTTGTGATGTAATAAATCGCAATAACTGAGCTGCAAGCAGGATCTCTTGAAAAGGCTGGATCGTGCGAAATGCTGGGTGAGTGTATTTAAAAGCTTGTAGCTGCTTGTAAGAATGGACCAGTAATAAATTTTGAGATAAATAAAAAATAAAATAAAATAAAAACACAAGCAGAACACAAGTCCTGGGGCTGTTATCAAAACACACAAAGAGAAAATAGCACTCTTTTATCATTATTTTATTAATGATAATCATGGTATTTTAATACATCAGGGCTAAAATGTTGTGCTTAATGAATAGCTGGAATTCCCAGGGAAATCAGCAGGGGTTGTGTGTGCTTCTGATGTCTGAAGGTAGTGTCTTAAATTAAAAATACGCTCTTCTGCAGCAACAGTGAACTTGGTGAATGCGGGAATGAAAAATGGTTACAAGCTGTAACCCATCTGCATCAAAGTCAGCAAGGAAAAAGGCATGTTGTACCCTGTATTCCTCAAGAAGGAGTACATGCTCGTACAATTAAAGGCTTGTGTCATACGGGATGCACGCAGGGAAAGGCTTGATCCTGTTTTCACCTACTACGCCTGATGAGCCACATTGTTTTTGTCTCACTGTGCCGGCAGTCGCATTGAGATTACAGAATAAAACGGGAACGCATGGTACGAGCTCCCTTTAACAACTGCAAAACACTCTGAGATCTTTCGAAGAAGGATGCTCAAGAACTGTGAAATAGCTTTTGTTTGAGGAGGGCTGGGGGAGGAACAATAATATCAGTTCAGACAGTGCTTGTTTAAATCTATCACGTTTGAGCACGGCACTTAAAGCCATATTTAATGCCAAGTGTATGAAGCCTTGCTGGGTAAGTTAAGCATGAATTAAATCGGGTATATGGTTATACGCAGCTTGTAAGGCTTCCCTTTTCATTCTCCCCATTGCCTTTTCTCAGCTCCATTTCCAGCAGGAAACTGTAACTGCAAGTAGAGACAGCTTGGCAATGGAGCTGTTTTCTTCCCCTGATAAGTTGTAGCAGACACATTGGGGATGGTGCCTGTTAATTTAGAGGGCATTTAACACTTAATCATGCTTGTCTAGTACAAGTCAGGGAGGACACTGCTTTCTGCAACCTCTAATTGGGTGCCATCAGTAATATAAGCCTAAAATTGTCCCAGTCAGCAAGAGTATTGCATAATCAGCACAAGTATGTGCCCACTGGGGATCAGACACAGATAAGCGGGAGAGAGATTTGGAAATATCCATGAGATGAGCAGCGTCTACAAGATGAGCGGCGTGTCGGCTGCACAGAGGATGTCGAGATTTATGTGCTTTTTGGCAGTGCTAGCGAGCTATTAATCATTTCTTGTGAATAGGGCTCTTGTAAATCAGAGGTAGGGAACACATTTCATGGATAATCATGGCAAAAATGTCAGCTTTCCTATTTGGTCATATGCTGATAGGATGCTTAGCAGTGAAGCAGACAAAATCAAACACATAACATCAAAACACAACACTCCCTGCGCGACGGGTGGAAAGCGGGGAGATGCTAGATAGGTGAACTTTTCATCAGTATTCGAGAAGTGGGAAGCTAACATGCAACAACAGAGTAAACAGAATATATACATTTTTAAGATGTAGCCTTTGCTGAGGATTTGGTTCTAGCCAGCATCTGGCTGTAGCACAGTACATATAAAAAGACACACTTTGCATCATTTTAACAGCTGGCTGATCAGTTCATGGTTTTCCTTTACTTTTATTGCTCTGCTATTTACACTATATGGCCCTTACATGCAAATACTCCATCAGTTGCTGGGTTGCATATTTCATGAAGTACACTGAGTACTGCCAGAATGAAATACTGTCAGGGCAATATATATATATATATATTTAGTCTTTATCACTAAAGGCAATTTTCCATGTACACAAAAAAAAAAAAAAAAAAGGCAGAAAAAAAGCAAAAAGCAGAACCTCACTCCCCTTTCAATTTTTGCAAGGTGACCAACTCTCGTGGCTCAAGACCATTGAGGAACTATTGCTCAAGGACCGACACTTGAACTTTTGGAAACAGGTCCTGTGCCAAAGGAGACGCGTTCCTGAGCGAAGAAGCCTCACTCAGGGCTTTTTAGTGCATTGCTTTCCGTAACCAGAGGTTAGAACCTCAGTGGTTAGATCAGGATTAATGCAAAATAGTTTTTAGGTTAAAAATAATGATGTCCTCCCTGTGCTCTGGCTTAAGAATCTTTCTAATATTCATTTCCTAAAGGCAACTTTTCTCCACCCACCCAGTTTGTCCCTTTGGCCTCCAGTTCTACACATCGTTGCTCTATAAATTAGCAACATATGGAGATTTAAGTGACATGTAATTGTTTTCCAAGTGAAATGCTGGTCATGTCTACAGTAGAGGATGGAACAGTTAATGATAGAAGGAGACTGATGGTGTCAGCTGAAAAACACTATTTGCACATGAAAAGCACTGTATTCGCACACAAGTCACACTGTTTTGAACACAGTTTTGAAGAATTTCCATAGTCGTCCTGCCTTTCACAGGTGCTGTGGCAGGGGCTTCCCTGGAATTGTCCTGCATGGTCAATCAGAACATGGGGAGGTAATGACCTGTGGGAGATTTGTAATAGCATTTCCTGGGAGCTGTGGGAAGAAAGTCCAGGCTCTTGAAGCTCCCTGGGAAACTTCCATAAATCCCCATGAATCACAACCACTTTTATATCCCCTTTCAAATTAGAAGACATGGTGCTTGCTTTTGTTTTTGTTTTCCTCAGGAAAAGGAGAATTTTAAAAGGGTGCTTTGAAAGGCTCTCATGAGCTAGCTAGTAAATGAAAGTATCCCGGCAGCAACTGGGGCCAATATTTTTCTGTATTTGGGTCAAGACAAATTGGATCAGAGCAGATTTGAGAGGAGCAAGTGCTGGCTCCATAAACATATCAGGTGCTGACCAATGAAGAATCATTCCAGATTTTCTAATTTCTCTACCCAAATGCTACCGATTGAACTATATCAGAGTATTTTCCTCTACAGGGCCTTTAGAATACAGACTAGTGTTTTTAGAAGTTCATTATTACTTTAATTCTTGCCCTTTCCAGAGTTATGAAGCTCAGGGAAACTGTGTCATAGCCATGGGGATGAGTTTGTCCTCAGATAACTTGCATCCACCAGAAGGGCTGATTTCAGCATGCTTGGTTTCTCAGACTACATTAACTCACTGTGTCCTGGCAGCAGGGAATCGGAAGAGAGAGATCTTCTGTTATTTGAACATCAAGGTGTCCTGTCTACGAGTCTTCGGTTTTATTTTATTCCTGTGGACGCTTACAAAATAAACAAACAAACAAAAAGCAGAGAATATATTTCTTCCAGACAGATACTTCAGCATTTCTTTTCTTCTGTTCTAATTCTTTGCCCAAAATACTCCTAGTAGGTGATTTTAACAAATTTTACTGAATTCCATTCATTGCCTAGAGATGAATTGTCTGTTTAGGACAGGTGGGATTCAGTCACAGGCTTAGGAATTCTCTAGTATCTGTTATCACTATCCTAGGCGTGAGGTCTAACTATGAATTAATTTCTTCAGACATTGAAAACGGATTGGGGTTAGATTCAAGCTATAAATGCTTTAGCCTGGCTTCATCCTATTCCGCTTGTTACGAGGTTCTCTAAGCTGGCAGAAAGTTATTTGCTTCTGTTTCAGGGTTGCTTTGATGCCTGTCCAGAGTGGCCCAGGTCTGGCAGAGGAGGAGCGGCCGTGGGAAGGGAGAGGAGGAGGGATGAGAGCAGCGGAGCCGCTCACTTCATCCCAGCAGCCTCATCCCCGCCCTTCCCGACGGGCTTGCACGGATGCAGCCGGAGGAACCGGTCTCCCGGCCGGCCTGGAAGGACGCGCGCTGCTGTTTGGGCTCAGTCTGATGTGCCTTGGGATCGTGTGTGTGTGCGCCTGCCTCCCAGCCCCACTATCTTTAGAAAATATTACTTGATAGCACTTAAAAAAAAAAATCAAATCCTTTTAATGACTTGTTAGTTGGGTGCCAAATAGAATACATAAAGCAGGATATTTTTCATCAAGTTCATATTAAAAAGAGTGTAAAAAAGCATTAACTGATACAAAATCATAAAGATCTGGGTTTCCAGTTATTCTCAGTGCCCTTAGGGTGAAATTAACCCTGAAGTAGAAGCTTTTTCAAGGCTTTTACAGCATACCAGACCCACAGGGTGGGGGGGTCTGAATAAAGATGTATTATGGAACATTTTTAATGTGTAATTTTCATGTATGGTATCTTCCTGGGCCTTTTCAATGTTAAGTTGATTTATGATCAGGCAGTGCACATATTGATCCCGAATATTGCACAGATATTGAGAGTTCTGATATAAAGCTACTTTAAAAAATATGTCAACTTGATAAAAATTAATGCACAATAAAGCAATGCTTAGTACACAGTATTGATATATATATATAAAGTATCTAGAATTTATTGTCTATTTGTTACATATGCACTTGAGATTATTCAGGTATGTATGATATATATGTCTGTGTGTGAGTGTATAATAATATATATATACATGTATATGTATGTGCATTTATATATTGTTTTTGGCCTGTGTGGAAAGAGTCAGGAGAGAGAATGTGGAAGTGAATGCTGGCAATTTTACTTTGTGATACACTGAATAAAGCTTGCTTTCAGACCAGGCTAAAGAAAATATTTCTGTGACTTGATATACATTTCTAACTGAAGAAAGTAACTTCAGAACAAGATTAACTGGAAGAATTTTTGCATAACACTCCCTGCGATTTGTTGCAGCTTTTCCTCCATACATTTTGTTTAATTTTTATGTTTTATATGAGGGCTGAACAGACTGAATTTGTTTGTAATTTTGAATTTAAAGGAAGGCTCTTTGTTAAAAGCCCAGAGGAAGTTTCCATATGACTTATGGGCCATTTGGGCTCAATTGAATTTAATGGGTTTCAGCTGCACCTCCACAATGGCTTTGAAGGAACTGAGGGGAGATCTATAGGTCTTAATTGCTCAAGACCGGCTTGTTTTCTTGAAAAGGCTGTTTGCAAGAAGCAGGTTGGAAGTATTAAAGTATATATCCTAAAAGGGATGCAGAAACTGCCATTCGAGGAAGAAGCTAGAATGAAAATAGCTTTACGACATTACTCAGCAGCTGAATCAATCTGAACTGCTCTATACTAAGAGCTAGCCCTGCAGTTCTTGTTTGTTTGTTTGTTTAAGTAATAACTGGTTGGGATGACCAAGCCAAACTTTTTTTGTTGTTGTTGTTGTTTTAGCTCTTTTGAGAAAGGAACAGAGATCTCGGAACTAACAAGATAAATCTGGCCGAGGCCAAAAGAGAAACCTGACCAGACAGTCCCCTTGGCCTCTCTCATGCTGGTTGACCGACGTGAGATTTTGAGTCAGCAGTTGAACCATGACTTCTAAGAACAGTGGTTTGTTTATTCTTCCACTGTACAAAGCTTTTCAGTGGAATAGAACAAATCTAACTGGGCAATTTTCCATTTCTATTTTGTATTTCCCTCTGCATGCTCGCTGCCTACTGGCCTTTGCATAGTTGTTACAAAATTTGCCAGCATTATCCTTTGCTTCACATTAGGAGGTGTCCGACCCATAAGAAGCCTTTATGATCCCGTTTTTTCCAGGCAGGCAGAAGAACATGTGAAACACAAAGTTAAGAATATAAAGGAACTATTGTCTTATGCAAGATTAACCAAGAGGCCTTATTAGAGGAAGCTAACCTTCGGTACACTCCATCGTTTTGGCCGGCATCATTCAGGCAAGTAGGAAGGGGACGTTCTCCTGAGGTACCCGGCAGATGAATGCCAGATGGTACTGTCATTATTATTATTACTTTTTTTTTTTTTTTTTTTAAGCTAAATACCTACTGGTTATGTTCAGTAAAAAAGGAACGTTTTTCTTTTCTGAATCCTGCAGGGCAGAACTCAGACAAGCGTCTTAACACAAACACTGTAGTAACTGAAATGTGAAGCTGGAAATCCAAAGAATTCTCCAAAAGCTCTAAACAGCTTTTCAGGCTCAGTTCATGTTGGGCCTAATGAGTCCTCAAAGGGGAGAACGGTTTATCAAAGACAAACATTTTAAGTACAGCATGTTTACATGCAAAGTAAATGGGAGTTTGTTGCATCAATAGGGAAGCTTGATGAAGAGCAAAATGATGGAGCTTTGCTGATCAGGCCAGCACAGTGTATACTGGATAAGCAGATCTGATTCCCAAGGCAGTTCCCTCGATGAAATTGAGGGTTTAATTTTCATGGAGAAATTTCTTCATTGGTCATTCCTGAGTCTCAGTCTAGAACGTGTAGACAAAAATCTCAGGATACTGCCATCATCATCACAGCAATTTCTTCCACACAGCAGTACCAGCTGAGGGGAAACATGTTTACTTTTCCCATGTTAAAATATGCCATTTCAATTTCCATGCAAGACTTTAAGAACAAAATTATGCTGCCCTTTAGGGGAATGGCATTTGGGTAAATAGCAAGGATTACGGCAAGCCTTCCAAGTGAAAGCCTTATGCAACCATTTACATACAAGAACACTGTGGAAGAGAAGCTTCCACAGGGCCTCAGTCCTATAGAAGAAAAAAATTTGATTGCCCATGTGTTCCAAGCTATAAGATTTACTCTCTACACGTAGAGGCCAAGTAGGTAAGTGTGGTGCTGTTACTGAACCTGACGCTAACTCTGCCCTTCAACTCTTGTCCTTAAGCCCTTCTCAGCAGGCTTTGTGCAGCTTTTTTTTTTCCCTAATACACGAGCTTACACAGTTTCCTGAAGCAATATCTTTATATAAGCGTGTGTCAGTGACTGCTCTGTGTTGCGGCCTATGCAAGACTAGAGAAGTCTTCCTCAGGGCTTCATGGGCGCTGAGCAGCTGCTTCACCTTCCTTGCACTCAGAGGTGCTCAGATCCCTGACAGTCACGGCCTTGCAGTAATGCAAAGGCTCAGGGTCATCCCTTTACTTCTGTCTGACTTCCATTCAAGGACAAAGTGCTTATCTATGCTTTTGTTCCCAGAATTAGTACTTTTTTTTTTTCCCTTTTTTTAATGCTACTGCATTTTTTTTCCTGACCGTCTTCAGTGGTCGCCTCTTCTTTCATTAACTGGGGTAGTTGGTGCTGAAAACCAAACAGAAGGTAATAACAGACCGCAGTGAGCTGTCTGCTGTTGCAGATGGAGGATACCTCTAGGATTTGGGTCAGAAAACACTTGGCAAGCATCCCTCTGAATTCTTCTTGTCACATGTTGAGGAAGCCTGCTTAGTGGCAGGGGTGAAGAAGAAAGCTGAAATCTTAAAATGGCTTCAGTATGATGTTTTTTGTTTCGCATCAAAGTGATTTACAGCGTATCTTGCCAATTTATTCATACTGTTGCTGTCATGTTTTTTCCTGATTCTTTGCTTTTATAATAAGGAAAAAAATATATATATAAAAAAAAAGCCCTTGAGCTTCTCTCCATTTAAGCTTGCAGTGGTAAGAAAAAACGAGGCTTACTTCTGCCCTTTTAGAACCGGACCTTGCAGAGGTACTATAGCAAGCCATTTGTTTTCTTTAAATACAGTTCAACTTCACACAGGCACACACACATTCAGATGGTTTCCACTTGAAATTCCTCATCTAATCCAAACAGCTCTCAGCCTTGACTGCTGAACTGTGAAGGGGCTCCCTCCCCCGCGCCCGCACGTATAGAAGTGTGCGGCATTCCAGGCCTGGGAATAAAGCTCACTCACTAAGTTTACACGCTTTCAGGGCTTTTTCTTTTTGCAGATAGGCCTTAAAAAGCTTTGACCTCCTTCTCTGCTGCTGGTGAAAAGAAGCAGAGCAGTATTTGAGGGACTCCTCCTTTGGAGCCTTCCTTTATTATCCACTCTAGTGCCTTCAGTGTGAGTTTGAAGTTTACAAGGCTATAGAAAGTTGCTTAATATTTTAAAAACTGACAGTCAGGCAGACCCATGTAGCCTGGAGGGAAAACAAAAGTGAGTTCGCTGCCTGCATCCTTGCTCCTCACTTGGTGTGAATTAATATGCTGTATAGGGCTGTATAGGGCTTCAGTAGAGTGCTTTAAATAACTTTTTTTTTTTCTTTTTTTTTTCCCTGAACACAAATGGATTACATAAGCTGCAGGATAGATGGATGGCAGCAGATCTGTTAGCGTAGCGTGGTGTGGTGCAGCTGTTGGTTTACGGGCTCATCTGTCTAGGCAGCCACATTTTGCTCAGAAGGGACAGAAACGGCCAGTGCTTCAGCACGCAATCACCTCCCCCTCGCCAATAAATGGTCCCCTGATAGAACTCAGATTATTGCAGGCAGGAGGGGAGGATGCCATAGACGTGAGGTTGGGCTGGAAGGATGGGGGAGATGACCGCTTGCTAAGCGAGAAAATCCCCAAGTTTTGGTCCAGGTCCTGGGGCAGTGAGATCAGACAACCCTGACTTTGCATCAAACCTTTGTCTTCTCAGGTACCTGCAAATGCGGATTATCATCACAATACAGCAACCAACAGCTTATTTTGCATTTAACCAGAAAGAATTACTTTTCAAACAAGTCTCTCTCCTTTGGAGAGAGAAAATGGTGGAGAATTTTAGTGGGGTACATATGTGTTGACCAGACTATCAGCTGTGTTGATCACTGGTCTGCTGGAGTATATTAGGCATTAGAGAGATACAAAGTCATGACATTTCAAGATGCATATTTAAACATCATACATATTTTTCCTTTTTTTTTTTTTTTTTTTTCTCCAGAGAAGGAAGAACGTTATTTTTTTCATATTTTACTCATGTATATAATTTTTCATGGCCAAAAAACATACCTCAAAAGAAGAGGGAAAAGCTAGAACAAATGAGAAGACAAAGTTTTTTTTTTTTTTTTTTTTTTTTTTTTTTTGTCCAAGAAGCTCACAAACTATATTTAAACTGAGGAGAGGAGTTAGAATAACAAATAGAAGTGGGGCAGTAGGTTAAAGGAGGACAATAGGTTACAGACATAAGATTACATGAAGTCCATGCAGTACACACAAATACACTTCCTCATGCCCTGCCCTAGCCAGATGCTGCGGAGGAATGGCCAAAGATTAGCTCTCAGGGACAGGGAACTGTCTCGGTCGTGTTTGTTTTTACAGTGCTTAGTTCAATGGGACCCTAATCCCTGTTTGAAATCCCTAGTGCTATAGCAGTACAGATAATACACGCAAAAAAGTAGCAATAACATCCCTTGGTCCAACTTCTTTCCGAGTGCTATGCCTCTTTAGCTGAGCTTAATCTAAGGAAAAGGAAGGTCTGTGCACAGTGTGTAGGGATGCAGACTTTATTTGGGGTGTTTATTCTAACCTTTTGAAGTTTGTTCATCCCCTTCAGAAGAAGTGTTTCAACATGCATTCTATTTAAACTTTTTATTAACTCTGTCTTTCTCCCTGTTTGACACACAGTAATATTTGAAATGTCTGGATCTGATTGTGTAGAGGCAGGAATACCAGAAATTAGGACCATATAATATCTGGGCATAGTTTGCAGCTTGCCTTCAGGTAATACAGGGGGAACAGAAGAGATGGTAATTGTAAGAAGACAGCAGTTCCCAGGTTCATTTCACAGAAATACAGATGCCTGGAAAAGAGTCTTCTCAAATCGCTCATACGTAACCAGAGGTTTTGGCTTCTCCTGGCTGAAGGGAAGCCCGGATTTGAAGCTGTTCTGCCCTGGCCTGCTGAATCCCAGGAGGTCTAGGGCTATCACCGCCCAGCAAAATCAGTCAGAGTCAGGAAGGTCAGTAGCTTCAAGGGCTGTGAAAAATACGGTCATCTCTGTTGAGATTGGTAGGCATAGTTAACTCCAAAACGCTGGCCTTTGGAATTTAAGAATAAACGTGAGCAGTAGCTGTGTTCAGAGCTTAGCTATACACACGGGCTGAGCCCGGCGTCCAGGCCCCAGCCACGCTTTGGACAGGCTTTGGCTGTGCTGCGAGGTGTTCAAGTTTAGCTGGAGCAAAATTTAAGCCCTGTGCTTTACTGGCTTGGGCCATTTTCCCCTGCTCCTTTACCTGTTATTTCATCTGTTAAGTTCAACTACCTCCAAAAGCATGAGCTTTCACACAGCTGATAATTCTTGTGTGTTCAAGTAATGTGAATTTGGGTCCGGAAGACACGGTCAGGGAGTTGTCTAATTAACTTCCTGTCACTATAGCCAAGGCAGAAATTTAAAGTACAGTAACTCATTTTATAGTCATTCTATCCAGCACTGAATATAGATTGGAAAAATTCTTTGCTTGAACAAGATGTGTGCTAATATTGTTATGCTATATTAAAGTGCTCTTTAAAAATAAATTAGGTTCTCATGAGTGAGAGCGACCCTACCACAGCCAGGCCTAAGACAGGCAAGTTTCCTCCATGCACAGGCCTGCTAAATTCTCCCACAAAGGGGAAAGCCAATAACCCAGCTGAAAAGTCATATCCCATTCCTTATATATTTTTTTTCCCTTGTGACTCACCGAAGATTTGCTCATAGGCCTTCCAAAGGGTTAGGCAAAGCATTAGCTCTGGGGGGAACAACGTGTGTTTACTTCTGCACAAGCTATGCTTGTTTATCAGGGCTGTGCGTGGACATCTACGCAGCACCAAACCGAGCTGGTGTAATACAGAAGGTCCTGAATATTCAGAGGGC
This sequence comes from Nothocercus julius, assembly GCA_013398735.1. NCBI lineage: Eukaryota > Metazoa > Chordata > Aves > Tinamiformes > Tinamidae > Nothocercus > Nothocercus julius. Next base: position 3,009,391 of record VZSV01000021.1, read on the forward strand.
AATATTTTCTTCTCTTGTAACTGCTCTGTTTTTTCCTTCTGGTGCTTCCCCTCACACTCAAAAAGCTGCCCCCTTAAATGCGGCTTGTGGATGGAAAAATTTAAGCACTTTCAAATTCTCTCCTGGGGAATGAGGGCTCCTATCTCTCCCTCTCACACTGATACTGTAATTTCACACTTTTTTTTTTCCCCAGCAGTCGAGCCTCTTCTCGTTATATATGACATGCATGCTTCATTTTCATTAGGGCTTTTATAGTTTGAGAGTCCTGATGAACAAGGGAAAGGAAATTCGCTGCGTGCAGGGGCTGCCTCCTGAAGGGAAGCGGCTGCAGGAAGCGGCGGCTTCTCTTGTGCCCCAAACACTGATGCTTTTGTGCTCTTGCCGCCCTCCCCCAGATAGGGTAGGGGTTTGCTGACACCGAAGCCTCCAGTGACATCATGGCCTTTGCAACTGCTATCACAAAGTAATATTTACATACAGGAGGAAGAAATGGGGCTGGCAGATATGAGGTGTCAATAAGAAATAACCCTCTTTCGCCTTGTTGTCTGGACGAGACCGAGAGAAAGCACCTCTGTACACCAGGGCAGAAAGAGGACAGTCTATCAGCGATTAGCTAAACTTTCATTAAACAAGAATGTTCAACATGATAATCGTTGAATGGAAACTAAGCCAAACTAGATAGGGGGTCAGACTCTCCAATGACTTATGATTTACAGCAGCTGGGAGCTAGTCCATTGAATTTGAATAATGTCATGTCCTGACAGTGGTTAATTGCCACCCAATTATCAAAACTTTCTGGGCTGATCATCATCTCAGTAGAGCTCGCACATTATTAATCTTGTCTTTCACCAGTGGAAGTGCAAGGCTTGGAACACTTTGTGGGAAAGAAGGGAATGCCGTTCACCGTGTTTCTCAGCTTCATTTACATGACCGAATGTTTAACTCATTGCAGAATGGTTTAATGTGTAGGCTTCTCCTTTCTATGCCCACTCATGAGCTGAGTACTCAGGCACCTATATAATGTGGCTGTTAGTGGCAAACTGAAAACCTATAGCAGTGCTCAGATATCAGATTTAGATTGCACAGTCCTCTTTGGCATATAGTTTTTGTGTTTTAATGCGTATTTCTTCACGTGTATGGCCTTTAATTTGAAGATGAAGAAAGCTGAATTAGAATAGTTCTGCTATGAAGAAAATACATGTCTGTATTAAAAGCCTTCCCAATAAGGTTGTCGTGTACAAGGTTAAGCAAGACATGTTTAAGGCTAAGCATCTATATATTAGACTTTGGATATCCAAAGGATACATCTATCTGGATATCTGTTACTGCCACCAGTGCAGCATCAAGAGGGTTAAGCAGGTCCTCTGAGCAGGGCAAAAAGCGATGGCTCTAAGTAATGGCCAATAAACTCTGCTTCCTGAAAAGCAGCCCGTGCAAACTCCACTTGCAAGCAAACTTCTACTCCTACTGCTACTATGCAAGCAAACTTCCTTCACATGCAAGCAAACTTCCTTTACATGAAACCTTTGCGTACTCTCTCAATTCTTTTCCTTCTGCATTCCCACCCTTTTACCCCCTGGCATTCTTTCACACTGACATGTTATTAAGGTTGTCTCTGAAGCTGGCCCAGGCAGTCATACATATTATTTACATCACAACAGAGCCTGAGGGCAGCAGACAGGGCTGGGGGGCCTGTTGTGCCAGCTGCTATTCAACCATTAAGTACAGAGTTAGTTTGACCAAAAGAGATTTCGATCTTGAATTTTAACAGGTAAAAAGAGATGATTGTTTCACTGATGTTTCAGATCCCCCATTCAAGTTGGTGAAAGCAGGAGTCCTTAAGAAATCCTCAGCTTCCAGCACAGAGGTGTCACACAAGACTGCCAAACTGAGATCTCCTAAATTTATCACTAGCTGGTGATGCAAAAGCCACAGCAGCCAACCAGCAGAGTTTAACACAGACAGGCAGGATTGAAATGTACACAAAGATTTGGGAAAACCATTCTGGGTCCAATCAAATGCTCATATTTGGAGCCATGTGCTTACTTACATCTTAAAAGAAAAGAGGACATACCCCAAATCCCTCTGTATTAACCACATTTTTTAAAGCTTCTTATTGGAGGAAAATCTCTAAACCATTTTAAAGCCATGTTAGAAAGTCAGCCTTTAAGTATACAAAACACTGGAGACCATCATATGCTAATCTAAGCTTAACAAAACACATAGTATTATCAAGTGTAATTATACAGTCCAGTTTAGTAGCTTTACCTCTGGCTGTTCTCCATCCTGCTTTCAAGCTACATCCTTTCCTTTCATCTTACTCTACACCACATGAAACAGGTGAGATGTTCCCTTTCTATAGCTCAGGGCTGTAGTCACATGACTCTCGAAGCTTGGTATCTTCATTTAATCAGTTAAAAGAATGGAAATAATCAGAGATCTTTCATGAACTCTATGCCAAAATCTAATTTTGTTAAGCATTCAAAGCTTACTGAGCTCAAAAAATCAAGAAAAAAGTTAATTAATTTTTCCTATGAATACCTACTTTGAAAAGCTGCCCTGGGGGGCACACTTGTGGGAGAATCTCTCTCACAAATCACCAATACACATCACTGCTAGAAACTTCCACAAAAAGAGAATTCCAATGCTTTTTATTGTCAAGGCAACACTGTGGTTTCTGCATCACATTTGTTCGCATACAGATAGTAACAGCATCTACTTTTTATCTGATTCTATTTGAATTTTTATCTTGATTTAACTGACACTGATTTCTTACAGAAAAGAACCAGGGGTTTAGGGTTATCTAGCCCAGTAACAACTTCTGACAATAAAGAGATGGTGATACTTTCCCAAAACTCTGCATTTTACTATCTCACCACTAGATTATATGCGAGTGCCAATAACTTAAACTGCATAGAGCAGTGATTTTTAGTTCTGGGGTCCTTAAATGCATGAGGAGGACTTGTGAATGATTCTTAAGGGATCTGTGAAGGGTAATGCAGACAGGGCAGACTCATGTCAAAACGCCGCCGTTTGCTTGACAGGAGCCTGGAGTGCCACTGGAAGATGCTGTGGGGTCTGGAAAAACTGAAAACCCTGGGGCTACACTGTCTGCTTCAACAGAGCAGCTTGCCGAGCCAAGGTTGTGCGTGTTTTCTGTTGTGCTCTTCTTTCTCTACTGCAGGATTAACCTCACGTGCTCACACGCTGGTATTTCACAGACCTCCTCCCACTAAGACCATCTGACCCATGAATGCTCTGAGATTGCCCTGCCGGCGTGGAACGGTTCCACTCCTCTCCTTCCTGTGTCCCTGTTCACAGCGTTACGTGACCTGATGGATATTTGTGTGATGTGAATGTCATGGCGCGTCACAGGTTCCAGGGTTAGGCTTGCAAAGCTACAACAGTGCCTTGTAGGTAAGACAGATTCTTCCTGCCCTTCCTCTATTCCCATTAGCACAAACAGGAAGACATCCTATTTAATTTCCTATCAACCTCTGCGGTCCTTTTAGCAATAAGGGAGGCTTAAGATGTCTGTTAGTCTGAAAATAAAGAAAATGCACATGGGTTTTTAATTTTGAGGCAAAGAGGTGCGTTTTCCTCACAGAAAAGTACCTGGTGATGGTTCTGCTGTGAGTTAATCTGCTGTGTGAAGTCACCTTTCTGACTGGAGGGAAGGGAGTCACTTTTATGTACACGGTGGAGGGGAAATTCATAGAAACACAGCATAAATGAGGTTGGAAAAGGCCTCTGGAGATCACCCGGTCCACCCTCTCATCAAAACAAGGTAGACTTTAAAGTTAGGTCCGATTGCTCAGGGTGTTGTCCATTCGAGTTCTGAATATTTCCAAGGATGGAGGTTCTAGCACCTTTCTGGGCAACTTATTCCAGACATAAAAATTCGTAGCCTCAGAGTAATTGCTTTTTTTTTCTTTAAGCAGAATTCCCCTCGTGGCAAACTGTGTCCATTGCCTCCTATCCTATCACTGTGCACCTCAAAGATGAGCCTGGTTTGGTCTTCTCTGTTCTCCCATTAGGTAGTTGTAGGCAGCAGTAAGATCTTACTGCTGAACATAGGGGAGACCAACGCAGGCTGAACAAACCCAGGTCTCTCAGCATCTCCTCATACACTGTGCGCTACAGGCGGTCCCTCCGCTGCGCCTGCTCCAGTGCTTCAACAACTGTCCTGCACTGAGAACCCCCGAACCAGGCACAGCACTCCCAGCAGTGGCTCGTAAGTCTGAATGCGTGGTAATACTCATGTCCCTCAGCTTGCTGGATGGAGCCCAGCGTTTGGGGTTGAGTCACAAGGAGAAGCTGAGGATAAACACAGGGCACGGATGGGTAGAGCTGTAGGGCAACGACTAGCGCGGCTTCACACCCTCCTATTGCAAGTGGGCTGGTTTCGACAGGCAGCCAGGGAGTCTCACGGCTTTCCACCCCACCCTGCTGTTCGGACAGCTGATGCTGGTGAACCACTGCACACCCTAAAGAGGGCAGTTTGCTCTGGGGTGCTGCGTCTCTGAGCTGGGGCGCTGGCGCAGATGATTCACAGATGGTGCAACCTGCCGGGCCCAGGGGCTGGGTAGGCCAGTGGGGCAGACATGCCTAACTGCAAGCTGCCCTGTCCTCTCCTGTGTGTGAGGGGCCTTACTTGGCCTGAGGAAGGTGCTGGGGTTTGAACCAAGCCTCAGGGGTTATTCCCTTCCACCCTGTCCTCCGTTGCTTGCTTTCACTGGGGAAACTGTGTGTGTGTTGACTTGTTTGCTGATTTGTTATTGGGCTTGACTGGAAAACTGTGGTGGGGAATTGGGTAGAAGGAAGTTCTCTCCATCCTGACTCAATCTAGGAAAGGTAGAAAGATCAGAGAAGAGTGGGCAAATTTCATTCTCAAGCAAGAGACAAATTTCATCTGGGTCACTACAGAAACTTCCAACTTATCACTATTGCCAATGACAATATTATGAGAACAGTGAACTGTTAGGCAGAAAACTGGCAGTTTTGCAGCCGAGATCCAATTTTTGCAAGGAAAGACAGGTTTGCACTTCTTTTCTGATGCTGTTTTGCTGTTGTGAAAAGCAATACATATGGAAGTCCATTAGAGCCTAAGGCTATTGTTGATACCATCTTGACTCATTCTTGGCACCCATCCTTCATCTTCCTTCGATAGCTCAGCTGGTAGAGCGGAGGACTGTAGGCTCCCTTGCACGGCCATCCTTAGGTCGCTGGTTCAATTCCGGCTCGAAGGAAAGCTTTTGCTTTTTCATTATAATTTTTATTTTTGGCTTTCATGTATTTCTGGAATTTGCATTTGGAAAAAATGACCTTTCTAACCATACCGCTCTCTAGGCCCCTATGAAAAATTTACTTTACTTAAAATATACCCTTTTCGAGGACTTCATTATTCCTATCTGCCTTGTCTGCTTCAGCTGATTCTTATATCAACATTATTTGGCCTTTGCCACGTGCCTACCTCGGCATCACATACTCATGCACATCATATGGGGACCTCTTTTCTGAGGGACTCAACAGCTTCCACAGACCCTTGCTAGCTAGAGCAAAGCCATAGCACAGAGCTTGCAGAACCTCTTTGAACGGAGTAAGATGTGGAGAACTGGTGGACCACCACCTACCGGGACCTTTCCATTGCTGGTTTCACCCCTTCTCCCATCCAGTTCTTGCATTTTGAAGTCCTGAGTTTTTGAGTGAGATGGGAACAGGAGAGATGAATATAGAAGAATGTTCTCATGATCATGTGCACTCCATGTTCATTCAAGCCCAGGTATTTCTGGATTTGTATATATGTAACACTTATCCATAGCCTAGTAAAGGATTTGTGAATACCACTATATAAAATGCTCTGAAATATAGTATTTCTATACACTGTCCTTTTCAACAAAGAACTATAATGTGTGGGTCTGGTTACAAAGGAGATGGGTAAGAGAAGATATAATAGTGTCATCTTTCACATGAAAGGAGCTTTATATGAGTGAACATTTTTCAGATATAATTGTATCTGATATATAACATTAAATTGTAGTTATATATATATTGCATGTTTACATTAGATGAACATTTGGACATTAGGGGTCCAAATCTCAAAGATCATGCAAAACACAATGCTAAATCAAAAAAAGACAGGAGAAGGGAATATCAACTTTGTCCAATTGCTTCCCTTTAATTATATTATAAATATACTCAGTTATTTCTAAAAAGAAATATTTGGTAGAAGTTGGAATCATATGCATCAAGCAACCAGTATGAAGCTAGAGAACATAGGTAGTTCCAACATTTAAAAATTTTTTTTCTTTTACTAATTAGATTTAGATCAATGACCATCGATCATAGCAGAACATGAGTTTTCTTTGTCCTTTCAAATTCTACTGCATTAATTTCTTTTCAGCCTGAACAGCAATATGCACTTGCAACCTCATAACCATAATAGGTTTTCAGCACAGGGAGGGAGAGGAAAGGAAAGAGGTAGTTCTGCTGCTTCTCTGAACAGCATACCAAGCTCTCCAGGCCCTGGGGGACAAGCTACAAATTTATTGCTCCTCAGGTCCTCCCACTGTGGGATGGGGTCATAAAGGCAGGGATGGAAAGACCCACCAAGTCTCCTTGTCTGAAGAGCTGCGCTCCCACAGAACAAAGCCGTACCACCTCCAAATCAAAAAATTAACATGGTGGGGACGGGTTAGACCACTGGCAGTAATCTCCTATGAGACAAGATAGATTTTCTGCAACAACAACAAAAAAACATTTATCATCAGTAGGGTAGATTGTTTCTTTCTGAAATAGTTTTTTTTTTTTTTTTTTAAGCTCTCCCTGTCTCACTTTTTGTCTCCCCAAACCTTCCTGTTTTAACCTATCCACTACCTTAGAAACAATATACTGTGTGATGGAAAGGTTGAAGTGCATATGGTCATCTTAAACACTTGCAAAATATCCATACTTTCTCTCTAAAGGAAAAGTAGTACTTACATCCCACTTAGGACAGCTCAGTTAATTGAATCCCATCTCCTGTGCCCTCAAGCACTTCTTTCATGGTTACTTTGTATCTTCACTTAGCAGCAATTTTTAGTGGTTTGTGAATAATCTTGGCTGTGCTCATTCTGAAAGCAACTATATGCTAAGAATTAAAAGTGTGTTTTTGCCACTGGCATAAATCTAAGTTTTTAGTTGTACTTTTTCATAGAAGTTTGTATATGTTGAGTTTTGTTTTGATTTTCTACTAAAAAGGAACCCCCGGCTGTCTCCAGACACTTGTTCTCACCTGATTCCGTCGAAGTCATGGTGTGGAGGACTCTTCTGATGCAGCATGAAGCAACCTAGTAATACAGGGCGCACCTAATGAAACTTGGTTAACCTTAAAGGAACCATTGAGAAAAGCTGGGCAGCCTCCAATTTATGATTGAATGATGGCAGAGGTGTGTTCTGGTATGAGGTTTCATCCCAGAAGTGTAGCACTGCAGCGATAAGACTAAAGTCCTAACTTTGTACTGAACCCACTGTTTTAGTTTTTAATCTGACATTTTTTTTTCTGCTGCCTTTGCTCTCCTGCAGCTGCCTGTTGTCTCCCGTCATGCAGACTTCGATAAAGCTGCTCTAGCAGGGATCCTTTCCTTGCCTTTTTTTTTCCCGTGATGCCAAAAAAAACCCAGACAAAAAAACAAAACCCAAGCAACAGAAACAAAAAACATGGTTCTGATTCCTGTCTGGAGCAATAATACAAAAAATAAAAAAAAAGAATAACAAGTTCATGGTTCTCTTACAGCACTAAAAGTAGAATCATGGCAATTAAAATAATGTGCAATGAAGGAGAGCTTGAAAAGGCCTTTAAAACAAGAAAGCAAGTCAAGATGCTTTGCTGGCAATTTGCTAGTTCACAGAAATTGCACGTGGTTGTAAATTGGTTTGTGCTTAACATGAAGTTAAACCATTCTTCAGCGTGTGTTTGGCTGGGTATATGAGAGGCATTTCGGCATGGCTGGAAAAGACTAAAAGCAGTTATTACCTTTTCTTACAGTTGCCAGATTGGGTAGTTTTATGCTGAACTCAGCAACTATTTACACCTTTCTGCCGACCTACCTAACCAATCTTGCACCAACGAATTTTTTTCTTCTTCTTCTTATTGGAGTTGTTATAATCAGACCTCGATAGGAATTGCTGCCAGAGACATCCAATCAGTCCCATGTTATCATCTGGAAATGATTAGAGTCCTCAGGGCAGATTGAAGCCATTTTGGTAGCATTGATTAGTTCCTTATTTCAAGTTGTGCCATTTCACCAATCACTGTTTTAAAATTCTTGCCTCATTTACAAGAACAATTTTTTTTTTTTTTTACATTGTAAATAGCAAAATGTATTTTGGTGTGTGAATCCAAACAAGCTTTGAAGTTTGTGGCTTTGTAATTTGAAAGTCATCTGGAGAGTGTATGCTCTCTTGCCAGCTTTAATCAATGCACGATAATCAATTATCATATCAAAGTGTTGAATTACTCCTTAGTGATGTGGTACTGTAGCTGTTTGGCTTAATTTCCTAGAAGACTCTGAGCACTCTCACGGTAGCTTTTGGGTTGCTTAGCTGCCTGCTTAAAGAAGTCTGCTGTGTAAATTAAGTTTGTGCTATTCGAGCATGAGCCTCCGCACAGAAAGCATCGCAGGACGCCTCTACGATACCTTGTAAGCCTCTTCCTACCTACTCGGAGTTACAAGTATTATGTCGTTGCCAGTTGCTAATAAGGAAGTATTTGTCCATCCTTCTGTGTTTTTATGCCTGGGCTAAGAGTCCTGCCTCCTTCTTAGTCTGATCCAGAGGGATTAGAGAGATTTCAGCATTTCCTTTTCCTGCAGCACACTACTCTTTTTTTTTTTTTTTTTTTTTCCTCAGTTTTAACTTGGTCATTAAGTATTTGACGCTCGTGGTATGTTGGTAGTGATTTTTTTTTTTTTTTTTTTTTTTCCCGTCCCCATGGACTGGGGGAGAAAAGTTACAGCATACCCTTGAGTCGGGTATGCTTCATGTTTATTTGAAGACTGAGGAAAAATGTGGCCTGATGAAGCATGATTGCTGCTTAATTCCCCAGATCCTGCAGAGACCCTGGATGATCTGTATTCATGAATTCAGGAGTGTCTTCTAAACTCAGAATTAAAGAGTTTATCTTCCGTATTGTCCTTTTAGGAGTGTGTGGAGCTAAAATGAAATTAATAATTTTATTAAGGCTCTTCTGTTTATTTATCATCACTATGTTTTGAAAGCCACACGACCTTAAGTGCATTCACCCTCATGTCCCTGTGAGACGAAGATGTCCTGTTGTCCCTCTTTCTGGTGGGGAGTAGTCAAGTAACATCGTTGGTACCAAAGACTGTGTCTGTTGAGTGATGTGTCCTAAAAGGCTGTGTCAGAGGGTGAAACACTGTCTTGGCCCTCAGGGGCTCAGACTGAGGTGTACCCTTCTCTGCTTCTGGAGTTTCTCACTTCTGGTAAACCACCGGCTTAACCCTTCCAACCTCCAAAAACCCAACAACTTGTCTTCCCTTGATTTCAGTTTGCAGCTGTTTCGCAGCCTGAATAATCCCCTCTCTGGTTCTTCCTCACAGAAGGCTATCAGTGAGTGAAATGCTGAAATGATGTTGCTGTTTTAAACCTTAGAGCATTGCCACAACTGCATATTCAACTGAAGGAAGAAGCGTGTGAGGGGCTCTGTGCTGAGGTCCTTGGAAGAAGGCCCATAAAATCATGGCAATCATCCTCATCTCAGCTTGCCTATTGAGGAATAATCAAACCTGCGATGAACCTTTTGACCTGCCAGATCTCTTAACTGAACTACAACTGAAGAGATTCACTACAAAGAGGTATATGTTACTTTTTATTCTTGATTTTTAACCATAAAGAGTTCCTTAGGGAAATAGCATATAGTAATCATATTTAATGGTCTTCTGAGCAGCATCTGGCATTGAATTTTTTTTTCCCTCTTAAATTGCATTAAAATTAAAACTGCAGTATTGCAGTGAGTTCTCATTTCCTGCTAGGGGAGGAATTGCAATGTTTTATTGATTGACAAAGCTGTTTCCCATCCTGCATAAGTGTATTTGGTGGTGAGGACTTCTTCTCTCAGAGACAAGCTTGTCTCTCTGCTCCTTTCAGTTCTGAAGATTTTTCCCTTTAAATTATTCATAACAAAACCACCGAACCTCAAAATTTAAAACAGAGGAGAGCAGGTATAAAATACTCTCATGTATGCCTTTGCATAAATTTATGTCCTATTGCATTGAGTAAAAGGAAATGGCAAGTTAAGCATGTTCAAGAAGCCACATGATGAGGATAATTGATGCATTCAGCCTATAGCACGTATAATAGTCCATTGTAGCTATGGGATTGGCCAGCCAGTATTTTTGCCTTGGAGATCATTACTTAAGCAGATGACTCCTGACCCTTTTTTTTCTAAGAGCTTCCAGAAGTTTGCCAGAAAGTAGTCTTTTGTGCCTGTCAGCCTTTAACATCTCCCTCTGAGCAACCTCAGATTTTCATTTAACTTATTTCTGAACATTAATCAGCTTTTTATTCCGAGGATCCTTATGAGAAATAAATTGGAGCCTTTCCACAAACACAGTTGTGAAAGCTCCTTCCTTACTCATTAAGCGCTTGTCACAATGTGGTAACAATGTATGTGTCATAAGATGGCACATTTAAAAAGAAATTAATAATAAAAAAGCTAAAGCAACATGCTGTGTCATTCTATATAGAAACATGCTTACCTGTAGAATCCCTGGAAGTTTAAGAAAATAGTTTCATAGCAGCAGTTATGAGAGCAAAGAAACTTACTGTCACAAAGATCTATTTTATCATAATTTTGCAGTTAGCAGCGTCTCATTCCTAGACGTGGTTGATGGGCAGAAGTAAGTGAAAGATGCATAACCTGAACGGCAAACCTCATTAAACTATCCGTTTCAAATAAGTATTTACTCAGGACAGCAAGAGTGCTGGTTGAGATCTTGAAGATTTAAATAGTGCCAGAAACTGGGCAGGTGTTTTTCACTGTTTTTGGAAGAACAGCAAAGGAAATGTTGTTGAAAAAAATGTTTGAGCAGGAATAGCAAAGAGATGGAGAAAAAGGAGATCTAGTGCAAGATGTACTTTTAAGACTAGAGGGTAAAACCGTGGAGGAAAGAAAATGTGTCAAACTAGAGCAGCAGGAAAAAGACCGGAAGACTTTTTTTTTTTTTTGTATGTGTGTGTGAGTCCCCACTTAGTACAGGCATTACAGGGTTTGACATTCACACGGATGCAAGATCCCCTCAAATAAGTTTGCAAAGATTGGAGCTCCTTCGACTCCCCCTTCGTTTTCTGCAGCTTCTCCTCCCTGGTCCAGCCCCTGCTCTCCCACTTGGGCACAGCTCACTCAGTCAACCGTCCCTTCCAAAAGATGCTCACGCTCTCTGGGCTGGATGAAAGCTCTCCAAGAGCCTGCAGGGTTTGCCCATTAGAGCAGCGCTTGGAAAGGCTCAGGTACATTAGTGCCAGGGTGGAGTAACTGGCTGGGAAGCGGGGGGGACAAAGGTGACGTGGAGGAGGAAGCAGGACCTAATGCCATCGGCAGTGGGGAGCTGCCGGGTCATCCTGCTCTTCCTTGCAAGTCCGAGCGCCGCAGACAGACTCGTGAGAAGCGAGTGCATTGCCCCCGGGGGCAATCATCTGAGTGCTCGTCTCTGTCCAGATCTTCCCCATGAGATGTGCTGGGGCACCACAGGGATGAGCAAAGAAATCCCAGGTTTTCATCTGAGTGGGTTTGTTCTTTTAGGGCTGCGGATACTGCAGATTCGGTGTAGCTGAGCGAAGGGCTCTTCTCATCAGCTCCCCTCCTGCAAGGAGGCACGCAGGTGGACTTCTGGAATGGATTATAAAGAAATCCCATATCCTCCTATAAAACTGAATTTCAAAAGCCAAAGAGCAAGCTGAGTGGTAAGGGCTTGTCAGGGATTTGAAAATGATTATGATTTGGAAGCCCTCCCCAATAGTCATTTTGAGAGATGATCTCTCTAAAATATGGCTCCACCTGAAACCAAGACGCCAACAGACTTCTCATTTGTTTTCATTTTGATAAGGCCTTCCTTTGCTTAATGCACAGGACTATGCACACATTATGTGGCTGGCCTTTCTTGGAAAGACAGACCACAGCATATAATCGTTATTTCTAGTTCTTACTCTTAACATATGTATGACTTATTATTTATAGAGCCTTGTAATAAAAATGAGAATGATTTTCTTGACCCAATAAGTTACAGCTTAAACCAATAAAAGAACAAAGGAGGGGGACACAGGATGAAGAAGAAGAGGATGTAGAAAAGGGCTTTATTTAAAGAGTCACATGAACAGCTAATAGATGTGTCCAGAGAAAGGAGATAAAATACCCCAGATTAATAACTGTGGCTTTTTGCTGGCTTATTGCTTTCAGAAGGGTTTACACTCTGTGGACCCAGATCTGTATTAAAGATGAAATAGCTACACTCTGCATTTTAGTCACCCCAGTAATGATGGCAATGTCTTAGTCTTAAACTTATGTTCTCCAGGGAAAGCAATCCTCTCTCTAACATTTCCAAGGGAAAAATTAATCCTCTTCAGTTCTATGTATTGCGTCTGTACTCGCTCCTCCATTCTTTGCTTCTCACTGCTTGACCTCCTTTGAGTTAGTCATGAAAAGCAACAAAATGCTGCTTTAGGTTCATAAATCTTGGTCCTCCTATTTTCTGTGAACAGGTCCAGCTGAGAAAGTGAAGAAGAAACCTGTCAGGATGCCATTACAAGCACTCTATACCAGAAACCCTTTGGATGGTAAGCCTAGCTCAAACACTGGCTTTGTTTTTGCAAAGCAGGAAACTTTGCTTAAATTCATATAGTAAATATTTCTCTGTATCATGGGGAGCTTTCATGTGAGCTTAGATTAGCTGGAAATCAGGACAAGGCATGAACTTTGCTCCCTCAACACTATGAAAGCATTTGTCTGAGATATTTTTCAAGGAAGCCCCTCAGCTCTGGGCCAGGCTGAAATGCATTGCAATTGATTTTAATACTGCATTATTTGGAGATTAGAGAGAAAAGCTTTTAGGCTGATATTTAAAAATAAGGAAATGATTTAGAAGGAGAGAGGGGGAAGATTCAGAAGACAAAAGAACAGCACAGGGATAAGTTTCATTACAAATATGGGAAAGGAGAAGAGGGCTAAAGATGAGAAAAGTGTTTATTTAAAAGGGATGAAA